>CM061560.1:245952218-246284718 GCA_030864225.1 Capsicum baccatum var. pendulum
AAGGACTTAGTGTGATTTTAGCTGGCAATCTTCGGGATACAACTTTTCAACCTTCCTGATATCCTTTTTTAGATTTTCAAGTTGCGTTACGATCAGGCAATCTCATAGTACATCTCGGATAAGTTTTGGAATTTTTTGGAATGCATAAGGCTGCGTTTAGATTTAAAAACAGTAGCAAAACACATAGCCTATTGCCCAGTTTTCAGCATTTCAGGGTCAACTTCAAACAATCATAACTCCCTGTATATAATGAATTGTGTGATCTATAATATATAAAACGTAATCTATTTGAGTCCTCTTTAAAATGAAGTTGGTTTCATCCAATTTGAATATATGAGTAAAAAGTTATAATCGATTTACTCCAGCCTATCAAACTGTCAACTAAGGGACAGATTTTACCTTAATTGTTCCTTATGGGTATTTTGGTCTTCCTCCACCCCTATATATACCACCAACACGGGATTTAATCCCTTAAACACCATAATACACATACATTCCCAATATTTCTCAAGAATTCTCCTTAGGTTTTCAAAATAAAAACCCAAATAGTTCAAGATTTGACCGTAGGTTTTCGAAGATAATTACATATTCGGAATCACCAATCCGAAAGCTTCAAGAAACGTCTATTATCCTTTGAAATGGAGGTACACGGGTTTTTTCCTAAATTCTCATGGGCACAGAAAAATGATGTTTTAGAATGGGTTTTAAATTTATATATATTTATGTATAAGATGTTTTAGCATCATTGTTTTGGACTTTTGAGCATCTCCAAAGCGATTTGATAGTTTATATACATATATGAATATATGTGTTTCAATTTTGAATACATGAACTTGCTAAAGAAATTTGACCACCAGGTGTTTGATGAAATTTCTGCATGAATTGAACTTTAAGTTTCGGAATATGAAATCCTTTACATCAGTTACATGTTTTGGTGGTCTAGACTATGTTTTGAATGAAAGCTCTTGCTCAATACATTATGGATGAGAAAAATCATGACTTGCAATGTCTTGGTATGACGATACCAATTCAGACTAATGCCATATCAGACTCAAACTAATAGACATTTCAGACTTTCATGATTTTAGACATTTCAGAATGTTGTATGTACAGAAAAGGTTAAAAATAGGCATACAGAGATGTTAGGTGGTTCCCCGATGAGGGCTTGAGTTCAAGCGACCCATTGCCTAAACCTGTGGTTTGCCGACCCAGGTATATTATTATGTGCTAACTTAAATTTCCTGTGGCATATCAGACTAAGACACTCCAACTCTTGCGGCACACTTGGGTTAGGGGCTTCCCCGCCGAGTCAATGGCGGATTCCATACAGCCCATGGAATATTAGACTTGTAGAGGAATACCACCTAACTGAGAAGTAAAACACAGATCATGATTTGAAATGAACAGACAGGTTACATGTTTTCAGAAAGTGCCCATGTATTTTTCAGAAACAGTTTTATACATGATGTCTTGATGAAAAAAAATTGCTTTCACTTAATATGTATATATATATATATGTATGTTCCATTGTACTATTTTTGGATTGCTTCGCGTGCCAGTACTTTTGTGCTGACCCCCCCCCCCCTCCTTCCAGGTTCTTATGCACAGTCTAGGGGTCCAGGTACTCAGTAGACATTCTCGAATTTGCAGACTTGATCTCACAGTGGTGAGCCTTCTATTATTTAGAAGGCCTAATTATGTTAGACATTATCTTATTTATTATGTTTTTGGTTCACTGGGGGCCTAGTCCCAGTTTCTTTTTAGATAGATGTTTGTGTTCTTAGTAGAGATTTCGCAGACTGATGTCAGATAGTATTATTTAGAAATATTGCATAACTTGACCATGTTTCCGTACTGAGTTTCAATTCCGGATTTTATTATGATTTCGAATGTTGTGCATGATAAACAGATAGAGAGTGGGTGTTCCGGGCCTTCATGGTTCGGGATGCTCATCACGGCTAGGGCCTAGGCTCAGGTCATGATAGTGGAGTTGCGTATGAATTAGAATTCCCTGCAAGTTTGGGTTCTGTTCATCCAGTATACCACATATCCATGTTGAAGAGGTGCATCGGAGATCACTCTTTGGTGGTGCCCATTGATGAGATCAAGGTGGGCGATTCCTTGTTTTACGAGGAAGAGCCCGTGGAAATCCTAAATCGACAAGTTAGAAAATAGAGGAGTAAGGAGATAGTCTCAGTTAAAGTGTTATGGCAAAATCAGAAAGTTGAAGAAGCAACTTGAGAGTCGGAGCATGACATGAAAGTGAGATACCCAAGCCTATTTGAACCAGCAAATAATGAATTGGAAGGTACAATTCTTGGTTTATGTTTCCTTCTATGTTTGAATCTGCTTGAAATTGTGCGTGACTATTCCTGCGTCTTCATTCGGGGATGAATGATCCAAAGTGGGGGATAATGTATTGCCCCGTAAAAGTCATGCATGTATTAGACTTTAATTTCTGAGCTTTATACTTAAGTTTAAAATTCTTCTAGGTGTTGAAATGACTTAGACTCATTCTTAGCTGGCAACCTTCGGGATACAACTTCTCGACCCTCCCAACTTTCATTTTTGGATTTTTTTGTGTGTTACGATGGGGTAAGGTTGTAGTATGTCTTGGAGAAAATTCAGAATTTTTGGACGAGCCTAATGCCTCGTTTGGATTTCGATCCTGTGGCGGCACGCGATTAGCCCACGCCGCTGGCTGGATCGCTCCCGGGCCAAATGTTCAATCCATCCATATTGTTAATGGCATTTCTATAAATACACATTCTCCTATCAACTTAAACACGGGATTAATATTCTTCAAATTTGCTCAAGAACTATCCCTAGGGTTTCAACATTAAAACCCAAGCAACTCAAGATTTAACCGCGGGTTCGTCAGATAAATTACAGATTTGGAATCCTCTTGATGTAGGCTTCTATAGACACCTAAAATTCATGGAGAACATGGTACGCAGGGTTTTTCCTAAATTCTCATGGGCATAGAAAAATCATGTTTTATAATGGGGTTTTAAATTATGTATATTTAATTATGTCTAAGATGTTTTAACATCATTGTTTTGGCCTTTTGTCCACCTCTAAAGCGATTTGACAGTTTATATACATATAAGAATGAATGTGTTTCAATTTTGAATACATGAACTTGCTAAAGACATTTGACCACCAGGTGTTTGATAAAATTTCTGCATGAATTGAACTTTAAGTTTCGGAATATGAAATCCTTTACATCAGTTAAATGCTTTGGTGGTCTAAACTATGTTTTGAATGAAATCTCTTTCTTAATACATTATGGCTCAGAAATATCATGACTTGCAATGTCTTGGTAGGACGATACCAATTCAGACTAATGCCATATCAGACTCAGACTAACAAACATTTCAGACTTTCATGATTTTAGACATTTCAGAATGTTGCATGTACAGAAAAGGTTAAAAATGGGCATACAGAGATGTTAGGTGGCTCCCTGAAGAGGACTTGAGTTCAAGCGACTCATTTCCTAAAACCGTTGTTTGCCGAACATGGTATACTATGATGCACTGACTTAAATGTCTTGTGGCATATCAGACTCAGACACTCCAACCCTTGCGGCACACTTGGGTTGGGGGCTTCCCCGCCAAGGCAATGACAGATTCCATACAGCCCGTGGAATATCAAACTTGTAGGGTAATACCACCTAACTCAGAAGTAAAACACAGATCATGATTTAAAATGAACAGACAGTTAACATGTTTTCAGAAAGTGCCCATGTATTTTTCAGAAATAGTTTTATACATGATGTCTTGATGAAAACAAATTTCTTTCACTTAATATGTATATATATATATATATGTATGTATGTATGTTCCATTATACTATTTTTGGATTGCTTCGCGTGCCAGTACTTTTGTGCTGACCCCTCCCCCTCCTTCTAGGTTCTGAGGCACAGTCTAGGGGTCCAGCTACTCTGTAGACATTCTCGGATTTGCAGACTTGATCTCACAGTGGTGAGCCTTCTATTATTCGGAAGACCTAATTATGTCAGACATTATCTTATTTATTATGTTTTTGGTTCACTGGGGGCCTAGTCCTAGTTTCTTTTCAGACAGATGTTTCTGTTCTTAGTAGATATTTCACAGACTGATGTCAGATAGTATTATTCAGAAATGTTGCAAAACTTGACCATGTTTTCATACTCAAATTCAATTCCGGATTTTATTATGATTATGAATGTTGTGCATCGTAACCAGATAGATAGTGGGTGTTTCGGGCCTTCATGGTTTGGGATGCTCATCACCGCTAGGGCCTAGGCTCGGGTCATGAGAAACTTGGTATCAAAGCATGGTTCATGGTCCCAGGGTGTCTGAGAAATAGTGTCGAGTAGAGTTCTGTTTATGGTTGTGTAGCGCGCCACACTTATAAACAGGAGGCTACTAGGCATTTAGGAATGTCTCTCTTTCTTCATGTTCTAGTTCGTGAAATAGAGTCTGAATGTTCCTCTTTCATACTCCAATTCGTGCTATGGTAACGTCCATACGAAAGTAAAATCATCCCAAATTCTTTCCTTACTCTGATGTTCTGAGACCCATCCCATTTCTGGGGTGAATCAAGTGTAGAAGTTTAGAATCTAAATGGTATTGTCCCTTCGGATCGCATCATATAAGATCTTAAAATTGTGCAAGGACTTGAGAAGAGTCTGTTATTGCTTCAAAGTGTATGGGTTCTAGTGTGAACCTTGATCTTGACAAAATCATGTTTTTCAGCTTTCTGTATTAAGTATATTCGGCACTTTTCAGAAATTTATGTTGCAGATGTCATACTTAAGGGAAATGATATGTAGTATAAGTGTCGGTGTCATGACCTATTTGTAGCAAGTAGCGTGTGTGGATAGTATGATAATCTGTGGGGAAAATATTTGACTTAGATTTTTTTTTTATCCATACAAATTAAGATGTGTATTCTCAGATTATGGAATATTGTGAGACAAGTTTCTATCTCTTGAAAATATTTTATCATCGTGTTGGTAAAACTAAAAAGTCTAGTGAAGTCGTGTGCGGTTCTTTTGATTCACTATAATAGTTGCCTTGTCATTCTTCTTATTTTCTTGTTCAAACTACAAAAAACTCAAAGTCTAGTGAAGTCAGGTGAGGCCTATTTCGATTCACTAGCAATTTGTCATTAAACGTATGGTTCTTGTGTTGGTTGAATATATGTATAGCTGAATCTTTTTCATGAGATAGAGTTGGTAATGAAGCGATTCGTCCTTGTGTTTTAGTTTATTAGTAGAAGAGAGAGAAGGAGTTATTAAGCGAGGTGAATTGTCCTTGCTTGAAGAATGAAAATGGCCAGATTAGCCAATAGGTTATAAGTATAGACTCATGGTTGTTGTGGATTTTGAAGGTAGTGTAAATGTACACTTGGTTAAGTAATTGTGATGTGAGAAAGAAGTATAAGTAGATACGATTGTACGGGGTTATAATACACGGATAAGGTTGACCATGTCTATTATGAGGCTTTACCCCCCTTGACCCTCTTTTCATTGGTAGTTGTAAACTAGTGCTACTTGTGAGAAGGTGTGTAGTAGATTGAGATATTTGGGTAGAATATCCCAATTTGATGGATTAGTATATTTATATTATGTTTCATTCTTCATTGGTGGTAAATGATTGATACTAAACTATAGGCTTGAATTTCAATAGTGTGGTGGTAAATAGTGGCACGAGTTTGATGATGTATGCTTTTGGCATTAAATTAGTAGGCTTGATGCGCTGAAATAGTACATGATAATGGATTATGATAAGGAAAGCTGTTAGGTCATGATCGATTATAGTGGTTATGAAGTTCTAGTGCACTAGTGTTTCGTGATGTTTATTTCATAATTTCGAAGTGAAAATTTCGTATAAGGTTGGGTTGTAAATCATGCATAGCACTATATATTAAGTTTGAATAGTTGATGTCCATGAAAGTGGATGTGAAGATTTCTTGGTTAATGAACACTAGTTGTACAAAAGTGATCTAATAGACTTAAACGGTGCATGCAATACAGTAAGTTTATTTGATTCGTAGTGGTGTATGAAAATGCATGTATGATGTATAAGTATGCCTAAGGTGACATGAGGTTGCACCATTTTTCTAAGGCTATTACTTGTTGTGCGTGGCTAGTGGTACCATTGAATTGTTAAGTGGAGAAAGACTAGTTAGATCTAAATAGCCATGTTAAGGTGTTTTGATTGATAGTGTTGGGCCTTTTGCAGTGATCTTGATTCTCATAGTAGAGGGATATAAATTTGGAGTCGCAATAGTGGTATGCTCTATCGAAAGAGATATGGTTCATCAAAGGCTTGGTGATATCCATGTTAAGTTTTATCATCTAAGCTTTACTTTTGAAGGTTGAACCGATAGAATAAGTGTGCAAGCATTATACTATGACTATTAGTGGCTAGAGAAAGATAGAGTGTATCCCGGAAGGTAGTCATTCGGGCTAAGTTCTATCATATGCATGTATTGTTATTTATTTTCGGACCCTAGAGTGTAGTAAGTGTAGTTCAGTTAGAATATGGTAAAGGATCTCCCAAACTCTAGATGATGACTTGAAGCTAAGGAGGAGATGACAGAACGAATGACCAAGTAAGGCTCTCAGATTCTAGTAGAGATTTCGCAGACTGATGTCAGATAGAATTATTAAAAAATATTGCAGAACTTGAAAATGTTTCCATACTCAGTATCAATTCCACATTTTATTATGATTACGAATGTTGTGCATGATAACCAAATAGAGAATGGGTGTTCCGAGCCTTTATGGTTCGGGATGCTCATCACAGCTAGGGCCTATTCTCGGGTCATGACAAGATGCAGTATGATTTAGAACATTAGAAAGTGAGGGTGAGACTCAACCCATTCTTATCTTAGTGTTTTTCAGTGATCCCAATGCCTACTCAAGCTTTACATTTTAGTTCCGTGATCATAGTTCGTGATTCCTGTATATGATAGAAAGTCACGTACTTTTCCAGTTCCAAGGTAATGAGTTCTACTTCATTCAAGTACTAGGAATTACATTCCTTATGTTAGAAACTCTAGTTGAGGTCATGCAACTCAAGATGCATGTACTCACTCTTTATAGTGTGTTCAGTCCCATATAAAAACCTTCTCTTGCTTCAGGGTCTTATGTTTTAACATTTTAGTGACATCCCTATGCAATGATAGTGGTGATGATGTAAATGTTCTTGTTGATGGAAGATCATAGTCCGTTTGTTTACATAAGGCTATAGGCATGAAGTGACATTTGGGGCGAATCTTTGAAACATGTGATGTTTAGTGGAAAAGTTTGTGTGTATGTTTTTAGGATAGCGCATGGGAGTTATATTGATAATAGTTTAGAAACTATGTGAAGTATGTATTTATGGGTGTTTGCCTTGAAGTTAACATGTGGTTATAAATTAGGCTTGAATGACATTTTGGGATTGTAGTGGAAGGTTGCAATATGCATTAGCGACTTCATATTAAGAGTTCAGAGAGTCATTAAAGTGGTATGGCATGTTATGCTTAGAATGTGATCTTTAAAAAAGGTATAGAAGGTGGAATCATATGGTTTAGAATAATATCATGGTGTTGCATGTTCATTATGAGAATTCAGCTTATGAATAGCTTCATTCGTGTATTCCATGCATCAGATATGCCTGTCCGATATAAGAATTCAAAGTATCAGTAGTTCCAGCCATATGGTCATGTTTCAAATCAATGTATTCTTTATTAGGGGAAATGTCATGTCCGCGCTATTCTATATCTTTAAGTCTTCAACAAGTTCCTATCCATCATTTTAGGACGAATGATCCCAAGGGGGAGAAAATGTAACACCCCGTAAAAGTTGTGCATGATTATTAGCCTTTAATACAGTGCCCTTAGACTTAAAAACTTGAAAAAATTTTGTAAGTGTAATGAGGACTTAGTGTCATTTTAGCTGGCAATCTTCGGAATACAACTTTTCAACCTTCCCGATATCCGTTTTTAGATTTTTAAGTTGCGTTATGATAGGTCAATCTCATAATACATCTCGGATAAGTTTTGAAATTTTTCGAAATGCATAAGGCTGCGTTTGAATTTCAAAACAGTAGCAAAACGCATAGCCTATTGCCCAGTTTTCAGCATTTCAGGGTCAAATTCAAACGATCATAACTCCCTGTATATATTGAACTGTGTGAACTATAATATATAAAACGAAATCTATTTGAGTCCTCTTTAAAATGAAGTTGGTTTCATCCAATTTGAATATATTAGTAAAAAGTTATAATCGATTTACTCCAGTCTATCAAACTGTCAACTAAGGGGCAGATTTGACCTTAATTGTTCCTTAGGGTTATTTTGGTCATCCTCCACCCCTATATATACCACCAACAAGGGATTTAATCCCTCACACACCATAATACACATACTTCCCCAATATTTCTCAAGAATTCTCCTTAGGGTTTCAAAATAAAAACTCAACTAGTTCAAGATTCGACCGTAGGTTTTCGAAGATAATTACATATTCGGAATCACCAATCCGCAAGCTTCAACAAACATCTATTATCAATGGAAATAGAGGTACGCGGGGTTTTTCCTAAATTCTCATGAGCATAGAAAAATCAGGTTTTAGAATAGGTTTTAAATTATGCATATAGATTTATGTATAAGATGTTTCAACATCATTGTTTTGGTCTTTTGACCATCTCCAAAGCGATTTGACAGTTTATATACATATATGAATGAATGTGTTTCAATTTTGAATACATGAACTTGCTAAAGACATTTAACCACCAGCTGTTTGATGAAATTTCTGCATGAATTGAACTTTAAGTTTCGGAATATGAAATCCTTTACATTAGTTACATGTTTTGGTGGTCTAAACTATGTTTTGAATGAAAGCTCTTTCTTAATACATTATGTCTCAGAAAAATCATGACTTGCAATGTCTTGGCATGACGATACCAATTCATACTAATGCCATATCAGTCTCAGACTAACAGACATTTCAGAATTTCATGATTTTAGATATTTCCGAATGTTGCATGTATAGAAAAGGTTAAAAATGGGCATACAGAGATGTTAGGTGGTTCACAGAAGTGGGCTTGAGTTCAAGCGACTCATTGCCTAAAATCGTGGTTTGCCGACCACTATTATGTGCTGACTTAAATGTCCTATGTCGTATCAGACTCAGACACTCCAACCCTTGCGGCGCACTTGGGTTGGGGACTTTCCCGCCGAGTCAATTGTGGATTCCATATAACCCGTGGAATATCAGACTTGTAGGGGAATACCACCTAACTCAGAAGTAAAACACAGATCATGATTTGAAATGAACAGATAGGTTACATATTTTTGGATTGCTTCGCGTGCCAGTACTTTTGTGCTGACCCCTCCCCCTCCCTCCAGGTTCTGAGGCACAGTCTAGGGGTCCAGCTACTCTGTAGACATTCTCGGATTTGCAAACTTGATCTCACAGTGGTGAGCCTTCTATTATTCGGAAGGCCTAATTATGTCAGACATTATCTTATTTATTATGATTTTGGTTCACTGTGGGCCTAGTCCCAGTTTTTTTCAGACAGATGTTTGTGTTCTTAGTAGAGATTTCGCACACTGATGTCAGATACTATTATTCAGAAATGTTGTAGAACTTGACCATGTTTTCGTACTCAGTTTCAATTCTGCATTTTATTATGATTACGAATGTTGTGCATGATTACCAGATAGAGAGTGGTTGTTCCGGGCCTTTATGGTTCGGGATGCTCGTCACGGCTAGGGCCTAGGCTTGGGTTGTGACAGTGGAGTTGCGTATGAATTAGAATTGCCTGCAGGTTTGGGTTTTGTTCATCCAGTATTCCACATATCCATGTTAACGAAGTGCATCGGAGATCACTCTTTGGTGGTGCCCATTGATGAGATCAAGGTGGCCGATTCCTTGTTTTTCGAGGAAGAGCCCGTGGAAATCCTATATCGACAAGTGAGAAAATTGAGGAGTAAGGAGATAGTCTCAGTTAAAGTGTTATGGCGAAATCAAAAAGTTTAAGAAGCAACTTGGGAGTCGGAGCATGACATGAAAGTGAGATACCCAAGCCTATTTGAACCAACAAATAATGAAGTGTAAGGTACAGTTCTTGCTTTATGTTTCCTTCTATATATGAATCTTCTTGAAATCATGCATGACTATTCCCACGTCATCATTCGGGGACGAATGATCCTAAGGGGGGGATAATGTAACGCCCCGTAAAAGTCATGCATGTATTAGACTGTAATTTCTGAGCTTTAGACTTAAGTTTTAAATTCTTCTAAGTGTTGAAATGACTTAGATTCATTCTTAGCTGGCAACCTGCGGGATACAACTTCTTGACCTTCAGGACCTTCATTTTTGGATTTTTTGTTGCGTTATAATGGGGCAAGGTTGTAGTACGTCTCAGAGAAAATTTAGAATTTTTGGATGAGCCTAAGGCCTCGTTTGGATTTCGAACCAGTGGCAGCGCGCGATTAGCCCACGTCGCCTGCTGGATCGTGCCTGGCCCAAATGTTCAGTCCATCCGGATTTTTAATGGCACTTTTAAACATGGGATTAAATCCCTAAAGAGCCAAAATATCATTATATTCTTCAAATTTTCTCATGAACTATCCCTAGGGTTTCAACATTAAAACCCAAGCAACTCATGATTTAACCGCAGGTTCATCAAACAAATTACAGATTCGGAATTCTCTCGACGTAGGCTTCGATAGACACCAAAAATTCATGGAGAACAAGGTACGCGGGGTTTTTCCTAATTTCTCATGGGCATAGAAAAATCATGTTTTAGAATGGGGTTTTAAATTATGTATATATATTTATGTATAAGATGTTTTAACATCATTGTTTTGGCCTTTTGACCATCTCCAAAGTGATTTGACAGTTTATATACATATATGAATGAATGTGTTTCAATTTTGAATACATGAACTTGCTAATGACATTTGACCACCAGGTGTTTGATGAAATTTCTACATGAATTGAACTTTAAGTTTCGGAATATGAAATCCTTTACATCAGTTACATGTTTTGGTGGTCTAAACTATGTTTTGAGTGAAATCTCTTGCTTAATACATTATGGCTAAGAAAAATCATGACTTCCAATGTCTTGGTATGACGATACCAATTCAGACTAATTCCATATCAGACTCAGACTAACAGATATTTCAGACTTTTATGATTTTAGACATTTCAGAATGTTGCATGTACAGAAAAAGTTAAAAATGGGCATACAGAGATGTTAGGTAATTCCCTAAAGAGGGCTTGAGTTCAAGCGACTCATTTCCTAAAACCATGGTTTGCCGACCCAGGTATACTATTATGCACTGACTTAAATGTCTTGTGGCGTATCAGACTCAGACAGTCCAACCTTTGCGGTACACTTGGGTTGGGGGCTTCCCCGCGGAGTCAATGGTAGATTCTATACAGCCCGTGGAATATCATACTTGTAGAGGAATACCACCAAACTCAGAAGTAAAACACAAATCATGATTTGAAATGAATAGACAGGTTACATGTTTTCAGAAAGTGCCCATGTATTTTTCAGAAACAGTTTAATACATGATGTCTTGATGAAAAAAATTTCTTTCACTTAATATGTATATATACATATATGTATGTTCCATTATACTATTTTTGGATTGCTTCGCGTGCCAGTACTTTTGTTCTGAGCCCCCCCCCCCTCCTTCCAAATTCGAAGGCACTGTCTAGGGGTCCAGTTACTCAGTAGACATTATCGGATTTGCAGACTTGATCTCACATAGTGAGCCTTCTATTATTCGGAAGGGCTAATTATGTCAGACATTATCTTATTTATTATGTTTTTGGTTTACTGGGGGCCTTGTCCCAGTTTCTTTTCAGACAAATGTTTGTGTTCTTAGTAGAGATTTCGCAGACTGATGTCAGATAGTATTGTTCAGAAATGTTGCAGAACTTGACCATGTTTTCCGTACTCAGTTTCAATTCTGCATTTTATTATGATTGTGAATGTTGTGCATGATAACCAGATAGAAAATGTTTATTTCGGGCCTTCATAGTTTGGGATGCTTGTCACGACTAGGGCCTAGGCTCGGGTCGGGACAGAGCTCAAGAAGGACTGATTGGGACTGGAGGTACTCCCAGAGTAGGGACAAGTTCTAGCGTGTGCGCTCTGTTACGGGTTCGCATCCCATGAGTGGGGCGGACTTCATCATATGGAGTATTCTGATTGTTTGAGCGACAAGGTGGCATGACTATTTTCTAAAAAGTAAGAAATTATTGATTAGAGGATAGATTAGACCCCAAAGCATGAACTAAATCACAAGAGGGTAAACATTCCTAAATGCCTAGTAACCTCCAGCTTATAAGTGTAGCGCGCTACATACCCATAAATAAGACTCTATCCAATGTGATTTTGTAGACACCCTGGGACCATGAACCGTGCTCTCATACCATGTTTGTCATAACCCAAACTGAGGCTCTAGCCGTGACGATCATCCTGGACTATAAAGGCCCGAACACCCTTCAAACTTTAAATCATATACACTATTCATACACAAATAAGGAAATGCGGAAATTATTACAAACGGAATCATGGTCATAAATCTAATTTAAATTTAGCAATGGAGAATGAAATCCAAAACGATCTAACATTATCTGCAAACTATTTGTGAAATGTCTACTACACAATCACTAACACAATCTTAAAACTGGGGCAAAGCCCCTAGTAGACCAAAACCATAAATAATAATAATTGTCAGAATGTAAACAGACCATCTAAAATATAGAAGGCTCATCAACTAAACACTTCCACTCGATCTGATGAAATCTACTGCTTATATGGACCCCTAGACTGGGCCTCAGAACCTGAGAGGTAGGGTAGGCGGTCAATACAGACGTACCGGTACATTAACAAATCCAAAATAACAAGTTTGCATAAATATAAAGTAGTTGATAGAGTGTTATAAAACATAATGCATAAAATTGTTTTGAAACACATGGTCACTTTTCTGAAAATCATAAAACTTTCTTGAGAATATCATTTTTGATCTTTGTATTACTTCTAAGTTAGGTGGCACTCCCCTACAAGTCTGATATTTCATGGGCTATATGGAATATTCCATTGACTCGGAGGGAAATCCCTCAACCCAAGTGTGCCACAATGGTTGGAGTCTTTGAGTCTGATACACCACATTCCACTAGGCTAGCATATAATAATATACTCGGATTGGCAAATCACTGTTTCGGAAAATGAGTTATCAGAAAACATGCCTTCTTTGAGTAATCACCTAAGCTCTTTTATGCCCAATTTTATCATGTTCTTAATCATGCATATCTAGTTTAAACATCTTAAAATTTCATTTCAAACATGTGTTCTATTTTGTTCTGAATTACTATGGCTTTAACTGAGTTGGTGTCATCACACCAAGATTTGGAAGTCCTAATTCTGAGCCACATTATTCCATGCATGATTCTTTCATGAAAACACAATTCAGACCACCAAAACATGCAAATAATTTAAGATATTTTCATGTTCCTAAACATAAGTCAAAACTAAGCAAGAATCCTTCAAACATATGGTGGTCATGTGCTTTGGGCAAAATCATGCACTCTTTCGTTATAAGAATATTTTCAACATTTAACAACATAACTATCCTCTCTTTTGAAAACAAAATTATAATCCAATTATAAGAATACTTAAGGCATTTCATATCATGCTTTTCGATGATGCATTCAAGTCAATTCATAGCATATGATAAGTAAAGAAAATCATAACAAGAGAGGGATTTTATATGAATCATGCTCTCAATTCAATCATCAATATTAAAACACTTATATATATACATATATCAATTCAAATCAATTTGGGGAAGGCCTAAAGACCAAAACAATATCATCAATATTTCTAAAACATGAATATATACATAAATTTGAAAACCTTTTCTCAAAATCATGATTTCTATGCCTATGAGATTTTAAGGAAAACCCCATCTACCTTAAATTAGAAGATTTCGAAACAACCCTCGTGTTAGGGATTCTATACGAACAATTGATGGGTGCTTCTAGTAGTCCTCACAATGGGGACTTCGAATATTAAATAAATTTCAAAAATTTACGGTTGAATTTTAAGGGATCTTGATTTTTATTTTTGCACTCAGCGGTTTGATTCTTGAGAAATTGTAACAAAGTGACCATTTTTTGGTCAATCGAGGCTTAAATCTCATATTAGTGTATGATATAGGGTGGGAAATGTCCATTTTACCCCTAAAGATATCAAAAATATCGCAGAAATTTCACAAGTTTATAGGCTGATATGTTGAAGTAAAAAGGGCATAACGTTTGACTAAGATGTTGGATTTGAATTAAATATGTGGCATAGGAAAGAAGAATTAAAGAGATTTCATTTAATAGATAGCAAATCTCTCAGTTCATTACATACATGATGTTATGGCTGTTTGAAGTTGACCCTAAATCTGCCCTGAAATGTGCCCAAACTAAGCCCAAAATGCTGGAGCATTTCAAAGGCATTTCAAACTAGTATGTTTTCCCCCTAAAATGCACCCAAGCCATACTATTCACTTGACCCATCGTATATAAAAAAAAATCAAGAAACGAAGGTCGGTAAGGTCGAAAATAAAATCCTCAAAGATAGGGAATTCAAAATTTGAATAAGACTCTTTGACACTTCGAAAAAAAAAATTTAAGTCTTCAACTCTATAAGCAAGCACTACGAGATAACAGATGGAGGATTTTTATGGGGCGTTACAATAATCCTTTTTGCACGGCCTCCCCAAGATCTAAATCCTCAAGATAAGTCTCCATTCTTACTGCATAAAGTTGGTAATTCTCCCCATCATAGACAGGAGGAGCTATTTGGGAAAATATTTTAAAGAATTCATCTTACTCATAGATCCCTCAAGAAAATGGCTCTAGATACCAATGGTTGGTTTTTAGGTTTGAAATTATAGAAATACCATAGAAAGGCTTGAGAGAAAACATACTGCAATAGTATTGTCAAAGGAAATTATTTTATTAATAACTCAAAGACATATTTCTAGCTAAATTTCTTACTTAAAAAATATAAAAATAAGCAACTAAATTGAAATCAAATAAGAAAGAGACGACTAATTCTTAAGTTTAAGCCTCACAGAACTCTAATAATTTAAAACTTCTATTAGTTATTTACTTTATTTATTTCTGAGACATATTTTCAATATATATACATAATCTACATATCTCTCCAAATCTCATTCCTTTTTGCATCGCTTTAGACAATCATTTGTTCTCTCAATATCATGGTTGGGCAACAACTTCCATTTACAAATAGGCTTGTGAAAGACGAGTAGAAAAACACCCAGGTTGTACTGGTCAGCTTTAAGTTGTCGAGTGATGATTGAATGAGGGGACTTCCATTATGTAGATGGATACAAATAGCCGTATGAAAGATGAGTAGGAAAGAACGTGGATTGTACCGGTCAGATTTGAGCTATCAAGTGTCGATTGCTCCATCCCTTAAGAAAGTACACGGGTGGCTTGTCTTAAAATAAAGTGGTACTCCCTTTTCTGATGTGCACTATATTATTGTGTGCTTTCCTTAGGAGTGATCTGGGATTAACCCATGTGGTGATACTCGTCAAAAGAAAGAGGTACTTTCGTGTCTACTGTGTACGAGGAAAGAACAATTATTAAGTACACAAAAATCAAGGGGATGTGGTTCCATATTCGTGAAAGGCCAGGTTTAAACCATTTTATGTAACTAAGACAACCTAATAAAAATAGGGTTACAAATAGAATAATAAGAAAGAGAAAGGGATTCCAACGCCTATAAATAGAAACCGTTTTCTCTATTTGGCAAAGCAAAGGGAGAGATGGATACAACCACCACTAAAAGACTATTTTAAATGAATCAAATAATTCTCCATGTGGTAAATGAAAAGTGCCAATGACAGTAAACTCTTCATTCTTTTTCAGAACAAGTGCCCGCTGTATTTTTAGAGCTGGTGGATGAATGCATTCAACAGCTTCTAAACCAAATATACACTTTGGAAGAAGAGGGGAGGACCTCATCCGAGAAAGGGAGGATCTTATAGTGAAGATAACCTTCCGTATCCATGGTAGAAACAACGAAGAGTCATACTTTGTATACCTTTCCATTGTAAATAAATGATCCTATCATAGATACATTGGGGTCTTTGAATTATATAAATATAATAAGAAAAGATATAGAAACCCTAGTCAGTAAATATATATCAGGTTAACTTGTAAGTTTTACTGGGTACACCTTATATACCACTATTGGGAAACCTTCAGTCATTGGATGGATCCTTCTAACTGTAGTTACTTAAGGTCGAGTAGTAGAGTTGTGAGACCCATATTTCTAATAGGTTTACACTTGAGATAGAAATCTTCGGAATGGGTTAAGTATAATCCACACAGGATAAGTCAAGAAAAGTACTTCCTTACCTTTCATTCATAGTAGTCTTAATGACTAATAGTTTGAAGCCTTAAAAACTGGTTTTTTTGGCACTTGCTTCCTTCGTATTAAGTAAAGTTCAGTTGACCTTTTCAATTCGTTACTCTTAGTCGATCTGATGAAATGCACTTCTAGTTTATGAAAATGCACTTATTTACGCAAACTAATTCTCTAAAAGATACTCCATCCAAACAAACTCCCTTCTAGTTTTTTTATCCTTTGTTGCATCACATATACAATTAAGTAATTTTTGCCTCTGTATATTTATATTTTCATATTCTCAATTTAACAAGTATAAAAGGGCAACCTGGTGCACTAAAGTTCCTGTTATATTGAAGGTTTGGGGAAGAGTCCCACCACAATGGTGTATTGTACAATGTCTTAGCTTGCATTTTTGTTAGAGGTTATTTTCAAAGCTAGAAAACTGTAACCTCCTGGTGACATGGAACCAACTTTACCGTTTACTCAAAAACTTCCCTTCAATTAAACAAGTATAACTACAGAAATTTATGTCTTGTTGAAAACTATAATTAGTTTTTTATTATTTTTATAGTGATGATTACTTTGTTTTAAGCCTCAGCCAGTGTCACCACATTATAGCAATGAAGATTCTCCTTTTACGGCAAAGGTATAAATGATCGAAATTCTGTTGGATCAGAAAAAGAAAATGACAACAGAACTTTTCATATATTCATACTTCAAAGTAGACCCATCACACCAAATCCTTCTGAAAGCACATCCTATTATCTATTACCAACAATTTAGCCAATAAATTAAAATAATACCTGCTCATACAAATTTAAACATACGAAGAAAGGACTGGTTATACAAATTAAACTCGACCAAATTACATGACAAAAGACTAAGCACAATGAAGTCAGAAAATCCGACAACTCAGTCCACACATGCTAAAAACTAGTAGGTGACATATTAAAGTCAAAATGAAAAAGTTGGTCATTGTTTGTTACTTAAAATATTTTCGATTATCATGCGTTGGATTACTTTTATATTTTTGAAGGATAACCCATCCCAACGCATGGACCGCTTAGGGTTGGGTTGAACTACTATTTTAAAAGCCCTTTAGTTAATAGGGTTGTACCATCCTAACTTCTTTAGCTCTTTAGCCCTCCATGATTGAATTAAGTTGAATTTGGGAAACCCTTTTTGAAAGTTCTATCCATCATTTCTATTCACCGATTATATCAGTCTAATGAAACAAATGGTCCTAACATTCCATCTATTTCCTCATCCTTTTATCAATTATTCTCTTCTTTCCTTCTCATATTTAATTGCATCTCCTCCTTTAAAACCACTATTTTATAAATTTTAGTAATTATTCTTTCTTATTCTTAGGGTATAAGGTTCAAAAGTTTGCTCTCTAGGACTCAAACAACAGCCTAAACTCAGGTTATAAAATACAAAATCAGCCATTGAATAGTACTATGATCAGAGAATTGCACCGATCGAACACAATTCACAACCTGGGATAGCTAATGCCACCTTTCCAGAAGACATGAGATTGCCGTAGATGTCTCATGCCAAGCAAGTTCTTGCCTCCTCTTCCTCCACCTATTCTGAGCAACTGCGACCTTAGGGCATTGGAATAGGATTCCCCGACCTCATAAAACATCATTTGGTGCTTCTGACACTCATATATATGAATGAAGGTGAGTCTTTACTCGCCTTATCAAGAATAGTTTCTTTTCTAGAAAGAGACAGAGGATATGAGCTTGACACAGTAGTTAGGTGTGGTTTTAGATAAGTTCAATATAGATAACAAAGAACAAAAATTGGAGAGCAGGTGCCTTCCCTAGTGGAAGCCCTCCCAGCCCAAAGGAATATGCCCATATTATTTTAAAATAAAAGAAGATAGGTCAGTCGCACATCCTAATCGGTGAGAATTATGCTGGTCATAGTTCCTTCCCTGCTCTTAGTTTACTTTAAATGCGCCATTTTTGCAATTAAAAGAATATGTGAGTGGGATTTCCCCAGGTCTAGCTTGAAATGGAGATGAACATAACTACCTTTTTCAACTTACACGGAATAGTTATGGATCTGGAATTTCTTTTTCTCAAATAAATATGGTAGGGTAAGTCCAAAATGATATTTTGGAATAGAATTATAATTAACATCATTGCACCCCCAATGATTAAAAATACCTTCTATAGGTAGGGATCCATCCCTGAGTTCAGTAAAGTAGTGAACCTAATGGATCAATACCACCATCCCCAAGACAGTTCCAAAAAGAAAGGGAAATGCAAGTATGTTTCTTTCCTTTAGTTACAAAATCGTGTTCGACTTTTATTGCGGATTTGTTATTTCTTACGCGTGCATTTCTTTCCATTAGATCTCCAAGGTTTTCTGTATTGAAAATTATCAACATGAGTTGAAGGTTATTCAACTTTGTTGGTACAAACCCCCTCCTTGCATGGTTAAATTGAATACTGATGGTAGTGTATTAAAGAATAAAAATGAAGAATTGGAGCAGGAGACATACTTAGACAGAGTAAAGGAAACCTTATTTATGCTTTTTCTACCCATCTAGGTGTTGGATACAAAAATCAACATGAAATTCAGGAAGTAGTGAATGCTTCAACCCATAGATGCTTTTGTACTCAATTATTTATCACCAAAGCCAAAGCCATTTAAACTATATGTCGGTTTTTTTTTTCCGAAAAACCCCCTTATTATGCAATGAAGTATGAACACTAAGTTACAACTATATGCATTCATCTCTTAATCATGGAATTTGAGAGGATCTTGAACACCACTACATAAAAAACACATCTACCTATGCATTCACCATTTTCCTTTTCATTGCACCATATTCAAACATTGCATATCATTTTGTAATTTTAAGGCATCATCAATACTACGATTTTTTGATTATACCATATTGCATCAATATAGCACATGTTATGTAAGAAATTTTGGCCTGGTGCTACAATCAATATGAAGACTATTAAGTCCTTAGTTTTGATGATTGACAAATTATATGTTGGGACTTGGTTCCTGAAGAATGTGTCATGACAAAGATGCAACTACTTAGGGACCTGGTTAGAATTACATGTCACTGTTACAGTCAACTGCACAGCTTGACAAAACTACAAAAGTTGGTGGGAAAAGCCACTGTACTTTTTCCTCAGCCAATGGGACTTTTTTTAGGTTTTATTGTATCATAAATATATTTCTCATCTTCTACAAAAACAAAACCAAACTTCCATTTGCTCACAACAACATATCTCTATTGAAGCTTTTAAAACAAAGACTCATTTGCAATGGGGAACTATCGCGAAGTTGTATTTTTATTTTCGTGTTGTATTCGAGTCTTTGTACAATAGTTATTATCATTGCCTAATATTGTTGTTATTATTAGAAGGTGTTGGTGTTTTTAGTTCCAAACTCATTATCATCTAGAGTTAGGTTATAGTGAAGCTAGAGTTAGATTGTCAACTCAGTTACAGTTAGTTGGGTGGTTTGCAGTAGAGTTGGTACAAGTTATAATTGTAATAGAGTTATTTCTAGGAGAAAGAAGGATTAGGAGATTAATCCTTGATGCAATGGAGTAGCATTCAAGTTTCTTGAATATTAGTGGAGCTTATAAATCCTTGAGGTAGATAGTGGTTTTTCTCCCTGGAGAAAGGAGTTTGCACGTCAAATTGTTGTATGTTTTACTTTTCTCTTTCTCATACTTTATTGTTTAGTTTCTTGTTGTTTGAGACTATTTAGGACTCGGTCCCAAAGTTGTAGGGAAACTCGCGTGAGATCTTCAATTGGTATTAGTTCAAGATTTTCCTGAGAAAAGTTAACACATCGGAAGGATCTTGAATATGGATGCTTGCCCAGATCATGAAGAAGGCCAGTCCACCACTAGGCTACGTAGGTTCAACGGATAATATCATTGGCTGTGGAAGACTAGGATGATGACTTTATCATAGTTGAAAAGCTTCTTGTTTGTGGCATTTTTTTAGTGATGAGTACAATCGAATCTCTACTTGTGAGAATGCCAAAGAGATCTAGGATTGCCTTGAAATAGGCCATGATGGAACAAGCTAGGTGAAATAGTCACAGGTAGATATGTTGAACACCCAATATGAGACTTTTTTCATGAGAGAAGGAGAATCTATTCAGGAGATGCACACTAGATTAAAAGCAATAACCAACGAGACTCTCTATTTGGGAGAGGATATTAGAAGCACCAAATATATTTGAAAGATTTTAAGTATCCTCCCCAAGAAATGGGACAGTAAAGTTGAGACCATCACTAAATCCAGGAATCTAAAATCTATGACCATGGATGAGTTGATTATAAATATCAAGACTTATGAGATTATGAAGATGCAAGACAGGCCCAGAAGTTAGCACAATATAGAGAAGAATTTGGCCCTATTGGCAACCAAAGAGAGTGATAGTATTGAGGATGATTAAACTACATATATAGCCAAACAATTCCTCAAACCATTGAGAAATTTAGGTTCTCTACCTAGAAGGGGAGATTCCAGCAAGCACATTAGGGAAGGAAAGGAAAATTACACCTATCACAAATGTGGCAAGCTGGGTCATTAACTCAAGGATTGTCCTATGCATAATGTTGAGTAGAAGGAGAATGTGAAACAAGTTAATAAATAGGAAACCCATAGGGATCAGATCTCTGTAAAGTATACTAGGAAAGCTAAAGCTAACTTCAACTAGAAACAAGGGTACTCAAGTCCACTCTACCAAACTTACGGTTCCTAAACTATCACACTAGCCCAATAAGGCTAAATATACAAATCATGTTTCAAATGCTAAAACCATATTTTGAGCATAGAATTATATCGTATCTATTATATAAATTTATCCAAACTAGGGACAAGGCAATAGGATTCAACAAGGGTATTCAGTAATTCAAGCTACGGGTCCAAAACCCTATCTAATCTCCAAACTTATATGTATATTCAATACTAAGTCATTCTATCCCCACCAGGTGGGAATACACTGAGTTTGTTGTTGTTGTTGTTGTTGTTGTTGTTGAATCCTAAGTCATTCTATGCAATACAAATCTTAACATTAACGTTCACACATAAAAAATGTCATACATCATAGATGAAGAAGAGTATACAGAAGCCTACCTCTATGCTAAACCGCAAGATCACACTTCAAGCACCACATACTTGTCTTCACTTCACAATCTCCAAAATGTCATCACACTATAAAAAATATAATCTAATCATAATATGAGTCTAAAGATACCCATATTACACTATTGTGCTTCGGGTCCAAAAATGACACCAAAAATCCCAACTGGGTCCCACATACGAAAATCACGTTTCTGAGGTCATCTGGGACCCAAAATATATGATTCAATAGTGAAATTTGAGTTTAAACCACAATTCAAATCCATTGTAATCACCAAAACTTCCATAGAAGGTCGTTTAGGAAAAATGTAGGGCCCACATATATAGTTTCCATTGTATGACTTTACGACTAGTAGATCGAAATGAGCTTGGGTGCATTGGGATCCAAACCAAAGGTATAACTAGACTAAAATAGATATTTTGGATATACTGATGCAGCCGAATTTTTCATCCGAGATCATTTTGCTGAAGTTTTTGATCGGTGGCCATTTGGAACCAACGAAAACATCTAAATAGGGAATTGACTCTAAAAACCAAATGAACTGCCCGGTAACCGAACCCTTAGTCCAAACAAGTCATAATTGAATTGGGGTATATATAGAGAATGATACGGGTGTACCAAGCTTTCCAACAAGTTCTACAAGCTGTCTAACAAGTTCACGACCATTCACACGTAGCCAAGCTTGGGAGTTACAAAAACTCCAAGCTATGTTCATGCAAATGGTTGTGTATGAGTTGGTACTTGATCCTTATAATGGATTAAATATTTTTTAGTGTGAAGAGGGAGCCTTGAAGTGTAATAAAGTTACACTCCAAGGCCACTCCTTGGCAAGGGTAGGATGGTCATTTGTTATCTCCCTTTGTGGACTAATATAAATAGATAGTTTTAGGGTTATTTTAGAGTTAGTTCGTTCATATTTTGGAAGAAAACAAACATTTTGTAATATTTTGGAACTTCTCTCTTCCATTGGAGAAGCCCCAATTCCAAAAACTCACTAGTAGAGTGATACTAGTGTTGTTTCTTGGCTAGAAACTAGGGTCTTGCGTTCTTTGAGTTCTTCTTGGTCCAAGTATGAGCTTGGTAGTAATTTTCATTAATATTAGGGTCTTTTGTCTTGTTAGGGTTCTTGGATCATTGAATATTATGTTTCAAGTTACTGTCGCTCTTGTAATCTTGTTAATCTTGTATTGTTGGAATCTTGAAGTCTTGTGAAGTCGTGTGAGGCTCTTTCGATTCACTATCATTATTATTGACTTTATTGTTCTTGTTGTGAATATCATCTGATTATTCTAAATACGTGACTCTTGAAGACTAGTGAAGCCGTATGTGGCCTATTTCCATTCACTAGCACTTATTGTTCATCTTGTTGTTATTGTTGTGTTGGTTGTTTCTTGTGTTGTGAACTTGGTCTCATATCAGAGAAGCTCAAACAGTGAAGATAAGCATAAATATGGAAAATGAACTGAGGGGTCATTATAATATAGCTAATTTTAGAAAAGATTAAGGTAAGATTATACCAGGAAGGTTTTAATGCATAACCAATATTATTTGTATGACCCAGTATCTCAGCACAAATCAATACACAATTTAGTCAATTCAGTAAAAAATTCTGGAATTAGGACACACAACTCAATGTGTAGGACTAAATTACTCCACATTTTTAGCTTAGGACCGAATGAAGAACAAGGAATTCTAGTCAGTCATGAAAGGGAGGTCAAGCAATCTTAATCATCCCTAATTCCAATCTATTCTTCTCAAAGTTCTCTTTACCTAATGCTTTAGTGAAAATATCAGTAATTTGATCAAAATCCATAAGTTGTTGCTTAATCCACAAAAATTGAGCTGCAACACACTCAGCCTCAACAGTAGATAAAGCTATTGTGTTTTGTTTCACAGTGGACCAGTTGATTAAATATGATCCAATCAGCATCAAGAAGTGCTCCATCCATTTTCTTTGGTTCAATCACAAATAAGAAGGCTTTGAAAGAAGACATGCTCCTTAGTCCAAATCTTATGTTGATTCCTGCGGTGAGGTTAGTCAGAATATTTTCAATAGGATAAGAACCTTGAAAATTGTATCCTTTTGGTACCAAACCTTGAGAGCTGCTAGGATCACAGTGATTGGTTTGAGCTGGAGTAGTTGTTGGTTATGTTCCCCCTATCAGTGTGCTTTGGGAATCAGTTCCACTTGTTGAGTTGCCTCCAATTACCTTGTCAGTGAGCTTCTAGGTTGTTCCCCTAATGGAACAGGCTGAGCAACATGTTACCTTTGATCATGTATAGACTCATCAAAGTGAGATTTAGGATAACTAACATCAACAATCCAAACCTTATTCTTCTGTATAAGACAAATATACATAGATCGACTTCATAGAGCATAATTGGTAGTAAGTTGAATGTAGATCAGGGAGCTACCTAGAGTGTCTTTAGGATGCAAATATAGAGGATGATTATGGTCAATTTCAATAATACTAGATCGTGCATCCACATTTGCAGGTGTAGTTGCTCTTTGTGTAGTTTCTGCAGTAGAATTGCGTGTGATCGCCGTGGTTGTAGTCTAAAAGGCGAGATGAGCTAAACCATTGCAGAGTTCTCAATTGATTGCGTGTGATCCATGGTCACAAGCATCAATTGCAGCCTTGAATAAGTGGTTGTTGGCTCTGATACCATGTTAAAACTTCTACATGAGGAAATGAGGAAAGAACACTGAAAGAAAAGAAGAATCTAGAAGGGACCAATTTCAGTAAGTGAATTAGGTTTGGTAAAATGAGCTGCTACTACATGATGTTTATAGACTAATTTGTCTCCTTGTGACAGCTGTACAATGACAACTGTCACTTCCAACTAACCTCTAACTAAGAACACATGCTTATAGTGTGTACTAACAAGCCTTAACTGCCATAAACTTGGTAACCAACTTTCTTATCTCAACAATAGGGAGGGTCGAGAGGGTTGAGAATACGCAAACATTACCTCTACCTTGGAGGTAGAGAGGCAATTTCCGATAGACTCGCCATAGTCACAAGAATATCAAGATATTTACATGTACTGATTTCAATTAGCTTATGACTCGGATGTAAACAAGTGACTTATCAAGATGAACCAGCTGTTAAAATAAAGTGGTTTAGCAAGTTATAATGAATCATGAAGATTTTCCGTAGTGCATTTAGATAGAGTGACAACACCATGGTCTACAATATGCTTAGTCGAATGAAGACTTGAATGAAGAGTAAAGTAGCGTTAAGTTTCAACTAGTTATGGAGATCCTTTACTACGCAGTAATTGGTCAAGGAAACTGAATTTAGTGTATTTGTTGAGCAAATACCTTTCCCTTGCTTCTCTGCTAGAATCAATGGTAGCTTAAATTTAGAAATTAAGAAGGAAGGAAAAGCTAAAGCAAGTAAAAATTCTGCAAATCCCAAATTCCAGATATTCAGGTGAAGAAACTAAGCTGAACTCACAATCATGTGATTTCAAAGTTCTTTTTTTGCTTCTATTCGACACGATAAGGAGTTTACCTGCACAGATGCATGTTCAAATTTACTTTGTACCTGGAGATTTGGAGCTTGTAGAATTAGGAATTCTAACATACAGTCACACAAAGAAGGGTCGAATAGCAGTAAGTAGTGATCGTTGTACTTAATTTCTGGTGTTAATAAAGCCAGCAGCGTAGCCGGGCAAATTATCAACTGAGTACTGAATGAGGAAACATGAAAGGATAAAATGTCTGAGTCTTCTAATCAAGTGACGAGAAAAAAATTGCCTAAGTAATTATTTGCTATATTTTTACAAGCAGGAAATCTTTCTTTACTTCTTCTATACAAAATGGTTAAGAAAAAACAAGGAATTGCTATCTTTCTTTGTCAAGTCCAACTCATATGGAAGTGACCTATTTACTATATCTCATCTTTCTCGTTTCTAATCCTATTGATTTTAAAGGCTTAGTGGGGAGAAGAATTTGCGCCATGGTCCTACTTATAATCTCCTCAAGCGGGAAGTTAGATCAATGTATACATCCTATTTGCAATGTATTGTAAGACCGCCGATTGGATGATCAAAGCCAAGCTCTTCTTCTGCTTGACCTAACAAGTTTTTAAATGATGGTTGGTTCAAGTATGATACTGGCAGGACAACTCTCTTGTTTTTACTCTCTCCTACTTCACAATGACCTTTTGGCACACCTCCTGATGTTGAATACCTCCTTAGGATTCCCATTATCACAAGGTATATTTGGTTAACTCTAAATGGTGACGGAAAGAAAAAAAGAATAAGAATTTGGAGAATTGCACAGAAAATGGATTTTTTTTAACGTTTGTTTTGCTCAAATACTTTGTGTCCGAGTATATGTAAGTTATGGCAAGTTTCATACCCAATCGCGCAGCATAAACATTTCATCGCGCTGCCATTGCGTACCCTGGACAGTGTCTCACTAAAATGACCACAACTTTTTACTCCAAACTCGGATTGAATAACAGTAAGTGGTGATGGAAAGAATACTCGAAGGGGTTTAATTTGATATATAGTAGGACATATATCTTGTTATATTCTAGGAGAAAAAATCGTTTGAATTTGACCCAAGTAAAATCAGATACTAAAACTAAATAGGCAGGGAAGTTCTCAACTCAACTTTGAGCTGGGAAATATTTATGACTGCAATCCATCTCCAAATATGTTCCTACCCTAAAGAGTTGATATTCACACTTGTATATAAATAGAAACCATTGGGTTCAGGTCTACACACTTTGGATGAACGGTTCAAATTCTAGCACAAAAATGTGGGGCGTTACGGAGTAACTCTATTCTTAAGAAGTTCTTCGGCATCCCCTGATGAGAATGATGACAATCAGGATCATGTTGGTGATAATTCTGACTGGAGCACACTTTTTCCTGCCATTGACCGTGGAAACTCCATCAACACTTTCATTTGTTGCTCAGGGTATGATTATGGCACCGTAGCATCTTTGAGTCACAACTTCCTATAGTTAATTAGGAGTGGTGAACTTTATACAGTGCGGCTACGAAAAGGTGTGGTGGAGCATTGGTGTATTTGTCCTACCAGGAGCCTGAGTGGGAAGCTTTGGACCCTGCTAGACGGCACTGGATGCATCAGCCGAGAATGACACCCAATGATTGTTTCGTGTTGTTCTCAGAGAAGGAATCATTGGGGATTGGTATGGAGCTTCTTGTTTGTGGAAAGGATGTTTGGCCCATGTCATTTATCGGTACAGCTTACTGACAAATATGTGCTCAACTAGGATGCTGATGAATGCGCCATCATGCTTGTTTGGTAAAGCAAGCCTTGGGGAACTAGCCATTTTTTCTGGCGGTTGTTACTCACAAGGTAAAATCCTTCGCTCTGCTGAACTTTACAATTCGGAGACAGGCACGTGGAGGACTTTGCGAAGCATGAATAAGCAACGTAAGATGTGTTCTGGCGTATTCATCGTTGGAAAGTTTTATGTGATAGGAGTTATTAGAGGAGCCGACTCAAAGCTGTTGACATGTGCGTAGTACGATCTGGCAAGGGAAACATGGAGTGAAATCTCGAACATGTCTCCTGTGCGACCTAACCTTAGGAATGACGTACCTGCTACATCTGCAGCGTCTCCAGTAGTAGCTGTTGTAAGTAATCAATTGTCCACTGCTGACTATGCTGAAATGTCGGTTAGGAAGTATGAAAAGCATAACAAAGCATAGTCTGCAACATAAATTGACTATTTACAACAGCTACCAATGGAGGCGCTGCAGATGTAGCAGGTGTGCCATTCCTAAGGTTAGGTCACACAGGAGACATGTTCAGGATTTCAGTCCACGTTCCCGTTGCCAGATCATACTCCTCTGATCATATCAACAACTTTGAGTCCGCTCCTCCAAGCCGCCTATCACGTAAAAGTTTCCATCCATGAATACAAAAGAACACATCTTACGTTGCTTATTTATGCTTCGCAAAGTCTTCCACGTGCCTGTCTCCAAATTGCAAAGTTCAGCGGAGCTAAGTATTTTACCTTGTGAGTCACAACCGCCAGCAAAAATGGCGATTTCCCCAAGGCTTTCTTTACCAAACAAACATCATGGCGCATTCATCCGCATCCCAGTTGGCCACCTATTTGTCAGTAAGTTGTACTGATAAATGACATGGGAAAACACATCATTTCCGAAAACAAGAAGCTCCGTACCAACCTCAAAGATTCCTTATCGGAGAACACGAACCAATCATTAGGAGTTATTCTCGGCAGATGCATCCAACACAGCCTAACAGGTTCAAAAGCTTCCCACTCAGGATGTTGGCATGAGAAATACACCCAGTGCACCACCACACCATTTTGTTGCTGCAGTATAAAGTTCACCGCTCTTAATTAATGACGAGAATATGTGGTTTAAAGATGCTATGGCGCCATAATGTGACCTACAGTAACGAATGAGAGAATTGATGGATCTGTCACGGTCGATGGCAGGAAAAAGCGTGCTCCTATCAGAATTATCCCCATCATGATTCTGATTGTAAGCTTGCTCATCATGGTCCTGACTGTCAGCATGCTCATCAGGGGATACTGAAGAACTCCCCAAGGAAAGATCCACACCCACTAGGTTGGAACCAACAGACTGCTTTTGCCACCAGCATTGAACATTTTCAACCTCCTTGTCATCATTGAATGGCCCTTTCTAATTCTGGACTTCAATCCTATCGACCGATATCTCTTACAAGCCAAGCCGTCCAGTTACTTTCTGTGCGACAATCCCTTGTAACCACACAAGACGGTTCTTCTGAAAAATCTTCCAGATTGAACCCTAAAATAAACACCTGTTCCGCCGCCTTGCTCTGATATAGATCCTAAACCCTGTGTTTTCCTCATAAGACTGATTTAATTGGAAAAAATTGTTTGGGGTTATGGAATCGTTGTTTGTAGTCACAAAATTAAAAGAATTAATTGGAAGGAAAATGAAACTGTTATGTAGACATACCATATGAGGAATTTGAACAGAATCGCCTAAATCACCAGATGAAGCCAATCCCGAAAAGTAAGAAAGGAAAACATCGCCATTTGAGGACTCATGTTTTTCTGAAGACGATACAGTGGTAAGTGAAATATAGGGAAGAAGTTTGACTGTCGAATTGAAGTGACGTAGACTGCGTGGCAGTGAATATTCTACTAGGTTTATCATATTTAACATATTTTGTTAAAAGGACTCTCACTGATATATTTAACGATGCGGGGACCTGCGACACATAATTTTAGTGTGTAATTAATAATTTCATGTGTTCCTATATTGTTTCTCTAATCTAAATGTATAATATTTTAGGAGTGCTTAATTTAATGCATCAAATGATAATGTGTTTCACACTTAGCACGATGAATTCATCAAAAGTAACTTCGCATTCCAAGAGACTGTAATCGCTTCCTCCCTTACAGTAAAATGCCGGTAAATCTATCAAGAGTATTCCTACACACTCCAATGGAAAATGAAAACAGAACTGTTCATACTTCAAGGTAGATCCATCAAACCACATCATACTGGAAATACATCTTAAGAGCAGGTCATACAAATTACAACATACAAACAAAGTACTGATTATACACACTGGACTTGACCAAAGACTGCGAACAATAAAGTCCAGCAAAACCAACACAACAGACCCAAAAGACCCTACAATTTTTTCCAAAACAATAAATTCTCAATTTATTTAACTTTATAACAGCTACGCATTCCTTCTTCCCATCAATGCATCTTTTATTCCTTTCTATCCATATAGTCCATGCTATGCATAAGGGGACTGTCCTCCAAAGCTTCTTCAGTTTCATGTCAATTGTCTGTGTTAGCCAAATATGTAATATCTGTTTTAAAATGCATATAGACCAAATCTGCCATGAAAAGCAATGTGTTAACCACATATCTTGAGTTAAACATCCTCCGGTGAAGCAAACGACTTTGCTTAAGCCTTCTTCAAAATTGAAAGTCCCATCAATATCTCTCATCAAATTGAAGGACGTCCTTAAGAAGTCCTTCCTTATTACCATTTATCTGCCCATAGCCAAAGTTTCCCTTCAGTTTCTACTTCTAGAATTATGCTTGCATCTACATATGGAAATTGTTGGTTTTAGCTTTGAAGTTAAAGAAATAACAGAGAAAGACTTGAGCAAAAAAAATACTACAATCGTATTGTCGAAGAAAATTATTTTATTAATAACTCAAAGACATATATTTATAGCTAAATTTCTAACTAGAAAATATAAAAATAAACAAATAAATTTAAATTTAAATAACAAAGAGAACTAATTTCTATGTTTAAGCCACACAAAACTCTAATAATTTAAAACTTCAAATAGTTATCTACTTTATTTTTGAGACACATTTTCAAACACTCCTACTATGATCAGAAATTTTTGATTGTCTCGGATCAATTTGAATCTTCAATAAATCTGTCAATTCATCTTTGGTCTTGCAAGGTTTGTGAGCATCTTCTGTTGGATTAAATAAGAATCTTTTATCTCTCATTTCAACTTGTATAATCACATGATTACTGGAATCAAAGATTTGACAATATTTGTCTCCAAACAATAATATATATCCTTCTTCCATTAGATGGGAAACACTTAACAATCTTTTATCAATGTCGGTCCCATAAAGGACATTTGAAATTATTTTTCTACTTGAAATTGGTTTGATTGTAACATTCCTTTTTCCTTCTATAGGAATATAGTCACCATTCCCAATTCCGACTTTCTTATTTTCCTAAGGTAGGAACTCTTTAAAAAGTATTTTGTCATATGTCATGTGGTTGGTGCAACCACTGTCAATCATCAAAAAATATAATTTCTTGGTTGAAAAATATTTTTCCATAAATAAGTGATTTTTTTCTTCTTCTTCGTTGGTGGATTGGGCATCTGCTTCAAATTTTGGGATTTACTTTTGCATATCATAGCTTCATGACCAACTTGATTGCAGATCTTACATTGTGCATCTAGTCTCTTCCAACATTAAAATGGAGGATGAGCTATTTTTCCACAGTGCTGGTAAGGTGGTAGTTTTTTCAATTATTACCCTTGTTTTGAGTCTAGTGGATGGATGCCATAGCTCCTTCAACCATACCATCCAGCCTCATAAGCCTTCTTTGCACTTGTTCCTACAATGTATTTAATAATTCTACCAAGGTAATCTTGGAAAAGTCTTTTGTGTTTTGTAAAGTAGTTATTGATACATCGTAGCTTTTAGGAGTGTAACAAGAATTATTTTAAAAAATTCTTCAATCTTTAAATTTTTTGCCAAGCAATCTTGCCTTGTTAATAATGCCAAGGAGTACTCTATGATGGTCCCAAATTCTTTCATTTTTCACAATTCGAATCCCCTTATTTGATTCATAAACTTCATGCCTCATATTCTTTTTCTCCTTTATATTATTCCTTTAGATAATCCCATATTTCTCGTGAAAATTATTGGGGACACACTAGAAAACAAATTTGCTCTTGCCTTTGATCTTTTGATTTACTTTTCCTTCTGACTATTGATCTGGACTACCGTGGGATTATTGGACAGTGGAAGAACATCATAATTGTCACGACCTAAACCGAGGGCCTAGCCGTGAAGAGAATCCCAAACCATGAAGGCCCGGTGTCGCTACCCAAACCAGGGCTCTAGCCATGACGAGCATTCCCAAACTCGAAGGCCCGGAACATGCTTTGTCTATTTGGTAATCATGCACATAATTCATATGATCAAAGTAATACGTAATAGACAATATAATATGGAAACATGGTCAACAATTTTTTTTAAAAAAGTTACAGGCCTTAAATCATTCCCAACAATACTTAATAAACATCTGCAACAATTTGTGAAATCTCTATTAACATACTATCTCAATAACTGGCACAAGGCCCTTAGCAGACCAAAAACCATATTGAAAGAAATATCTAAATGACTAGGCCTTCCGAAGAAAAAAAGGCTCAACTGAACTCTGAGAAAACCTTGTCTGTAGACTCTACTGAGGATCTGAACCCCAAGACTGTACCTTAGTACCAGGGAGTAAGGGGGATAACACAATTGTACTGGCATGCGAAGCGATCTAAAATAGAGTAATTGAACATATATATAATATGTGAGAGCAGATTTTCATCAAAAAATGTGCATAAAACAGTTTCTGAAAAACACATGGGCACCTTCTGAAAACATGTAACCTGTCTGTAAATCTGAAACTCTGATATTCCACGGGCGATATAGAATTCTCCATTGAATCGAAGGGAAAGCCTCCAAGCCGAGTATGCTGCAAGGGTTGGAGTTCCTTAATCTGATACGCTACAAGACACTAATGTCAGCGTATAATAATATACCCGGGTCGGCAAAACACAGTTTTAGGCAATGAGTAGCTTGAACTCAAGCCCTCTTCAGGGAACCATTTTGACCCAAAAATGGAGTGTTTAAGTCACTTGAAACCATAAGATATGCGCCTCATATGATATCGCATATATATACATAGGCGTTGTATATGATATCGCCTATATATATAGGCGCCACATATGATATTGTCTATATTTACATATGCTTTCCAGTGGCCATGTGAGATTGGTTAGGCAACACATACTACTTTGAAAGGCCATAATTTCTTGGTCGGGTGTCAGATTTTAACAAAATTGGTATCTTTGGAAAGTTAACTCGAAGACCTATCATTTGACACATAGTAGGCTCTCTAATTTGACATATATAGAGAGTTATAGTCGATGGAAGGTGTCAAAAATTACAACGTCTACTAAAACTTAATTGATAAAATAGTTTCAACTCGTCCTTGAGTTGAAGGACCTCTATAGTCTAAATTCATGCTCAAATGGATTCATATACTACATAAACATGCCAAATTGGCATAGGATTTAAGGCTCTGGGATTATCAATGCATCAGATTCATGGTTTTTATTCTAGCCCGAAATGCTGGGTGTTACATTATCTCCACCTTGGGATTATTCGTCCCCGAATGATGGATAGAATGTCGTCTTAAGGGTATGGTATAACACAGAAATGATATGTTCCCTAAGAAAGAATACGCTGATCGAAAACATGACTATAAGATTGAAACTATTGATGTTTTAAATGCTTATGTCGTACATGCATATTAAAGGAATGAAATACACAACTGAAGGAACTCATGGGCTGAATTCTCATAATGAATCATGCATATTTGATGCATGGATCTGTGAGCAAGTTGTTCTCATTAATGTAGGATTGAATAAACTTATAAGCTGAAGTTTTCTATTGCACATACATTTCTACTGCATGTATATCTGATGGAACTAACGTATGAACGTATGACTAAATACGTAATAATAAATGATGTGAAGCTTGTAATAAGAATCTATGCATGCAAATGAATGGCTTATCTCCCCCTTGGTACCCTATATCCCTCTATGAATGCTCAATTCACTAAGATATTCGGAAAACTGAGGCGATGGATAGGGCACCGATGAATTGAATCATAACTGAACATCTGGAATTTGAATTTAATATACGATGCATGAAATGGAATATACTCATAACAACTGGTATACTCTATCTTGGAATAGTAGGATGGCTGATATTTCGAGTAGCATGAATAAGTGCAAATCCAACTGATTATAGTAGACACTCATACTTAACTGGAGTATCTCTTCATCAAAATTCTCTAAAGAAATTCTAGCAGTAATAGGGAGCAATGAATATTGGGACTGGATTACACAAGCCATCCAACTGAAGAATCACCACACTGACACTACTTTGCAGTCTAGAACATAGGCATATAACTCCTGAATTAGGATAGAATTACAAGGCCTTTGGCATTATAACTTGTTACTTTAAAACTTAGCACGCTTCTCGAATATCACTTAACTATACTATTCTCCTTAAATATCACATTTATTCAAATCAGCGTAAAATTCTCTGATGAGCATTTACAAATCTTTCTACAAATGTCAGAAAATAACTTTATCCTTTCGACGTGATCAAGCCTAAGTCTAAGTCAGAAAAATAAAACATGCCAGACCACGCTATTATTCTAAACCATATGATGTAATCTTCTATATCACCTTTAAAGATCACATCCTAAGTATAACATGTCTTACCACTTCAATGACTACTCTTCACTCTTACTATGAAGTAGCTAGCGCATATCCTTTACAACAATCTCGACATGTCATTCAAGCCTATCTTTATAACAACATATGAACTTCAAAGCAAACACTCATAAAGGTATACTTCTCATATTATCTAAACCACTATCAATATCACTCCCATAAGCTACCCCAAGAACATACACATACAAAATTTCACTAACCATCACATAAATAAAAACTTGGCCCCAAATCTTACTTCATACTTAGGGCCTTATCTAAACAAGCGTACTATGATCTTCCATCAACAAGGAATAATTACTCACCACCACTATAATTGCATAAGGATGAGTCACAAAAAGGTTAGAACATAAGATCTTGAGCATGAAATGATACTCTATGAAGCTTGAAACTCATCTGAGGCCTGAGGAATAGCAAAACAATAATAGGGACTCACCAAAGCACTCTGAATTTGGGGTATTCATGGCTATAAGCTAAATCTCGCCAATCATTTGGTATAAAACATGAGTTATGGAAATGGAGCACATTATATAGCGTGAGTACATGACACTCTATCATATGTATGAACATGAACTAATCATGGAACTAAATCATAAAGCATTAGTAGGTATTAGGATCACTAAGAAATACTGAGATAGGAAAGGGTTGAGATTCACCCTTACTTTTTGATGTGCTATATCATCATGACATCACTACAAGAATCTGAGAGTCTTACTTGGTTATTCATTTAGTCATCTCTCCCTTACCTTCAAGCCACCATCTTAAGTTTTTGGGAGATACCTTACTAGGCTTTAACCTTAACTGCATTCACTGCACTCTGGGTTCTAAAATATGACAATACACAACATTAATAAAACTTAACCCAAAAGACGACATATGAGAGTGGAACGCCCGTTGCTAATACTATCTCTTGAGGCACACACTATCATTCTGTTACCCCAATAGTCATTATCTATTACTTGAACACCTACTAACTTCAAATCTCATGAGTATCCCCAAAGTTTAAGTGCACACCCTCTAGTACCTCTACTCTTATTTCAATTAGCACAACTTTCATGGACTCGAGCTTAGATTATAACACCTAACATGGGTATCAACAATCTTCAATGAGCCACTCTATTTGTATCGTAGTCTACCAACATAGCAACTTCAAATTTATTTTCCTTTACCATGAGAATCAAGTTCATGTCAAAATGCTCAACGCTATCAATCAAAGGTCCTTATCTTGGCTATAACACTACATACCATCTAGCTAGTCTTTTTCCACCTTACAACTTAACGGTACCCGTATCCACACACAAGATGTAATAGCCTTAGAAAAATGCTACAGCTTCATACTACCTTGGACACACTTCTGCATCAAATGTACAACGTTATACTTTAATACGAACCAAATCAACTTAGGAACTTGCATGCACTGTTCAAGCCTATAGATCACCTCCATATAACGAGTATCATTAACCAAGAAATCATCACATTCATCTCCATGGCCATCAATTGTTTCAAACTTAATGTCTACTGCTATACATGATTTACAACCAACCTTATACACAATCCTCACATAGAAACTATGAAATAAACATCAAGAAACACTAGTACGCTAGAAATTCATAACCATAATAATCGATCATCACATTACGATTTTCCTTGTCATAATCCATTAGCACGTACTATTTTAACACATTAGGCTTACAAATCTAATCCCACGAAACATGTATCATCAATCTCTTGCCACTTTTCAGCCCCACACCATTTAAATTCAAGCCTATTGTCTAGCATCAATCATTTAGAACCAATGAAGAGTGAAACATAATATAAATATACTAATACTCCAAATTGGGATATTCTACCCAAATACTTCAAAAATATACTACATACATTCTCAAAAGTAGTATTAGTTTACAACTACCAATGAGAAGAAGGTTAAGGGGTACGTTCACATAATATACAGGATCAACCTGAAGCTTATATTATAACCATACAATCTTACCTACTTATACGGCTTTTTCACAACACACTTACTTACCCCAATGGGTATTTAGACTACCTTCAAATACCCCATATGACAATGATTCTATACTTATAACCTGCTGGCTAGTCTAGCCATTTTCATTAACTACCTATAAGGGGTTTCTATAACCACCTTAAATATCCACTCTTGCTCTTTCTCTAATTTTTAAAGGAAGAAAACAAATAACATTCGGAGTCAACTCTTCCTCCATGGACTACCATACAATCCATAAATGGTATCACAATATTATTCTACCACTACGAAAGGGTAAATCATTCTCAATCAATGGTTATTCAACTATAAATATTTAATCAGAAAAGTTACCCTCACTCTGACCTGTAACCTTGTGACTTCATATCACAAACTTCTTGGTCTAATTTTACTACCAATAGGTCATGACAGCGACACTCTAACTTATACTACTACACGGGTGGAAATATAGTTAAAAAAACACAAGAAAAACAAGATGAACAACAAGTTGCTAGTGAATAAAAATAGGCATCACATGGCTTCACTAGACTTTTGTTTTCAACAACACAATGATATCAAGATTACAAAAGATAGATGCTTGATTCAAAATATTCAATGACTCAGGAATACACATGTTACTCTTATCTTTACTTAATGTCTCATAATAACAACGATACAATTTAACACTAGGGAACTCCTCTCCCGTCCTTTGTGGGACTTCTGAAATTTCTGCAAGAAAATTAGAGAATATCTGGAAACACCAGAGTAAGGAAGAAATTAGGATAACTTTTCATTTCCTATGGGTAACACTATAGCACGAATTAGAGTATGAAGGAGGAACATTCTGACTATATAGCACGAACTGGAACATGAAGAAAGATAGATACTCCTAAATGTCGTGTAGCCTCCTGCTTATAAGTGTGGTGCGCTACACACCCATAAATAAGACACTACTCGATGCGATTTCGCAGACACCATGGCACCATGAACCATGCTCTGATACCAAGTTTATCATGAATCGAACTGGGGCCCTAGCCATGATGAGCATTCCCACACCCGAAGGCCCGCAATGCGCTCTATGTATCTGGTAATCATGCACGTAATTCATATGATCAAAGTAATACAGAATAGACATAATAATACGGAAACATGGTCAATAATTTAAAAAAAGTTAAAGGCCTGAAAATATTCCCAACAATATTTAATAAACATCTACAACAGTCAGTGAAATCTCTACTGATATACTATCTGAATAACTGGGACAAGGACCCCTGTAGACCAAAAACCATACTGAAATAAATACTTAAATGACTACGTCTTCCAAAGCAAAGAAGGGTTACCAACTGAACTCTGAGACAACCCTTTCTGTGGGCTCTACTGAGAATATGGACCCCTAGATTGCGCCTCAGTACCTACGAGGAAGGGTAGGTCAGCATAATTGTACTGGCACGCGAAGCAATCCAAAATAGAGTAATTGAACATATATATGTATATATAATATGTGATAGAAAATTTTCATCAAACATTATGCATAAAAGAGTTTCTGAAAAACACATGGGCATCTTCTGAAAACATGTAACCTATCTTTAAATCTCAAACTCTTATTTGTGTATTACTTCTAAGTTAGGTGGTATCCCCTACAAGTCTAATATTCCACGGGCGATATGGAATCCGACATTGACTCAGAGGGGAATCCTCCAACCTGAGTATGCCACAATGGTTGGAGTTCCTGATTATAATACGCCACATGACACTTAAGTCAGCATATAATATTATACCTGGGTCGGCAAGCCATGGTTTTAGGTAATAAGTTGCTTGAACTCAATCCATCTTTAGGTAACCACCTAAAATCTCTGTATTCCCGTGTTTTTACCTTTTTGTACATGCAATATTCTGAATGTCTAAAATCATGATAGTCTAAAATGTCTATTAGTCTGAGTCTGATATGGCATTGATCTTAATAGGTATTGTCATATCATGACTTGCAAGTCATGATTTCTAAGTCATATTACATTAAGTTAAATATTTTATTTAAAGCATAATTTAGACCACCAAAAACATGCAACTGATATAGAATATTTCGTGTTTTGAAACTCAAGTCAAAATCATGGAAAAACTTCATCATCTTATGGTGGTCTAGTGCCTTTAGAAAATCTATGCACTCTTTCATTACATGGATTATGAACATTAAACATTCATGATAGATTCCCTCTTTAGTGATTTAAAACTACCTTTAAATCATAACAAGAGTTTAATCATTTCAAATAGTGCTTTTCAGGGATGCATTGCAAAACAATTCATATGCTATGAGAAATCTGAAAATTTCATAATAAGATGGAATTCACCGAAAATCCTGCTCTTAACAAGAATTCATTCTTAAATACATAGTTTCATACATTCATATTCTAAAATGACTTTGGGGAAGTTCAAAAGACCAAAACAATAATGTTAAAACATTTAATACATGAATATATACATATATTAAAAAAATACCCATTCTAAAACATGATTTTTCTATGCCCATAAGAATTTAGAAAAAACTCGCATAGCTCTCTTTCAAAAAATAATGGGTTCTTCTTCAATCCATTAGATTAGGGATTCCGAATATCTAATCAATTTTGAAAACCCATGGTTAAATCTTGATTTATTTGAATTTTTAGTTTGAAACCCTTAGGAGTGTTCTTAACAATTTTTAGATAAATGTGGATGTATTTTGAAGAATTAGGGACTGAATTTCGTGTTTATGGCTAAATAAGTGCGGGAAAAGGACCATTTTACCTGCAAAACGGAGTGTTTAAGTCACTTGAAACCATAAGATATGCACCGCATATGGTATCACCTATATTTACATAGGTGCCGCATATGATATCGCCTATATTTACATAGGCGCCACATATGATATCGCCTATATTTTCATAGGCGCCGCATATGATATCACCTATATTTAAATAGGAGCCACATGTGCTTTCCAGTGGCCATGTGAGATTGGTTAGGCGACGTATACTACTTTGAAAGGCCATTACTTCTTGCTCAGGTGTCAGATTTTAGCAAAATTGGTATTGTTGGAAAGTTAACTCAAAGACCTATCATTTGACATATAGTAGGCTCACTAATTCGACATATATAGAGAGTTACGTTTAATGTAATATAACACAAATTACAACATCTACTAAAACTTAATCGATCAAAATAGTTTCAACTCGTCCTTGAGTTGAAGGAGCTCTATGGTCTAAATTCATGCTCAAATGGATTCACATACTGCATAAACATGCCAAATTTTCATAGGATTTAAAGATCTAGGATTATCAATGCATCAGAGTTATGATTTTTATTCTAGCAAGAAATGTGGGGTGTTACACCCGGACCCCCTTCTAACTTGAAATCATTTACACCATTCATACATAAATAAGGAAATGTATAAATTATTAAAAATGGAATCATGGTCATAAATTTGATATAAATTTAGCATTGAATCTGATATAAGTTTAGCAATGGATAATGATATCCAAAACCATCTATCAACTTCGATAAACCGTTTGAGAAATCTCTACTACACGATCATTAGCACAATCTAAAAACTGGGACAAGGCCCCCAGTAGACCTACACCATAACTAATAATAATTGTCAGAAAGTAAACAGGCCTTCTGAAATATAGAAGGCTCACCAACTGAACACTGCAACTCTATCTGGTGAAATCTACTACTTATCTGGACCCTTAGACTGAGCCTCGGAACCTAAGAAGTAGGGGTATGGGGTAACTACATATGTACTGGTATGTAAATAAATCCAAAATAACAAGTTTGCATAAATATAAAATAGTTGAGAGCGGGTTAAAAATGTAATGCATAAAATAGTTTCAAAACACATGGAAACTTTTTGAAAATCATAAACCATTCTGAGTTTAGGTGGAACTCACCTAAAAGTCTGATATTCCACAGGATATATAGAATCCACCGTTGCCTCGATGGGGAAGCCCCCAACTCAAGTGTGTCTCAAGGGTTGGAGTGTCTGAGTCTGATATGCCACAGGGAATTAGGCCAGTGTATAATAATATACCCCGATCGGCAAATTGTGATTTTAGACAATAAGTTATCTAAAATCATGCCTTCTTCTGGAAACCACCTAAGCTCTCTTTATTCCCAATTTTAACCTGTTCTGAATCATTCATATTTCTAGTTTCAATATCTTAAAATCTGATTTCAAATATGTGTTCTATTTTGCTCTAAATTATTATGGATTTAACTGATTTGGTGTCGTCACACCAAGACATGCAAGTCCTAATTCTGAGCCACGTTGTACCATGCATTATTCTTTCATGAAAACTCAATTCAAGCCACCCAAGAATGCAAATAGTTAAAGAGATTTCATGCTTCGAAACATAAGTCAAAACTATGCATGAATCCTTCAAAACGTATGGTGGTCATGTGCTTTTGGTAAAATCATGCACTCTTTCGTTATATGAATTTTTTCAATATTTATCAACATAACTACCCTCTCTTTTAAAATCAAAATCATAATCCAATTATAACAATACTTAAGGTACTTCATATCATGCTTTTCTATGATGCATACAAGATAATCCATTGTAAGGAAAATCATAACAAGAGATGGATTTTCACATGAATTAAGGGAAGGCCTAAAGACCAAAACAATATCATCAATGTTTCTAAAACATGAATATATTCCTAAATCTGAAACTATTTTATTAAAATAAAGATTTTTTGCCCGTGAGATATTGAGGAAAAACCCCCCATACCTTAAATTAGAAGCTTTTGAATGAAGTTACGTGTTAGGAATGCTATACGTACAATTAATGGGTGCTTCTTGTAGCCCTCGCAATGTGGATTTCAAATCTTAAATAAATTTCAACATTTTACGTTGAATTTTGAGGGATCTTGAGTTTTATTTTGGGACTAAGGGGTTTGGTTCTTGTGAAATTGGAAGAAATGGACTATCTTTTGGTCAATTGAGGCTTAAGTCTCATGTTAGTGTATCATAGGGGATGGGAAATATCCATTTTACTCCTAAAGAAATTAAAAATGTCGTATAAATTTTTGCCAGCTGATAGGTTGATATATTGAAGTAAAATAGGTATAACTTTTGACTGAGATGTTGGATTTGGATGAAATCACGGAAATTATAAAGAAGACTCAATGATATTTTATTTGATATATAGTAACTCTACCAGTTTATTATCTACAGGAAGTTAAGAGCATTCGAAGTTGACCCTGAATCTGCTCCTGAAATGCGCCAAAAATGCTGGAGCATTTTATAGGCATTTCAAATCAGTATGTTTTCCCCCTGAAATGCACCCAAGATGTACTATTGACTTGTACCATTATATATCAACTAAAACAATCAAGAAAAGAAGGTCGGGAAGGTCAAAAATAAAATCTTCAAAGATAGGAAATTCAAATTGAGAATAAGTTTTCTTTGACAGTTACAAAAAAAAAAAAAATTAAAGTCTTCAACTCTATAAGCATGCTACTACGAGATAGCACATGGAAGATTTTTACAGGGCGTTACAATTTCCCCCTTGGGATCATTCATACTTAAATGATGATGCAGAACATAGATAAGAACAATTTCAAACATACTAAGTCATAGGAAAGAATATGGCAAGGATTGTACCTTCCATTTTATCATTCGCTAGATCAAACAGGCTTGGGTATCTAGCTTGCATGTCATCCTCGGATTCTTAAGTAGCTTCTTTAATTTTCTTGTCTGTCCTCAACACTTTAAATAAGGCTATATCTTTGCTTCTTAATTTTCTAAATTGACGATCTAAGATTTCTATAGGCTCTTCTTCATAAGATAAGGACTCCGACACTTTGATCTCTTCTATAGGTAACACTAGAGAATGGTCTCGACTAAACTTCTTAAAAATGGATAAGCAAAATACTGGATGAACAGAACCTAGATGTGCAGTCAACTCTAACTCATATGCAACTGCACCTATCTTTCTCAAAATCTGGTGGTCCTATATAGAGAGGACTCAATTTACCTTTCTTCCCAAAGAGCATGACTCCCTTCATAGGAGAGACTTTAAAAACACCCAATCACGAACCACAAATTTTAACTCCCTTCTTCAAACATCGAGATAGGATTTCTATCTACTTTGAGTTGTCTTAAGTCGTTCTCTAATAAGTTTCACGTGTTTCATTGCCTTGTGAACAAGATTAGACCCAAAAAACTAAGTATCGCCCACTTCATACCACCCTACAGGTGACCTACATCTTTTTCTACACAGTGTTTCAAAAGGAGCCATATTAATACTGGCATGGTGGCTATTATTATATGAAAACTCTATTAGTTTCAAGTGATCCACCCAAATACCCTTGAAATCAGTTACACATGCTCTCAATATATCCTCAAGGGTGTTAATAGTGTGCTCATCTTACCCACCCATCTGAGGGTGAAACGCAGTACTTAGGTTTACTTGGGTACCTAAACCCTTCTCAAAGTACCTCCAAAACTACAAAGAAAAGTGTGTAACTCAGTTAGGTCTGATAGATACCAGTGTCCCATGTAAGTGAACTATCTCCTCAATGTAAAGCTTGGCATAATCATCTCTCGAATAATTGTCCTAAAAGGCAGAAAATAGGATAACTTAGTCAGCCGATCAACAATCACCCAAATAGAATCATATTGATTTCAGGACCTTGAAAGTCTCGTAATGAAGTCTATATTGATCATCTCCCACTTGCACATCGGTAAAGCTATCCCTTGGGAAGTACCACTGGGCCTCAAATACTCTACTTTAACTTGCTGACAATTCAAGCACATAGTAACAAAGTTAGCCACATCACATTTCATATTATTCCACCTGTATATATCTTTTAAATTATGATACATCTTCGTAGACCCTTGATAAACAACATACCACAAAAGTGTGAGCATTGTCAAGGATTCTATTTTCATAGACAATCTACATCTGGCATACCTAATCTCCCTTGATATCTCAGAATACTATCACCACCAATCTCAAATGACATCCCCTTCTACTAACCCATATCATTCTTAATTTGCATCAAGATGGGATCTCCGATCTACTTTTCTTTAACTTATACACAAAAGGAAGATATAGTTATCTCATGAACAACCACTCCCCAATCTTTTGAATCTAAAAGTCGTACCTGAAGATTTGCAAGTATGTGAATATCCTTCACCATTCTCTTTTCACTTCCTCAACTTGAGAAAGACTTTCCATAGACAACCTATTGAGAGTGTTGGCTATAACATTCACCTTGCCCGGATAATAGTGCAGGATCATATCAAAATCCTTTAGGAATTCCATCCAGCGCCTTTGCCTGAGGTTCAATTTTTTTTGAGAGAAAACATACTGCAAACTTTTGTGGTCAGTGAATATATCAACATACATCGAATAAAGAACATATCCAAGTCCCACTCACAACGCTCTACAGCGGCTAATACCACAGCGGCGAACTCCAAGTCATCGGTAGGGTAATTGTGGTCATGCAATTTCAACTACCTAGATGTATTAGCCACCAACTTACCATGCTACAAAACCTTCTATACCTTCTAAAAGAGTCAGAACAGGTGTAGTAGTTAGCATGTCCTTCAACTTCTTAAAACTATTCTCACATGAGTAAGACCACACAAATTTCACTTTTTTTTTAGCCAACTTAGTAAGTGGAGAAGCTATAGAAGAAACACTGTTTACGAATCTTCTATAATACCCTGTGAAAACCAAGAAGCTCAAAATGTCATTTGGAGTTGTAGGTCTGGTCATTTTCTCACTGCCTTAATCTTTTGGGGATCAACCTTAATAGCATTACTAGACATAATATACCCCAAGAAAGTTATAACACCCAGCTAGAATTCACACTTGGAAAATTTTGTATACAACTTATGATTTTTGTGAGTCTGAAGGATAATTCGTAGGTGATTGTCATGGTACTCCTCACTCTTAGAATATACCAAGATGTCTTTAATGAATACTATGACAAAAAGATCTAGAAACTGATGGAAGACCCTATTCATTAGATCCATGAAAGTTGTAAGGGCGTTAGTCAACCCGAAAGACATGACTCAGAATTCATAATGGTCGTATATCATTCAAAAAGTTGTTTTGGGAATATGTGACCCTCTAACCCTCTACTAGTGGTATCCAGAATAAAGGTCTATCTTTGAAAAACACCTAAAATCTTAAAGCAGGTCAAAAAAATCATCAATCCTAGGGAGGGCATATTTATTTTTAATCGTGACCTTATTCAACTGGCGGTAATCTATGCACTTACGAAGCGAACCATCTATGTTTCGCATAGAAAGTACCAGTGCACCTTAAGGAGAAACACTAGGACAGATAAAGCCTTTATCTAGGAGATCTGTCAACTGCTCTTTCAACTCATTTAGTTCTGCATGAGCCATTCAATATGGCGGAATAGAAATAGGTCGTGTATCTAGCAATAAATCAATGCCAAAATCTATCTCCCTATTAGGTTGTATTCCTGGAAGATCATCTATAAACACTTTTGGAAACTCATTTACCACATGGATTGATTGAATAGATGGACTCTCAACAGTAGAATCTTTTACTCGTATCAGATGATATAGACAACCTCTGGAAATGATCTTACGAGCTCTAAGATAGGATACAAAGTTCCCTCTAGGCGCTAAATAATGACCTTCCCATTCTATCACTGGTTCATTCAGAAAGGAAAAAGTAATCTATCGTGTTTTACAGTCTAGCTTGGCATAGCATAAGTGGAGCCAGTCCATCCCTAAGATGGCATCAAAATCAATCATATCAAGCTCTATGAGGTCAGCCTCCTAGGCATAACAGAATCTCCCACCGGGGTGGAAATATAAATAGACTTAGCAATCACATCTGGCTCAAACCCAAAACCAACAACCACATACAGGGTCACATAGGATAAGGTAGACCCAGGATCAAGAAATACATATACATCACGAGAAAAGATTGTCAATATACCGGTCACTATATTTGATGAGGCCTTTTCCTCCTGGCAATTGGTCAAGATGTACAACCGGTTGCGATCGCTCCCGACAACTGAAGTGGCGCCCTTTTGAGGCGGTGGTGGTGCAGAAAAGTTTTCCTAGACTTGGCACCCGTAACACTCCTTCTATACGAAGGGAAATCCCTCTGAAAATCACCCATATAACCATATAAATAACACACCAGTGAGCCCAGCTGACACCTTTCGGGATGATACTTACCGCCAGTCTTAAACCATGGAAAAGTATGATGCTGTTGCACCACACTGCCTTGTGACTAGGTAACCTACACCCTGGATCTATAATTTTTCTTAAAAATCCGCGATCATCTATCAACTGGGGTTCTAGGCGCTGGGGTACTAGCCGCAGACTGCGGCTTACCCCAAAAAATTTTCTTTTGCCATTTTTTACACTAGTTACCATTTTACTACATACTGCAAATCTGGTCTGCATTTTTGGCTCTCTTTGTGTGCCTGTCCTTATCCCTAGACTCAGTGATTTTCTTTTTCATTTCCTCAACTTACTACATGGAGACTAATATGCTAGAAAAGTCCATATCTCTGTTCACAATTGCTCCCTAACATTCGAGTGCTAGATCATCTAAAGGCCAAATCTAAATTTCTTCATCCGAGCTCTCATATTACCTCTCATCTCCAGTGTTCACTGATATTTTCCTTTTTAATATTAAAGAATTCTTTTGCTTTGGTTTTCCTCAATTCTAAAGGAAAAAAACGGTCAAGAAAAGCTTCCATGAACTCAGTATGAACTGTAGGCTAAGCACTCTCAACCTTCTCATCCTCTCATTCGTTATACCATTGGTTTGCTACGTCCTTAAGATAGTATGCTGCTACTCAACCCCTTCCACCTGATCCACATACATTACTCTAAAAATATTCTCCATTTCATCTACAAACTCTCGTGGGTCCTCTTCTACCTTAGTGCCAAAAAATTTGAACGGGTTTATTCTTATAAACTGGACCCCTAGTAGCCTCAGAGGTAACAGATGCAAACCCAGTATCCTCTGACCTCTGAGTCTGTGAGGCTATAAGCTGTGCAAATATATGGATGGATTGTCTGAATTCTGTATTCGATATGTCCCTCTGAAAAGACTGGGGATGAAAAACATTTGTTCTTTGAGCTCAAGAAGGACTGGTCGGGACTGGAGGTACTTCCAGAGTAGGGACAAGTTCTAGAGTGTCCGCTCTATTACGGGTTCGCATCCCATAAGAGGGGCGGACTTCATCATATTGAGTATTCTGATTGTTTGAGTGACAAGGAGGCATGACTATTTTCTAAAAAGTAAGAGATTATTGATTAGAGGATAGATTAGACCCCAAACCAACTAAATCACAAAGAGGGGAAACATTCCTAAATGCCTAGTAGCCTCCAGATTATAAGTGTAGCACGCTACATACCCATAAATAAGACTCTATCCGATGTGATTTTGTAGACACACTGGGACCATGAACCATGCTCTGATACCAAGTTTGTCATAACCCAAACCGAGGCTCTAGCTGTGACGATCATCCCAGACCATAAAGGCCCGAACACCCTTCTAACTTGAAATCATATACACTATTCATACACAAAAAAGGAAATGCGAAAATTATTACAAACGGAATCATGGTCATAAATCTAATTTAAAATTAGCAATGGAGAATTAAATCCAAAACCATCTAACATCATCTACAAACTATTTGTGAAATGTCAACTACACAATCACTAACACAATCTAAAAACTGGGGCAAATCCCCCAGTAGACCAAAACCATAAATAATAATAATTGTCAGAAAGTAAACAGGCCATCTAAAATATAGAAGGCTCATCAACTGAACACTGCCACTCTGTTTGACGAAATCTACTGCTTATCTGGACCCCTAGACTGAGCCTCAGAATCTGAGAAGTAGGGGAGGGGGTCAATACAGACGTACTGGTACGTGAACAAAATCCCAAATAACAAGTTTGCATAAATATAGAATAGTTGATAGAGGGTTATAAAACATAATGCATAAAATAGTTTTGAAACACATGGGCACTTTTCTGAAAATCATAAAACTTTCTAGACAATATCATTATTGATCTTTGTATTACTTCTATGTTAGGTGGCACTCCCCTGCAAGTCTGATATTTCACGGGCTATATGGAATATTCGATTGACTCGAAGTGAAAGCCCCCAACCCAAGTGTTCCACAATGGTTGGAGTGTCTGAGTCTGATACACCACAGGCCACTAGGCTAACGTATAATAATATACTCGGATTGGCAAATTGCTACTTTGGAAAATGAGTTATCTGAACACATGCCTTCTTTGGGGAACCCCCTAAGCTCTTTTATTCCCAATTTTATCATGTTTTTAGTCTTGCATATTTCTAGTGTCAACATCTTAAAATCTGATTCCAAATATGTGTTCTATTTTGTTTTGAATTACTATGGCCTTAACTGAGTTGGTGTCGTCATACCAAGACTTGCAAGTCCTAATTGTGAGCCACATTATTCCATGCATGATTCTTTCATGAAAACATAATTCAGACCAGCAAAATATGCAAATAATTTAAGATATTTTCATGTTCCTAAACATAAGTCAAAACTATGCAAGATTCCTTCAAACATATGGTGGTCATGTGCTTTGGCCAAAATCATGCACTCTTTCGTTATATGAAATTTTTTAACATTTATCAACATAACTACCCTCTCTTTTGAAATCAAAATTATAATCCAATTTTAACAATACTTAAGGCATTCCATATAACGCTTTTCGATGATGCATTCAAGATAATTCATAGCATCTGATAAGTAAAGAAAATCATAACAAGAGAGGGAATTTATATGAATCATGCTCTCAATTCAATCATCAATATTAAAACACTTACATATATACATATATCAATTCAAATCAATTTGGGGAAGGCCTAAAGACCAAAACAATATCATCAATGTTTCTAAAACATGAATATATTCATAAATTTGAAAACCTTTTCTAAAAATCATTATTTCTATGCGTATGAGATTTTAAGGAAAACCCCACATACCTTAAATTAAAAGCTTTCGAAACAACCCTTGCGTTAGGGATGCTATACGAACAATTGATGGCTGCTTCTTGTAGCCCTCGCAATGGGGACTTCGAATCTTAAATAAATTTAGAAAATTTACGGTTGAATTTCAAGGGATCTTGATTTTATTTTTGTACTCAGGGGTTTGGTTCTTGAAAAATTGTAAGAAAGGGACCATCTTTTGGTCAATCGAGGCTTAAATCTCATATTAGTGTATGATAGAGGGTGGGAAATGTCGATTTTACCCCTAAAGAAATCAAAAATATCGCAGAAATATTACCAGTTTACAGGCTGATATGTTGAAGTAAAAAGGGCATAACGTTCGACTAAGACGTTGGATTTGGATTAAATATGTGGCATAGGAAAGAAGAATTAAAGAGATTTCATTTGATAGATAGCAAATCTCTCAGTACATTATATACATAATGTTATGGTTGTTTGAAGTTGACCCTAAATCTGCCCCTGAAATGTGCCCAAACTAAGCCCAAAATGCTGGAGCATTTCAAAGGCATTTCAAACCAGTATGTTTTCCCCCTAAAATGCACCCAATCCAGACTATTGACTTGACCCATTGTATATCAAAAAAAAAAATCAAGAAACGAAGGTCGGCAAGGTCGAAAATAAAATCCTCAAAGATAGGGAATTCAAAATTTGAATAAGTCTCTTTGACACTTGAAAAAAAAATAATTTAAGTCTTCAACTCTATAAGCAAGCACTACGAGATAACAGATGGAGGATTTTTATGTGGCGTTACAATAATCCTCCTACACGGCGTCCCCAAGATCTAAATTCTCAAGATAAGTCTCCATTCTTACTGCATAAAGTTGGTCATTCTCCCCATCAGAGACAGGAGGAGCTATTTGGGAAAAGTTTTTAAAGAATTCATCTTACTCATAGACCCCTCAAGAAAATGGATCTAGATACCAATGGTTGGTTTTAGGTTTGAAATTATAGAAATACCATAGAAAGGCTTGAGAGAAAACATACTACAATTGTATTGTCAAAGGAAATTATTTTATTAATAACTCAAAGACATATTTCTAGCTAAATTTCTTACATAAAAAATATAAAAATAAGCAACTAAATTGAAATCAAATAAGAAAGAGACGACTAATTCTTAAGATTAAGCCTCATAGAACTCTAATAATTTAAAACTTCTATTAGTTATTTACTTTATTTATTTCTGAGACATATTTTCAACATATATACATAATCTACATATCTCTCCAGATCTCATTCCTCTTTGTATCGCTTTAGACAATCATTTGTTCTCTCAATATCATGGTTGGGCAACAACTTCCATGTACAAATAGGCTTGTGAATGACGAGTACGAAAACACGCAGGTTGCACTGGTCAGCTTTAAGTTGCTGAGTGATGATTGAATGAGGGGACTTCCATTATGTAGATGGATACAAATAGCCCTATAAAAGATGAGTAGGAAAGAACGTGGATTGTACCGGTCGGCTTTGAGCTATCAAGTGACAATTTCTCCATCCCTTAAGAAAGGATACGGGTGGCTTCTCTTAAAATAAAGTGGTACTCCCTTCTCTGATGTGCAATATATTATTGTGTGCTATCCTTAGGAATGATCTGGGATTAACCCATGTGGTGATACTCGCCAAAAGAAAGGGGTACTTTCGTGTCTAATGTGTACGAGGAAAGAACAATTATTAAGTACATAAAAATCTAGGGGATGTTGTTCCATATTCGTGAAAGGCCAGGTTTAAACCATTTTATGGAACTAAGACAACCTAATAAAAATAGGGTTACAAATAGAATAATAGGAAAGAGAAAGGGATCCAACGCCTATAAATAGAAACCGTTTTCTCTATTTGGCAGAGCAAAGGGAAAGATGGATACAACCAACACTAAAAGACTATTTAAAAAGAATCAAAGAATTCTCCATGTGGTAAATAGACTATTTAAAAAGAATCAAAGAATTCTCCATGTGGTAAATGAAAAGTGCCAACGATAGTAAACTCTTCATTCCTTTTCAGAACAAGTGCCTGCTGTATTTTTAGAGCTGGTGGATGAGTGCATTCAACAGCTTCTAAACCCAATCTACACTTTGGAAGAAGAGGGGAGGACCTCATCCGAGAAAGGGAGGATCTTATAGTAAGGATAGCCTTCCGTATCCATGGTAGAAGCAACGAAGAGTCATACTTTGTATACCTTTCCATTGTAAATAAATGATCCTATCATAGATCCATTGGGGTCTTTGAATTATATAAATATATTAATTATGGAAATAGAAACCCTAGTCACTAAATATATATCAGGTTAACTTGTAAGTTTTACTGGGTACAGCTTATATACCACTTTTGGGAAACCTTCAGTTATTGGATGGATCCTTCTAACTGTAGTTACTTAAGGTCGAGTAGTAGACTGGTGAGACCCACATTTCTAATAGGTTTACACTTGAGATAGAAATCTTCGGAATGGGTTAAATATAATGCACACAGGCTAAGTCAAGAAAATTACTTCCTTAGCTTTCATTCATAGTAGTCTTAATGACTATTAGTTTGAAGCCTTAAGAAACCGATTTTTTCGGCACTTGCTTCCTTCGTCTTAAGTAAAGTTCAGTTGACTTTTTCAATTCGTTACTCTTAGTTGATCTGATGAAATGCACTTCTAGTTTATGCAAATGCACTTATTTACGCAAACTAATTCTCTGAAAGATACACCATCCAAACAAACTCTCTTCTAGTTTTTTTATCCTTCGTTGCATCACATGTACAATTAAGTAATTTTGGGATCTGTATATTTATATTTTCATATTCTCAATTTAACAAGTATAAAAGGGCATCCAGGCGCAATAAAGCTCCTGCTACGTTCAAGGTTTAGGGAAGAGCCCCACCACAAGGGTGTATTGTACAATGTCTTAGCTTGCATTTTTGTTAGAGGTTATTTTCAAGGCTAGAAAACCGTGACCTCTTGGTGACATGGAACCAACTTTACCATTTACTCAAAGACTTCCCTTCAATTAAACAAGTATAACTACAGAAATTTGTGTCTTGTTGAAAACTATAATTAGTTTTTTATTATTTTTATAGTGATGATTACTTTGTTTTAAGGATTAGCCAGTGTCACCACATTATGGAAATGAAGATTCTCCTTTTACGGCAAAGGTATAAATGATCGAAATTCTGTTGGATCAGAAAAAGAAAATGACAACAGAACTTTTCATATATTCATACTTCAAAGTAGACCCATCACTCCAAATCCTTATGAAAGCACATCCTATTATCTATTACCAACAATTTAGCCAATAAATTAAAATAAAACCTGCTCATACAAATTTAAACATACGATCAAAGGATTGGTTATACAATTTAAACTCGACCAAATTACATGACAAAAGACTACGCACAATGAAGTCAGAAAATCCAACAACTCAGTCCACACATGCTAAAAACTAGTAGGTGACATATTAAAGTCAAAATGAAAAAGTTGGTGATTGTCTGGTACTTAAAATATTTTCGATTATCATACTTCGGGTTACTTTTATCTTTTTGAAGGACAACCCATCCCAACGCATGGACCTCTTAGGGCTGGGTTGGACTACTATTTTAAATGCCCTTTGGTTAATAGGACTATACCGTCCTAACTTGTTTAGCTCTTTAGCCCTCTAGGATTGAATTGAGTTGAATTGGTGAAACCCTTTTTGAAAGCTCTATCCATCATTACTATTCACCAATTATGTCATCATAATGAAACAAATGGTCCTAACTTTCCATCTATTTCCTCATCCTTTTATCACTTATTCTCTTCTGTCCTTCTCATATTTAATTGCATCTCCTCCTTTAAAACCCTTATTTTATAAATTTAGTAATTGTTCTTTCTTATTCTTAAGGTATAAGGTTCAAAAGTTTGCTCTATAGGACTCAAACGATAGCCTAAACTCAGGTTATAAAGTACAAAATCAGCCATTGAATAGTACTATGATCAGAGAATTACACTGATCAAACCCAATTCACAACCTGGGATAGCTAATGCCACCTTTCCAGAAGACATGAGATTGTCGTAGAAGTCTCATGCCAAGCAAGTTCTTGCTACCTCTTCCTCTACCTATTCTGAGTAACTGCGACCTTAGGGCATTGGATTAGGATTCCCTGACTTCATAAAACATCATTTGATGCTTCTGACACTCGAATATATGAATGAAGGTGAGTCTTTACTCGCCTTATCAAGAATAGTTTCTTTTCAAGAAGAGACAGAGGATATGAGCTTGACAGAGTAGTTAGGTGTGGTTTTATATAAGTTCAATATAGATAACAAACAACAAAAATTGGAGAGCAGGTGCCTTCCCTAGTGGAAGCCCTCCCAGCCAAAAGGAATATGCCCAGATTATTTGAAAATAAAAGAAGATAGGTCAGTCGCACATCCTAATCGGTGAGGATAATGCTGGTCATAGTTCTTTCCCTGCTCTTAGTTTACTTTAAATGCGCCATTTTTGCTATTAAAAGAATATGTGAGTTGGATTTCCCAGGTCTAGATTGAAGTGGAGATGCACATAACTACCTTTTTCAACTTACACGGAATAGTTATGGATCTGGAATTTCTTTTTCTCAAATAAATAGGGTAGGGTAAGTCTAAAATGATATTTAGGAATAGAATTCTAATTAACAACATTGCACCCCCAATGATTAAAAATACCTTCTGTAAGTAGGGATCCATCCCTGAGTTCAGTAAATTAGTGAACCTGATGGATAAATACCACCATCCCCAAGACAGAAACCAAAAAGAAAGGGAAATGGAGGTTTGTTTCTTTCCTTTAGTTACAAAATCGTGTTCAACTTTTATTGCGGATTTGTTATTTCTTACGCGTGCATTTCTTTCCATTAGATCTCCAAGGTTTTCGGTATTGAAAATTATCAACATGAGGTGAAGGTTATTCAAATTTGTTGGTACAAACCCCCACCCTGCATGGTTAAATTGAATACTGATGGTAGTATAATAAAGAATAAAAATGAAGAATTGGAGCAGGAGACATGCTTAGACAGAGTAAAGGAAACCTTATTTATTCTTTTTCTACCCATCTATGTGTAAGATACAAAAATCAAGCTGAAATTCAGGAAGTAGTGAATGCTTCAACCCATAGATGATTTTGTACTCAATTATTTATCACCAAAGCCAAAGCCATTTAAACTATATGTCGGTTTTTTCTTCCGAAAACCCCCCTTATTATGCAGTGAAGTATGAACACTAAGTTACAACTTTATGTATTCATCTCTTAATCATGGAATTTGAGAGGATCTTGAACACCACTATATAAACAAATACATCTACCTATGTATTCACCATTTGCCTTTTCATTGCACCATATTCAAACATTGCATATCATTTTGTAATTTTAAGGCATCATCAATACTACGATTTTTGGATTATACCATATTGCATCAATATAGCACATGTTATGTAAGAAATTTGGCCTGGTGCTACAATCAATATGAAGACTATTAAGTCCTTAGTTTTGATGATTGACAAATTATATTTTGGGACTTGGTTCCTGAAGAATGTGTCATGACAAAGATGCAACTACTTAGGGACCTGGTTAGAATTACATGTCACTGTTACAGTCAACTGCACAGCTTGACGAAAGTACAAACGTTGGTAGGAATAGCTACTGCACTTTTTCCTCATCCAATGGGACTCTTTTTAGGTTTTCTTGTGTCATAAATATATTTATCATCTTCTACAAAAACAAAACCAAGCTTCCATTTGCTCACAACAATATATCTCTATTGAAGCTTTTGAAACAAAGACTCATTTGTAACGGGGAACTATCGCAAAGTTGTATTTTTATTTTCGTGTTGTATTAGAGTCTTTGTACAATTGTTATTAACATTGCCTAATATTGTTGTTATTATTAGAAGGTGTTGGTGTTTTTAGTTCCAAACTCATTATCATCTAGAGTTAGGTTATAGTGAAGCTAGAGTTAGATTGTCAACTCAGTTAGAGTTAGTTGGGTGGTTTGCAGTAGAGATGGTACAAGTTATAATTGTAAGAGAGTTATTTCTAGGAGAAAGAAGGATTAGGAGATTAATCCTTGATGCAATAGAGTAGCATTCAAGTTTCTTGAATATTAGTGGAGCTTAGAAATCCATGAGGTAGATTGTGGTTTTTTTCCCTTGAGCAAGGAGTTTCCACATCAAATTGTTGTATCTTTTACTTTTATCTTTCTCATACTTTATTGTTTAGTTTCTTGTTGTTTGAGACTATTTGGGACCAGGTCCCAAAGTTGGAGGGAAACTCGCGTGAGATCTTCAATTGGTATTAGATCAAGGTCTTCCAGAGAAAGGTTAACACATTGGTAGGATCTTGAATATGGATGCTTGTCCAGATCTTGAAGAAGGCCAGCCCACCACTAGGCTACGTACGTTCAACGGATAATATCATGGGCTGTGGAAGACTAGGATGATGATTTTATCATAGTTGAAAAGCTTCGTTTGTGGCATTCTTTTAGTGACGAGTACAATCGAATCTCTACTTGTAAGAATGCCAAAGAGATCTAGGATTTCCTTGAAATAGGCCATGATCGAACAAGTTAGGTGAAATAGTCACAGGTAGATATGTTGAACACCCAATATGAGACTTTTATCATGATAGAAGGAGAATCTATTCAGTAGATGCACACTAGATTCAAAGCAATAAACAACGAGACTCTCCATTTGGGAGAGGATATTAGAAGCACCAAATATGTTTGAAAGATTTTAAGCATCCCCCACAAGAAATGGGACAGTAAAGTTTAGCCCATCACTAAATCCAGGAATCTAAAATCTATGACCATGGATGAGTTGATTCAAAATATCAAGACTTATGATATTATGAAGACACAAGACAGGCCCAGAAGTTAGCACAATATAGACGAGAATTTGGCCCTATTGGAAACCAGAGAGAGTAATAGTATTGAGGATGATTAAACTACATTTATAGACAAACAATTCCTCAAACCATTGAGAAAGTTAGGTTCTCTACCTAGAAGGGGATATTCCAGCAAGCACATTAGGGAAGGAAAGGAAAATTACACCTATTACAAATGTGGGAAGCTGGGTCATTAGCTCAAGGATTGTCCTATGCACAATGTTGAGTAAAAGGAGAATGTGAAACAAGTTTCTAAATAGGAAACCCATAGGGATCGGATCTCGGTAAAGTATACTAGGAAAGCTTAAGCTAACTTCAACTAAAAACAAGGGTACTCAAGTCCACTCTACCAAACTTACGGTTCCTAAACTATCACACTAGCCCAATAAGGCTAAATATACAAATCATGTTTCAAATGCTAAAACCATATTTTGAACATAGCATTATATCGTATATATGCTATAAATTTATCCAAACTAGGGACAAGGCAATAGGATTCCAAAAGGGTATTATGTAATTCAAGCTACGGGTCCAAAACCCTATCTAATCTCCAAACTTATATGTATATTCAATACTAAGTCATTCTATCCAATACAAATCTTAACAATCACGTTCACACATAAAAAACATCATACATCATCGATGAAGAAGAGTATACAGAAGCCTACCTCTATGCTAAACCGCAACACCATACTTCAAGAACCACATACTTGTCTTCAGTTCACAATCTCCAAAATGTCATCACACTATAAAAAAATATAATCTAATCATAAATACGAGTCTAAAGATACCCATATTGTACTATTGTGCTTCGGGTCCAAAAATGACACCAAAAAGCCCAAGTGGGTTCCACATATAGAAATCGTGTTTTTGATGTCAAGCCAATGCTCATCTATTACCAAGGAAGCATAACCCTCAATTGATGGATGCAAACAAACGAAATTTGGGGCTAAATTAATCCCTTAGCGAAATTACATTTTGGGTCAAGAACAATGAAATTCACCAATAAAGTGATGAAATCTTACCTTAATTCGGATGATAATCAAGATAAAAGATGTTTACCAAGCTCCCTAGACACCCACAAGACTCAATTTTGAGTGATAATACCCATTTAGTGTTTTAGGTTCTCAAATCTAACAAAAAATCCCTAAAATCGCGACCTTGGGTGTATTTATAGACCCCTTCTGCGAACAAACGCAGTACCTTGCGACAGCAAAGTCAACAAATTGTTTTTGACCCTCGGAACTCATCTGGGACCCAAAATATATGATTCAATAGTGAAATTTAAGTTTAAACCACAATTCAAATCCATTGTAATCACCAAAACTTCCATAAAAGGTCGTTTAGGCAAAATGTGGGGCCTACATATATAGTTTCAATTGTATGACTTTACGACTAGTAGATCGATATGAGCTTGGGTGCATTGGGATCCAAACCAAAGGTATACCTAGACTAAAATAGATATTTTGGAAATACTGACGCAGCTGAATTTTTCATCCGAGATTCAAGCTATGTTCATGCAAATGGCAGTGTATGAGTTGGTACTTTATCCTTATAATGGACTTTTCATCCGTGATTCAAGATATGTTCATGCAAAGGCCACTCCTTGGCAAGGGTAGGATGGTCATTTGCAATCTCCCTTTGTGGACTAATATAAATAGATAGTTTTAGGGTTATTTTGGAGTTAGTTCGTTCATATTTTGGAAGACAACAAACACTTTGTAATATTTTAGAACTTCTCTCTTCCATTGGAGAAGCCCCAATTCTAAAAACTCACTAGTAGAATGATACTAGTGTTGTTTCTTGGCTAGAAACTAGGGTCTTTGGTTCTTTGAGTTCTTCTTGGTCCAAGTATCAGCTTGGTAGTAATTTTCATTAATATTAGGGTCCTTTGTCTTGTTACGGTTCTTAGATCATTGAATATTATGTGTCAAGTTACTATCCCTCTTGTAATCTTTTTAATCTTTTATTGTTGGAATCTTGAAGTCTTGTGAAGTCGTGTGAGGCTCTTTCGATTCACTAGCATTATTATTGACTTTCTTGTTCTTGTTGTGAATATCATCTGATTATTCTAAATACGTGACTCTTGAAGACTAGTGAAGCCATATGTGGCCTATTTCCATTCACTAGCACTTATTGTTCATCTTGTTGTTCTTGTTGTATTGTTTGTTTCTTGTGTTGTAAACTTGGTCTCATATCAGAGAAGCTCAAACGGTGAAGATAAGCATAAATATGGAAAATGAACTGAGGGGTCATTATAATATAGCTAATTTTAGAAAAGATTTAAGGTAAGATTATACCAGCAAGGTTTTAATGTATAACCAATATTATTTGTATGACCCAGTATCTCAGCACTAATCAATACCCAATTTAGTCAATTCAGTAAAAAGTTCTGGAATTAGGACACGCAACTCAATGTGTAGGACTAAATTACTAAACATTTTTAGCTTAGGACCTAACGAAAAACAGGGAATTCTAGTAAGTCATCAAAGGGAGTTCAAGCAATCTTAATCATCCTTAATTCTAATATATTCTTCTCAAAGTGCTCTTTACCTAATGCTATAGTGAAAATATCAGTAATTTGGTCAAAATCAATAAGTTGTTGCTTAATCCACAAAAATTGAGCTGCAACATAATCTGCCTCAACGGTAGATAAAGCTATTGCGTTTTGTTTCTCAGTGGACCAGTTGATTAAATATGATCCAATCAGCATCAGGAAGTGCTCCATCCACTTTCTTTGGTTCAATCTCAAATTAGAAGTCTTTGAAAGCAGACATGCTCCTTAGTCGAAATCTTATGTTGATTCCTCAGGTGAGGTTACTGAGAATATTTTCATTAGGATAAGATCCTTGAAAATTGTATCCTTTAGGTACCAAACCTTGAGAGCTGCTAGGATCACAGTGATTGGTTTGAGCTGGAGTAGTTGTTGGTTCTGTTCCCCCTATCAGTGTGCCTTCGGAATCAGTTCCACTTATTGAGTTGCCTCCAATTCCCTTGTCAGTGAGCTTCCAGGTTGTTACCCTAATGGAACAGGCAGAGCAACATGTTACCTTTGATCATGTATAGACTCATCAAAGTGAGATTTAGGATAACTAACATCAACAATCCCAACCTTATTCTTCCGTATAAGACAAAGATACATAGATCGACTTTATAGGGCATAATTGCTAGAAAGTTGAATGGAGATCAGTGAGCTACCTAAAGTGTCTTTAGGATGCAAATATAAGGGATGATTATGGTCAATTTCATTAATACTAGATCGTGCATCCACATTTGCAGTGTAGCTGCTCTTTGTGTAGCTTCTGGAGTAGAATTGCGTGTGATCGCCGTGATTGTAGTCTAAAAGGCGAGATGAGCTAAACCATTGCAGAGTTCTCAATTGATTGCGTGTGATCAATGATCAGAAGCATCAATTGCAGCCTTGAATAAGTGGTTGTTGGCTCTGATACCATGTTAAAACTTCTACATGAGCAAAGAACACTTAAAAGAAAAGAAGAATCTAGAAGGGAGCAATTTCAGTAAGTGAATTAGGTTTGGTAAAATGAGCTGCTACTACATGATGTTTATAGACTAATTTGTCTCCTTGTGACAGCTGTACAATGACAACTGTCACTTCCAACTAACCTCTAACTAACAAACAACACATTCTTATAGTGTGTACTAACAAGCCTTAACTCCCATCAACTTGGTAACCAACTTTCTTATCTCCACAATAGGGAGGGTCGAGAATACGCAAACATTACCTCTACCTTGGAGGTAGAGAGGCAATTTCCGATAGACTCGCCATAGTCACAAGAATATCAAGATATTTACAAGTACTGATTTCAATTAGCTTATGACTCGGATGTAAACAATGGACATATCAAGATGAACCAGCTGTTAAAATAAAGTGGTTTAGCAAGTTATAATGAATCATGAAGATTTTCCGTAGTGCATTTAGATAGAGTGACAACACCATGGCCTACAATATACTTAGTCGAATGAAGAGTTGAATGAAGAGTAAAGTAGCGTTAAGTTTCAACTAGTTATGGAGAGCCTTTACTACACAGTAATTGGTCAAGGAAACCGTATTGAGTGTATTTGTTGAGCAAATACCTTTCGCTTGCTTCTCTGCTAGAATCAATGGTAGCTTAAATTTAGAAATTAAGACGGAAGAAAAAGCAAAAGGAAGTAAAAATTCTGCAAATCCCAAATTCCAGATATTCAGGTGAAGAAACTAAGCTGAACTCACAATCATGTGATTTCGAAGTTCTTTTTTTGCTTCTATTCAACACGATAAGGAGTTTACCTACACAGATGCATATTCAAATTTACTTTGGACCTGGAGATTTGGAGAGTGATCGTTGTACTTAATTTCTGGTGTTAATAAAGCCAGAAGCGTAGCCGGGCAAATTATCAACTGAGTACTGAATGAGGAAACATGAAAGGATAAAATGTCTGAGTCTTCTAATCAAGTGACGAGGAAAAAATTGCTTAAATGATTATTTGCTATATGTTTACTAGCAGGAAATCTTTCTTTACTTCTTCTATACAAAATGGTTAAGAAAAAACAAGGAATTGCTATTATTCTTTGTCAAGTCCAACTCATATGGAAGTGACCTATTTACTATATCTCATCTTTCTCGTTTCTAATCCTATTGATTTTAAAGGCTTAGTGGGGAGAAGAATTTGCGCCATGGTCCTACTTATAATCTCCTCAAGCGGGAAGTGAGATAAATGTATACATCGTCTTTGCAATGTATTGTAAGACCGCCGATTGGATGATCACATTCAAACTCTTCTTCTGCTTGAGCTAACAAGTTTTTAAATGATGGTTGGTTCAAGTATGATACTGGCATGACAACTCTCTTCTTTTTACTCTCTCCTACGTGTACTACACAATGACCTTTTGGAACACCTCCTGATGTTGAAGACCTCCTTAGGATTCCCATTAACACAAGGTATATTTGGTTAACTCTAAATGGTGACGCAAAGAAAAAAAGAATAAGAATTTGGAGAATTGCACAGAAAATGGATTTTTTTTGTAACGTTTAGATACTTATGTTTTGCTCAAATACTTCGTATCCGAGTATATGTAAGTTATGACAAGTTTCATACCCAATCGCGCAGCATAAACATTTCATCCCGCTGCCACCCTGGACAGTTTCTCACTAAAATGCGCACAACTTTATACTCCAAACTCGGATTGAATAACAGTAAGCGTTGATGGAAAGAAAACTCGAAGGTGTTTAATTTGATATATAGTTGGAGATGTATCTTGTTATATTCTAGGAGAAATGATCGTTGGAATTTGACCCAAGTAAAATCAGATACTAAAACTAAATAGGCAGGGAAGTTCTCAACTCAACTTGAGCTAGGAAATATTTATGACCTCAATCCATCTCCAAAGATGTTCCGACCCTAAAGAATTGTTATTTACACTTGTATATAAATATAAACCATTGGGTTCAGGTCTACACACTTTGGATGAACGGTTCAAATTCTAGCACAAAAATGTGGGGCGTTACGGAGTAACTCTATCCTTAAGAAGTTCCTCGGACTGGAGCACACTTTTTCCTGCCATTGGCCGTTAAATATCCATCAACACTTTCATTTGTTGCTCTGGGTCAGATTATGGCACCATAGCATCTTTGAATCACAACTTCCTATAATTAATTAGGAGTGGTAAACTTTATACAGTGTGGCTACGAAAAGGTGTGGTGGAGCATTGGTGTATTTTTCCTACCAGCAGCCTGAGTGGGAAGCTTTGGACCCTGCTAGACGGCACTGGATGCATCTGCCGAGAATGACTCCCAATGATTGTTTCGTGTTGTTCTCCGACAAGGAATCATTGGGTATTTGTATGGAGCTTCTTGTTTGTGGAAAGGATGTGTGGCCCATGTCATTTATCGGTACAGCTTACTGACAAATATCTGCTAAACTAGGATGCTGATGAATGTGCCATCATGCTTGTTTGGTAAAGCAAGCCTTGGGGAACTAGCCATTTTTTCGGGCGGTTGTGACTCACAAGGTAAAATACTTAGCTCTGCTGAACTTTACAATTCGGAGACAGGCACGTGGAGGACTTTGCGAAGCATGAATAAGCAACGTAAGATGTGTTCTGGCGTATTCATCGTTGGAAAGTTTAATGTGATAGGAGTTATTGGAGGAGCCGACTCAAAGCTGTTGACATGTGCGGAGTACGATCTGGCAAGCGAAACATGGAGTGAAATCTCGAACATGTCTCCTGTGCGACCTAACCTTAGGAATGACGTACCTGCTACATCTGCAGCGTCTCCAGTAGTAACTGTTGTAAGTAATCAATTGTACACTGCTGACTATGCTGAAATGTCGGTTAGGAAGTATGAAAAGCATAAGAAAGCATAGTCTGCAACGTAAATTGATTACTTACAACAGCTACCAATGGAGGCGCTGCAGATGTAGCAGGTATGCCATTCCTAAGGTTAGGTCACACAGGAGACATGTTCAGGATTTCAGTCCACGTTCCCGTTGTCAGATCATACTCTTCTGATCATATCAACAACTTTGAGTCCGCTCCTCCAAGCCGCCTATCACGTAACACTTTCCATCAATGAATACACAAGAACACATTGTACGTTGCTTATTTATGCTTTGCAAAGTCGTCCACGTGCCTGTCTCCAAATTGTAAAGTTCAGCGGAGCAAAGCATTTTACCTTGTGAGTCACAACCGCCAGAAAAAATGGCTATTACCCCAAGGCTTTCTTTACCAAACAAACATCATGGCGCATTCATCTGAATCCCAGTTGACCACGTATTTGTCAGTAAGTTGTACTGATAAATGACATGGGAAAACACATCATTTCCGAAAACAAGAAGCTCCGTACCAACCTCAAATATTCCTTATCGGAGAACACGAAACAATCATTGGGAGTTATTCTCGGCAGATGTATCCAACACAGCCTAACAGGGTCAAAAGCTTCCCACTCAGGGTGTTGGCATGAGAAATACACCCAGTGCACCACCACACCATTTTGTTGCTGCAGTATAAAGTTCACCACTCCTAATTAGTGAGCAGAATATGGGGTTCAAAGATGCTATGGCGCCATAATGTGACCTACAGTAACGAATGAGAGAATTGATGGATCTGTCACGGTCGATGGCAGGAAAAGGCGTGCTCCTATCAGAATTATCCCCATCATGATTCTGATTATAAGCTTGCTCATCATGGTCCTGACTGTCAGCATGCTCATCAGGGGATGCTGAAGAACTCCCCAAGAAAAGATCCACACCCACTAGGTTGGAACCAACAGACTGCTTTTGCCACCAGCATTGAACATTTTCAACCTCCTTGTCATCATTGAATGGCCCTTTTTCATTCTGGACTTCAATCCTATCGACCGATATCTCTTACAAGCCAAGCCGTCCAGTTACATTCTGTCCGACAATCCCTCGTAACCACACAAGACGGTTCTTCTGAAAAATCTTCCAGATTGAACCCTAAAATAAACACCCGTTCCGCCGCCTTGCTCTGATATAGATCCTAAACCCTATGTCTTCCTCATAAGACTGATTTAATTGGAAAAAATTGTTTGGGGTTATGGAATCGTTATTTGTAGTCACAACATTAAAAGAATTAATTGGAAGGAAAATGAAACTGTTATGTAGACATACCATATGAGGAATTTGAACAGAAACGCCTAAATCACCAGATGAAGCCAATCCGGAAAAGTAAGAAAAGAAAACATCGCCAATTGAGGACTCATGTTTTTCTGAAGACGAAAGGGACCTATGAATCAACACATCACATACCTTGATTGGGCGTTTCTTGAAGTTCTTGTACTTGAAGAACTAGAATTTCTTAGTTTCTTGAAGAAGGATTTGGATCTTGTTCTTGGAGATTATCTTTGAGAGAAAACCCTAATTTAATATTGTGAATGAATAATGAACTTATGAGCCTTGGTCTGATATAATTAGGGATTAAAACAAGTGGAAAAATACCCAAATACCCTTTAAAATAACATAAAATTTTCTGAATGGAACCTGCAATGGATTGTACGATGGTCTATCATAGGATCGACGGTTTGTCATTTCGACCATCGTACGTGGACCAAAAAAAACTCTCTGCCTTATAGTGATGGCTTGGGTGACGGTCTGTCGCAAGTTTGATGGTCTATCAACCTGTCTGTCGCACCTTATCCAAAAGGTTACCTCACTACCTTAGTTGCGACGGTCAAGGCGATGATTTATTACTAGGTCGATGGTTCGTCAACCTGGCCATCGCACTTGGGCAATTCTGACAGCTCTAAAACGTCCATAACTTTTTAATCCGATACCAGATCGTGATGAAATTGGTATCATTAAAAAGCTAATTCAATTTTACACATGATAAAAAGTAAAAATATTAAAAATTTCAAGTGTGCAAAAATGGATTCATAATTCAAAGTAAGTTTCTAACATTCTTGGGATCATTTCAAGACAAGTAGAAGCACGGGGTATTACATATAAACAGTGGTAACACAAATCCTCATTCTAAAATATGGTACAAACCATCACGGTGAGTGTAGAGCTAGCAGTGATGTATGCATTATGTATGGTAAGCTAGGCCATCAGATTTGAGAGTGTCTTGTAGTTGTTCAGAAGGAAATGGATTTGCACCAACAGGGCCAGTCCCATCTATCATCCGCTCCAATAGATCACCCAACTCAGTAGAGCACAACCTCTATTGCCACCAGCGGTCAGCGCCAGACCAAACTATATGCACTTTAGGCCCGACAGGATTAGGAAATTTCTCCTGATGTGGTTACAGGTATGTTGCAGATCTTTTATCTACATATATATGCTTTGTTAGACCTTAGAGCTTCACGTTATTTTATAAACCCTATATAGTTGTTAATTTTGTTACCAGTCCTGAAAACTTAACCGAACCCTTCTCAGTGTCCACACTAGGAGGTGTTTATATTATATCCAAGTAGGTATACATGAACTTTCAGATCCCAATATCCCATAAATGATCTTTAGTAGATCTTGTAAAGTTAGAGATGACTGATTTTGATGTTGTTGTCAGCATAGATTGGATCTACTCTTGTTATGCCTCAGTCGATTATAGAAATAGGGTTGTTATATTTCAGGTTTGGAATAAACTAGTCCTTGAAAGGAGGGGTAGTACTCCAATTCTTAGGGTTCATCTTGTTTTGTATATTAAAGGGAGAAAAATGATAGCCAAAGGGTGTATTTATCACCTTGTTCAAGTCAAAGACTATAATTCAGAGACTCATAATCTTGAGACTGTTTCGGTAGTGAGGGAATTTCCAGATGTGCTACCTAAAGATCTTCCTGGATATCCCCTAAAAAAGGAATTTGACTTTGAAATAGGCCTTTTTTAAGATACCCATACTATATCTATTCCACCATACAGAATGGCTCCAGCTGAACTCAAAGAGTTGAAATAATATTAAAAAACCTCTTAGATAAAGGATTTATTAGGACTAGTGTTTCCAGGTGTTGCACCCCAGTCCTTTTTGTGTGTAAGAAAGAAGATTTTGTTCGAATTTGTATTGATTACCGTCAATTAAATAAAGTCACCATCAAGAATAAATATCTACTCCTTAGAATTGGTGACTTGTTTGACAAACTTCAGGGTGCCAGTTATTTCTCTATGATAGACCTCAGATTTGGCTAGCATCAGCTCAGAGTCAGAGAATGTGACATTCCAAAAATAAATTTTAGAACTCGATATGGTCACTTTGAATTCATAGTTATGTCTTTTGGACTTACAAAAACCCCAATAGGTTTTATGGACTTGATGAATAGAGTGTTCAAATAGTACTTGGACATGTTCTTCATAGTCTTCTTCGATGATATTCTTGTCTACTCCCGCAATGAAACTGATCATGTAGACTACTTAGATTTGTATTGCATCCTCTTAGATCTCATCAGTTATTTTCCAAGTTTAGTAAGTGTGAGTTTTGGATAAGATCGGTAGCTTTCCTTAACAATATTATTTCAGGTGATGCATTAGAGTTGGCCCCCAAAAGACCAAAGTTGTAAGAAACTTGACCAGACCTATTTCTTCGTCAGATATCAGGAGTTTTTTGGGTTTCGCTGAATATTATGAACAGTTTTTTGAAGGATTTTAGTCTATTACATCCCCCGTGTCTAGATGGACTCAGAAGAAAGTCAAGTTTCAGTGGTCAGGTTCTTGTGGGAAGAGTTTTCCAGAGTTGAAGACTCGACTCACCTCAGCCCTTGTTTTTACCTTGTTGGATGGTTCAGGGGGTTTTATCATGTACTGTGATGATCCCAAAATTGTTTTGGTTTATGTTTTGATGCGGAAGGGTGAGGTCATAGTCTATGTTTCTAGACATCTTAAGCCCCATGAAAAAAATTATCCCACCCATGATCTTAAGTTAGTAGCTATTGTGTTTGCCTTAAAGATTTGAAGGAACTATTAGTATGGGGTGCATGTTGATGTGCTCATGCATCATAAAAGCTTGCAGTATGTATTTTTGTAGAAAGATATGAAGCTCCGTCAGATAAGGTGGTTAGAGTTTTTAAAAGACTATAATATGAGTGTTTTGTACCACCCGGACAATAAGAAGTATTTATGGAAGTTCATCAGTTTACCAGATTAGATGTTTGTTTGGTTACTTTAGGTGAGGGTAGTGTATGGTTTCAAAATAGTTCAGAATCTTCTTTGGTTGCTGAAGTGAAAGAAAAGAAAGATAGGGATCTCAGTCTAGTTAAGTTGAAGGAGTCAGTCAGAGATCAACAAGTAGAGGTTTTCTCCCAAAGGAGAGATGGTGTTTTACATTGCCAGGGTAGACTGTGTGTGTCATGTGTAGATGAGTTGAGACAGCAAATTCTAGCAAAAGAGCATGACACACATTACTCTATTAATCCAAGGGCCACGAAGATATACCGTGATATATGAAAAATCTATTGGTGGAGTGGTATGAAGAGAGATATTGCAGATTTTATAATAAGGTGCTCTAATTATCAGCAAGTTAAGGTCGAGCACCAAAAGCCTAGTTGCACTATGCATGAGTTTTGTATTTCTACTTTGAAGTGTGCAGAGGTGAACATGGACATTGTGACAGGTTTGAATCGTACTTGTCGTAAGCATGATTCAATTTGGTTGTGGAAAAGATGACCAAATCAGCCCATTTCTTTCCAGTCTATACTTCTTATTCAGCCAAGGACTATGTTAAGCTCTACCTTAGAGATTTGGTTACATTTCATGGAGTCCCGTTGTCCATCATTTCTGATAGAGGTACTCAGTTTACCTCTCACTTTTGAAAACCCTTTCAGAAGGGTCTTGGTACCCAATCCCACCTCAGTATAGCCTTTCACCGTCAGACAGATTGTCAAGCAGAAAGGACCATTCAGACCCTAGAAGACATGTTGAGACCATGTGTTATTGATTTTAAGGGTAGTTGAGATGATCACATGTCTTTAATTGAGTTATCTAATATTAACAACTCTCATTCTAGTATTTAGATGGCTTTGTTTGAGGCTCTATAAGGAGGAGATACAGATCTCTAAATAGTTTGTTGGAGGTAGGTCAGACCGCTATGGTAGAGACTCATTTGGTGTTTGGTGCATTAGAGAAAGTTCAATTGATCATAGAAAGACTTAAGATAGCCTAAAGCCGAATGAAACCTTATGGTGATTTGAGGAGAAGAGATCTTGAGTTTGAGATTAGTGATTTTGTATATCTGAAGATATCTCCCGTAAAAGGAGTGAAGAGGTTTGGAAAGAAGGGGAAGCTCATTCCCTGATATATTTTCCCTTATAGAATCTTGAGACACTTTGGAAAGGTGCTTACGAGCTCGAATTGCCTACATATTTGGCCTCAGTTCACCCAGTATTCCATATCTCTTTGTTGAAGAATTGTATTGGTGATGCAGCTGTAGTTTTTCCTTTAGAAAGTGTATATGTTCAGAAAAACCTTTCTTACGAAGAAATTCCAATTGGGATACTTGATCACTATATTTATAAACTAAGGAACAAAAAATTTCCCATGGTCAAAGTCCTTTGGAGGAATCAATCTATTGAGGGTGCCACTTGGGAGGTAGAAGCTGATATGTGAAGCAAGTACCCTCAACTTTTCTTCGTAAGTTCAGACTTATCTTAAGGTAGCTAGTTCTCCTTAGATTATCTCTTGTCCACTCGCAATTTCAGCCATATAATCAATTTTATATCATCGCATGAATTCAATAACTAGTTCATACATGTAATAATTCTTCCGATTATGCATATTTAGTATGAAGCCTTAGTCCCTCAGTATTCTCAGTTCAGTCAATCTCATTCGAGGATGAATATTCCTAAGGGAGGAATAATGTAACACCTCACATATTTCAAAGATAGAAAATAAATCGTTGGGCATATGTGTGTAATCTCTAATCCCATAATTAATATTTGCATGCATGTATCATGTTCATTATCCTAGTGATAAGAGAGCTTATGATGCATAAAACATGTTCATGGGAGTCACTAGAGTAAGGCTAGCTAAGAGCTTTTAAATTGCCCAAGTTTTGGTGTTTGATTTCCCAAGGGCAATATTTGAACGATTATAACTTTCTATATGTGTGGAATTTGTCATTTTAAGACCCACCAAATTGTAGATAATCAAATTATCTTTAAAATGATACCAATTTTCCCTTAATCCGAAACCCGAGCAAAAAGTTATGACTTTTTTTGTGAGAGGCAGTAAGTTGCCGCGATATCCTCGTGTCACGAGATCTACTCCACCTTTCTGGGGGTCACGTCGTGAGATCTACTCCACCATTATAGATTTCTCACCATGAGGTCCATTTACATGGGGAAAAGAGGTCAATGGCAGTTGGGTCCTTTTCCCCCAACCCAAGTCGTTCAAAACACGAATTAGAACTCCCAAACGGGCATTATTTGCCCCTTTCACTCCAAATTGGTCTCAAGAAACCCTCCTCCATTACCAAGAAAAAATCCAAGTGTCACCATAGGCCATTTTCATCCATGGTGTCTAGGAAACCACTTTCAAGTTCAAATTTATGATTTTACATGTTAACATGGATTTTATTGTTTACAAATTGCTTTCATCGAAGCTACCAATGATTCGTCCTAATGGTGATACTCACAAGTTAAATCCTCAACCCCCATTTAATATTGAATTAATTTTCTTATTACATGATTTACCTTGTCTCATGCTTTAACTCATGACCCCTATGTGTTTGAGGAAATGCCTAGATAAATATGCTTTGAACAATGACTACTTTTGATGTCCTCAAAGTTGTAGTATGGTTCTATTGTTATTGTTATCAATTCCTAGGGGTTATGAATACCCAAAAACTTAGTTGTTTACTTAGTATCAGTATCTTTAGAATAATTTCAGAAATATTATGACCACTATCAGTTCAATCAATAATCATAATCAGTTAAACATAAATTTGTTCAGTATTTTGAGTCAGATCAGTTGGGAATAGGATTTAGCACCGAGAAAATACAGGGATGATGTCTTCCTCGTCAGTCAAGCAGAGTCATTAATATTAGTCCTTGTATTTTACAACTACTTAGTCAGTGTACGATATGAGGAGTCACCCATCGGTTTAGTCTTGAATTCCTCTCAGGGGTCACCCATCCATTTAGGCTTGACACCTTGGTCCTTCGGGATATCAGTTTAGTGGATTCACACAACCATTGTTAATACTCACAGCACGGTACTGTGACGCTTCAAACAGGGGTCAGAGATTGGACCCAAGTTCGCTTATATTGGGGCATATAAGTTAGATGATAGGTCCCACAATCTCAGACCAGTATTCAGTGCAGCGTTTAGTTTTAGTTTTTCTTGACCATAACATACAGTTACCAGTAATTCAGTAATCTGTACGTCAGAATTTCAGTTAGAGACTATTTCAAAATCATACTATCTACTTGGTCATGTATGCTCAGATTTCACAGTTTTCATTCATTTATATTTAGGTACCTTATGTTATTCATTCAGTCAGCTATTATTCATGCACATGAACCCATGCATATTAGTCTAACCTCATCTAGGATGAGAGTACATTCAAAGTACTGATCGTATACTCTCTTCTTATGCTATAATATTTAATATCATAGGTTTGGATGCTCAGGTTCCTAATCGTACTTATACATTCCAATGTATCAGCAGCAGCAGTAGTGATTACTCCTCATATATTTAGGACATGGTTGTTATTTTAGTTCATTTTAGTATTTTATTTTAGTTAGACAGTTAGAGTTAGTTGTGATCTATCCCATCAACTCTCTTTTGAGCATGTTTAGAGGCTTTCAGACATTTTAGACAGACAATCAGTTATTGATCTTTTCAGTTAGATTTATAATAATTTTACATAGGTTTCAGACCTTTGGGTTTTCAGTTGTATTGCTTTCAGATTTAAAATCTTAAGGCGTATTCAGTTATACCGCACATGTGTATTTTGTTATATTATTCAGTGCTCATAGCAGATACCAGTTCATAGGTTAGCTTTAGAACTTTTGGGATCGTAAGCACTATGTCGCATCCAGGGTGTATTTTTGGGGAGTTACATCATGATATGATCTTACATATAGAATTGAGAAGTAATATCTAATGCAATAATATTCCAAGAGTTACTAATGATTGAATAAAGTACGTAACTTCTCATTAGTACTTATTTCTCAATAAAACACGTATAGGAATCAAATGAAGAGGGCTTCATGGCATCTCCAAGTACCTTATGTAAGCATAAATCATGAGACAATGAGACTAAGATCGTAAAATGGGTATTACACTGTATTAGCCGAAATACTTGGAAGACTACGATCATTCACTAAACATTTATAAACTGAATCATGACTTACTATCTGAATTGTAGATTACCTCATGGAATAGACATACTCATGAAACTTTGGATGTTAAAACTAGATGGAAAAACCATCGAAACTTGTATTTCTGAATACTAAACTAAATTGGTAGCTATACAGATTGAATCATACTGAGATCTCATACTTAATTAAAGTATTTCTCCAACACTCTTTGCAAGAAGTTATAATAACGTTTAGTGAGCAAAGAAAATTGGGCATGATCAGAATACGACATCTGAATAAGGAATCAAAACATGGAAACAACTTTATGGCATAGAATATAGGCTTATAAAACATAATCTAGGATAAAATTACTAAGCCTTATGCAATGTATCTGCTAATTTTTCAAGCTTAGATACACTTCTCAAATACTCTTTCAACTATACTTTTCCCCGTAAATACCATTCCCATTTGATTCAACTTATAATTCTCACATAGGCACATACAACTACTATATCCAAAATTTGAATTGAGCTACATTCTCTCACCTTGTTCAAGCCTAACTCAAAATCATAAGGTACTACATATAACACCATAGTACTAGTCTAAACCATGAATTTAATACCCCAAGCATTGTCACAACTTCTCATATCTAGGATAATTCTTCTTATCACTTCAACAAATCAATTCAACCTCTTACCAAGAAATCTATAACGCATAATGCCTCACCCACTTATATACCAACATGACATTCAAGCCTATAATTATCACCACATAGAAAACTCTAGGTAAACACCCATTAAAACCACTTTCTCATATTCTATAAATGTCTATCATTAATAACTTTCTTGCACTATTCTTAAGAAAAAACACACAAAATCTCAACTAACCATGATGCATACCAAAATCTTAGCCTCAATCTTACTTCAGACTTATGTCCTTATATAAAACGTGTATATACGACAATCTTTCCTCAGCATAAAACATTTACTCTCTCCCATCTAAACAATCTTTCATCAACACTATCATCTCCCCTTTAGATTAAAGCCATCCCTCCAAGCTTATGGATTTATTATATATCCCTAGGACTTAGCCATAATTTATTTGCTTTAATATTCTACAGAAAAATGCTCAACTCACGTGAATGAACTATATTTAGAACATACTAACTTCATTCTTGTACAATCCCCCTTCACATATAGTATCCTTAACTTTTCTCTATCTCCAATAATCATCGCCATGGACTTACAATCTCCCCCCACCAACATACCTGGCTCAATAAACACCAAACTTGTATCACATTTCTAAACTTATGGTTTTCCCAAAACCTTGAGAATCAAAATCATACCAAAAAACTCAACATCATCTATCCATAACTCCTTCACTTAGCTATTAAAAAGAGCATATACTATATAACTAGCCTTCTTCCCATTTAGAAACTCAAGGGTAATACTAATCACAGACAACCTTAAATAATCTCATAAAATAATGCATCCCCCATATCACATTAGGTACAATCTCAATCACACCTTTATCATCATACTTAATCTCAAATCAATAACCTTAAATTCTTGCATGAACTATTTAAAGCCTACTGGTTCACCTTCATATAACTAGCATCACTAACCAACCAATCATTATTTCCACCTTGATGATCATCCACTATTCAAGCTTAGTGTCTAGTGCTAGGCATGGTTAACAACACATTCTTATGTACTATTCTCAGTTAAAAGCTATAATAAAAACATCAAGAAACACTAGTCCACTAAAACCTTATAACAATAGTAATCAATCATAATCCTATGGTATACCTTATTAAAATCTATTAGCACATCTTCCCTCTACACATTATGACTATTTACCCATTTATACAAAAACATTACTTTTATAGCTCTATATGTTTTAACTAAAATCCTTTTGAAACCTCAAGAGAAGCCTAAATTAATAATAATGAACCACTAAATACTTCATTAATATCCTATGCTTTTCTAACGCAATCAATACCATCAATACCTCCTTTCATACTTCAAGAAAACAACAATTCACCTTAACTAATAGCTTCTTCTCTAAGTTCCCCCAAGGAACCTGTACCATATTTATTACCCCAAAACTAACACACAAGGACATATCACCTTACTACTAACTCTATCGAATAAAAAATTTCATCTATATACATTCAGTCAATTGCCATCACAACCTTTCATGTCATGACACTTCTATACCCATACTTTCAACTATAAGAAAGTTCTACTACTTATGAATCTATAATACCCCATGGCATTCTTGACTTAGTACTACCCTTAATAGCATTCAACCTAGAAAAATTTCTAAGTGTTAAAAAGACACAATCATATTTTGAGCCCTTAACTTCAACAATTTTTAAATTGACTTTCCCGACCTCGAGACGTAGATTTTTGGGTTGATTCATGATTAGGAGTGTAAAGGCAATGTCTCGAGGATGTTTTAGATTTTTTAAATGAGAGATTAGATTTGTTTAGAAATCGAAAATAGAACGTCAATGTGATAGCTGCACAACGCCTATCACGTTGGTCCTCTTGTGCATGTCACTGGTCAAAAATGGGTTTCTGCTGCAACTTTTAATTCTAAAGGGAAGTTTAGAGTGTTCCCCATAACCCTAATCTATGTTAACAATTGATTAAGATGTTATTAGGGCAATATATTCCCAAAATTTCTCAATTCCATCAATAACAAAACCCTAAACTCCTTTTTTAATGATCAAGAATCCATTTTTAAGTTTAAGATTTCCTAGAAACAAGTCAAGACTTAATTCCTATTCTTTGAACTAAGTAATATAAGGTATGTGGGACTACTACAAAAACCATAGGCGTAAGTTTAAATGTTTTATCAATATTAAAGATCTCGAATTATGTTTTACAATAAAGTGTTCAATATTGATTTCAAAGAATATGTATTATGGGATTGTTTTAATAAAAAGATATGTTGTATTGAACCACTTTTTAAGGAAATTGAACTATAAATATGTATTTACGATTTTGTGTGTTTTGTAAATTTGGTTGAGAGCATGAATGACTAAACTCCCTCTCCTTTATGATATCTTTGATTTGAAGTATTGTGAATTGTTTAAATGCATAAATTTTCTCAAAGAAAACTAGTGAGTGTATCCTTTACTACTGATCATGGAATGATATGGGTTGTGACGTGTTGAGAGAGAGTTTGTGAATGGAAAATACTTAAAGTGTTAAAAATAACAAGTTCAATAGTTTTAGAACAATGTAAACATAACAAGACCACCTTATGATTGTACTATTGAAAGGAGAGTTTTTTTTATATAAACTCAATTGAAAACTTATTAGATAACTCTCCATCACTTGATGTTTAAAATATATGAGTTGTCACTAATATGATAGGAAGTGAAAAGGGTTCCAGATATGATGTGATGTGATTTGATTAACTTCCAAGTTAGGGTATGACGATACCTGGTGATTATATACCTTAACAAGATAAGTATTGAATGCTTTGATAGTATGAGGTATGTTTGTTTTAAAGAACTAAAAGTTGGTCTTAAGAGGGCTAGTTCATTATCTAGAGAAGGAGTTTTGAGTGGAAGGGCACATCTCTGGAAATCATAGTTGTCGATGTAGGACTTATGATATATTTCCCTACATGAAAGGATATTTAGGACATCTCACATAGGGGAATTTCCAAAGGTGTGCTCACATGGGAGGTATCACCACCCCAATCCTGGAGGCTATATGGATTAGGGATTGTCCACCGAGTCAAGGATGGGTCCCACATAGCCTGTGCGATTTCAAAGTTGTAGGGTGTACCGAAAAGATCAAAAGAATAATAAAGAGTAGGTTAGTGTTGTCAAAAATCATTTTGAAGTTCTATAACGTATGCCCATATATTTTCTTCACTTATGTTGTTTTCACTAATAATATGAAATGCTCTCACCTATTTTGTATAAAAACATGCTATTTTGAGTTGGTTGATATACTAGCACAATTGTATTGACCCCTTATATTTTAGGATCTAAGGCAGAGTACTGGGGTCCCGCTAAGCATTAAGTTGAATTCTATCAAAGATTGCAGTTGGTGAGCCTAACATAATTTACAAGTCCTATTGTAATGCCCTATTTCTATATCCCGGACGCTATACGACCCAAACTATCCTGAAGGACCACTAGGTGACCCATGACTGGTACCTGATATGAGCACTAAATAGTAATGACACGATAATACCAATATAAAGGAATAAATGTTGAAAAATACTATAAGGTTCAAATCTCAAAACAATACAGAATACTGATAGAAACAACTGTCTGAAAATACTTTAGTCTGATAAGCCTCTAAACTGTCTGAAATATGGAGTTGATGGGATATGTCCCTAACTAACTCTGACAAACTACTAAAATAACTAAAATGCTAAAGATAATCATGTCCTCAAAATATGAAGACTCACCACTACTCTGTCCGCTGAATGTTTGTACTACTGAGGTTGCTCTGGGGCCTGTGTATCTAAACCTATGGTATAAGACATCATAGCGCAAGAGAAAAGTATGCATCGTTACTTTGAATATACTGGTATGCAAAGTGAGGTAGGATGAAATACATGGGTTCATAATTCATGAACAATACTAGTAAAATAACGTCAGTATGATTTAATAAGAGCACATGCATGAATATGTAGATTGTAATTCAAATCATGCAAATACGGAATACTAAGTCTGAATACTGATTATTTGATATCTAAGTATACTGATATTATGTTACTAATCATCTGAATGACTATATCTAATAGTCCTGAATTTGTGGAACTATACTGAGTTTCATACGGAGCTGAGAAACTATATCTAATAGTCCTGAATCTGTAGAACTTAATGAGTTTTAATCTGAGATAGAACCTGAAACTAAAACTATGGGAGGTAATCATCTAACCGAAATGCCCCTTTTCTGATTAGATTTAGGGTCTAACTTGTAACCCAGTTGGAAGGGTGTCAGGACCACACCATAGGTAAAGACACTAAAAAAATACCCTCTCCTGGAAGGTACTCTAACGAAAATGATAGAACCCTTATCTGACAGGTTAAAACATCTCATCAACCCTCATCTGGCAGGTTTGATGTCTCAACCTACGCTGTCTACCTAGTTATTGAATGCAAGGATTACTTCTAAGGATCACACCCTCTACTGATAGGTGAGTCCCTATCCTTGGGTTTACTCAGTGCTGAATCCTACTCCCATCTGATTGACACTGAACTGGTTTTATAGTTCATACTAGGCCTGACTCAACCATTACTGATTATACTATTTAACTGAATTGGACTAAGTTTATTAAATTTCATTGGCTGATGGAATACAACTGAATCTTGCTAACTAACTGAGTTTACTAAGGACTAAATTGGACTGGATTAGTACTGAGTTTTTGAGTTTTCCTGAGTTCTGAAACTGACTAAGAGTACTAATGATCGTGATCTATATAAGACTATTCTATGAATGACACTGGTTCTAGGTATACAGCTAAATTATTGGGTCACCTGTGCAATTCTTCAACAAGGAAACGTGGAACGCTGGATGAACTGAAGATAGATCCAAAGGTAACTCAAGCTCATAAGATACCTTTCCAAAATGGATAAGAATTTTACAAGGACCAACATATCGAGGACTTAGTTTCCCCTTCCTGCCAAAATGCTTCACTTCTTTCATAGGCGAGATTTTTAGATACACATAGTCACCAATCTCGAACTCGAGATCCTTTCTTCACATATCTGTGTATGATTTCTGTCAGCTCTAAGCTATCTTAAGCCTTTCCCTGATCAACTGAACTTTTTCTACGACATCAAATACTAAGTCAGGCCCTATTAATGCGGCCTCACCCACTTCAAACCTACCAATAAGAGATCTATATATCCTCTCATAAAGTTCTTCAAACGGAGTTATCTGAACACTGGAATGATAACTATTGTTATATACGAACTCAATCAAAGGAAAGTGATCATCCCAACTACCTTTAAAATCAAATGCACATACTCACAGCATATCTTCTAAAGTCTTGATGGTCCTTTCTACTTGACCATTTGTCTGAGGATGAAAGGCTATATTGAGGTGAACTTACGTACCAAGACCCTTTTGGAATACTTTCTAGAAATTAGAGGTGAACTGGGTACCTCTATCTGAGCTAATGGACAATAGAACACCAAGCAATATGACCTACTACCTGATATAGAGTTTGGCGTAATCCCCGGTTGAATAAGAGGTATGAACTGGTAGGAAATAAGCTAATTTGGTTATTCTATCTATAATTAACCAAACTCAGTTATGCTGATGAAGAGTACAAGACAAACCCATCACAAAGTCCACGTTCACTTCTTCCCACTTCCAAGTAGGAATACTGAGCTTTTGCATAGACCCACTAGGTTTCTGATGCTCAATATTAACCTACTGACATGTAGAGCAACTAGCTATAAAATCTGCAATAACTCTCTTCATCCAACTCCACCATTAGATTTCCCGCAAATCATGGTAGATCCTCGTGGCCCCTTGATAAATAGCATAACACGTACCATGCACCTCTGTAAGAATTTTTTGCCTCAAGTCATCTACACTTGGCACACACAAACAACCCTAAAAATGCAATACTCTATCTCCCCTTGGGAGAAAACCTCTTGATAACGCTCAAAATACAGCTCTCGTAAGAGTGTAAGTGGTCGTTGTCAAATATATAACCCAACTGGGTTGGGTATCGATCCCACAGAGAATAGCCGGTCACTAAGTAAGCAAAGATTATTAGACTTTTGGTGCAATTCTTGTAAAATAGGGGGAATTGTAATGTGCAATTGATATAAACAAAATAATAGAGTAAAACATAAAATAGCAAAGTAAAAAGAAAGAATGTTTAGTAAGTTATTTTACCAATGAGAATTGAGAGTTGGGGTTATGTCCACCTTATAAGTTATACGTCTCTATTGGCTATGAGTTATGCAGAATTCAGACATGTATGTGCTTATAGAGAATTGTATTCTATGGTAAATCCAGGTGTCTTTCAACCTATCAAGGATTATTTTACTTTAACTCTTTCAAGCTTAAAGCGTATCTAACTGTACAAATTCTCCAAGAGATTAATCCAATTACGGCACTAACTTTTTAATAGGGGTTGGTGCCCTATTACCTTGACATTATCTCTTTTCCAGACATATAACTTTTTTTTGAAAAAGTTAATGCTATACTGGCGTATTTTAAGTGTTTGCAACCACAAGAATTTGTATTAAGATGAAGAGAATAATGATATAAGCAGCATACGTGTCACGAATTCACAAACTCATAGCAATAGACTGTATCTCATAAGGCTTCCATAACTCCAATAGAGAAGATTACCTACTCATGAGTGCAATGGAAATCACAATAGACATTATTATTATACCACAATAAAGATCTCACGTGTAGTATGGTGTGGTACGACTTTAGGCATGAATTCCTTTTATAATAGCATTTCTCTTGTTGTAGAAATTAAGAATTGAATAGATGAAGAGAATAATAGTAAAAAGTAGAATTAATGGAAGAATTAGAAGGATTCGGAATTGAAGAATGAATTCTAAGAAGAATTAAAAGTAGAAGTGAATGATAAAAATCACTAGCAAAATAGGGTATTTATAACACTCATATCCTATTCCTACTAAGCTACTGCATTACTTAACCCAATCCTACTAGGTTACTGCATCATTATCCTGCTCCTACTAAGTTACTGCTAGTCCCTAAAGTCTTTAGAATTGTTGTTTTTGCCCGGGACAGGTTTCCCATGCGTCACTTTTGGTCCTTGGCGTCCAAGATTTCTTTGGCGTCAAGTTATCCATAAAATGTTGAAATCTGCATCATTTATACCTGAAAACTTGCTAATCATGTTTGTTAGCTCACTTACAGGAAAAAGGACTAAAAGTACATGAATTATAAAGTTTGTCCTCAAAACTTAGCTAAAATATGGGTAAAATATAGTACTTTAGGCGTGTAAATTCGCTTATCATCAACACCCCACACTTAAAGATTTGTTCATCCTCGAACAAACTATCATGTCCATCTAAACATCTACTTAGGGTTTCATAGTAACAACACAAAATATTCATCAAGACAGGCACAACAATCATCAACAAAAAGTAGTTTTCTGATCATTAGTAGAGATAATTCAACCTCCAATAAGACTCGTGATGATGGTTAATTCGTATTCAAAAGTTAAGGCACAAAGAATCATACACGACTACCTAAAACTAATCAACCATGTGTGTCTCACAATATGTTACCCATAATCACTCATAAGTATAGTATATTTGTCGAAACATGGGTGTACGAGTATCCTTGCTCTCGCTCTCACAAAGAATTCATATGCTGCAACTGATGACTATAGGCTTGCCCTTAGTGTAATGCTCCACTAAATATCAGAATGATAAGCTTAGGATCAAATAGTTCTTTTGCTGGTTGTAATGTAGGCTAAGGGACGGGTAGGACTATTTTGGCCAGAAATTGTGACTACTTTCCTAAGCGCTTTAATACATCACATTATGTCATTAACATTTTCTTTCAAACTACCCTTCTACTTTCTTTTATTCTACCACCCCTTTTCTCCTCTTTTGTTTTTCAATTTTAAACATAACTAACTTTTCAGTTTTCCTTTCCTTTTTCTCGTTTTTTTTTATAACACACCTCTTATGATAGCAATTTTTTTCATAACAATTTCAACCGCTAATACATTCTAAAGCATCATACTCACCCAATTTTCTCTTATTTTGTCACATGACTTTACTATTTTTAAAGCACTTAGGAATTTGGATCAAATTATGGTCTTGAAAAAAAATGGATTAGGCTTACATATGAGGCTGTCAAAGAAAATAGGCTAAAGGCTCAAAAAGGGTTATCTAGGATGATGTCCATGGGTAGGTAAAAAGAAGGTAAACAAGTATAGGTTGCCAAAGAAATGCCTAAATCATCTACTAACTTGAACTCTTTATTCCGCTTTACTTACATACCAGACAAGTTCTAGCATCAGGCACAGACATAGAATATGCTATATCCTCACACACACAAGGCACATGGTCGACTTTATTGTGGGTAGTATAGACTCTTGACCCAACAGATGAAGGACTTAAACCACACAATTATCACATAGTGAGTCATCATTAGAGCCTAAATGTCTCAATAGTAATGATTTTATCACAGACTCTTGTTATAATACCACGCTGCCTATCAGAATAATTTCATGCAAAGTTACGTTAAAAAAACATTTTACTAAAAAAAATTTTACTTCTAAAAAATACAATATTAACTACTAAAAAAACAATTATCTACAAAAAAAAACATATATGCAAATGTAGATAAAGAAGTATAGCATGCAAATACCAGCACCGCACACTTAGACGGGACACACTGCCCTAAGTGGAAAATAAATAAGACGAACCTGGTTAGTCGGACTCCTCCTCTATGTCTGGGGTCATACCCCCTTCGTCAGAATCATCATTGGAGTCATCGTTATCAGAATTCTCCTCTATGTCGGAGTATGGAATTCTGTGATCATCATCGGTTGGCACATCATCGTCAAGAGGTTCCTCAAAATATACACCTACTTCACACATCGCCCTTGCATGCTCATTCATTGGGTAGTCATGATCCAGATGTTAGAGCTCTGCAGCAGTTGGAACATGACCTCCGCTCATCATGGTAAACAAAGTCATAAAATAAAGATGACAAAAGAAACTCTAATCCCGAGCATGTCTCTCTGCAGTAGTAAGTTTGACTCCATGCGTGGTTTCAGCATCTTTGACCTTTGTGAGGTCCACCTTCTTCGGGTTGTGTAGGAGTTTATGATCATCTGGTTCCTCTTTCATGTCCTCCTTCCTCAATATTGTAGTCAACAGGTTGCCAAAGCTGAAATGGGACCTCCTATGTATCCTACCCTTCCGTATCGTAGATTGAATAATTGCCCCAATGTTTTTAGGGACATTCGTCATCAATGTGTATACCAAGAACACTCTATCTCATGTTATCTTTGTGTACTGTGACCCTGGAATGAGGCAAGAGTTGACTATTCGTAGCCATATCCTAGCTTCCCTATTTAAAGGAGTATATGTGAAGGTGTTGTGCCGACAGGTGTCGTTGTGTCTACTCCATCGTGCCACAGATCTTGTTCCGCACAATATGTATCGTATTGTCCTATATGAAGGTCTGTTATATAGATCCTTGAATGGTGATGGATCAACAGATGGCAAGCCTAGAAAGGAGTTGAAAAACTCCGCATTTAGTTGTAGAACTTGGCCCCGAATCTTGACTTCGCTTCCTGTAGTTTTTGGTGACCAGTTGGCATAGAATTCTCGTGTTAAATCGAGATTGCACTGTCCCATATCTTGGAAGATAAAATAAAGATATAACGCCATTATCATGGACAACATGCGCGGTTCTTTCTTTGCTAGGCTTTCCTTGTATATCAGCTCCACATGAATATATTTTTTCTCTTTATTGTTCCTATACCACACCTTTCCTTCCTCCTTAAGGACCCATTTAATTCTGAACATGCGGCATGGTCCTTGCAGCGATAAGGGTTCTCCTTGCTCTTTTCGTCCTCTTTTCTTGACTTTTTGTGAAGTGGTTGCTTTATCTTTGCCTTGTCTTGCTTTAGGTGCCATTGTAACTGAGATTAAAACAATAGTCATGTTAGCATAATCTCAGTGGATACAATCAATAAACAAGCAGTAGTGGCACCACCCCATACTTAGTTTGTTGGCATCAACTAGTGAAGTGAAAGTTTGTCGATTACTCAGACTTCATCGATATATGTTTTTAGGTGCTATATTCCAACAATATAATCAATGCAGTCATACTTATTGAAATCGTGGCAATACTTTCATGTTTGATATATCACGACTACTACATAGAGATTGAATCAAGGTATAGCATCTAAAAATAATCACAACCTCATATTTTGGTAGTCAACCATAATTCTCATCTTGATGAACAAGTTATTCCAACATGTAAACTTTCTAATGACAAGATTATGCAATTTCCTTGACCATGTAAATTTCGCAAAAGTATGGCAGTGCATCAAAATCAAATTCAAGTTGGAAACAATTTAAGAGCATTCTTACGTATTCTTTCACTCACTTAGTTGTATCACAACAAATCAACCACATTCAAGTAACCAACACTACTTCAAGAGATAACAATTTATTGTAGGCATAGTAGTATAGTACTTACGGAATATAAATGAAGAACAAAGAAGTACGTACTTGGTTGATGGCCTTGGAAGATATTCTTGCAAAGTAAAAAGAGCAAAAGAAAAATTTTTGAGAGGATTTGGAGAGGTAGGAGGCGCTTTTTCTAGGTTTGCAATGTATTTTTGGTCCAAGACTTAAGTTTCTAATTTATAGGGCAAGCTTGGTTCGGGTTTTGACCCATTTAGAATCTGATTTGGAGACCAAAAGTGACCATAGGCGGCGCCTAATGCTTTTCCTATGCTTGGCATAGGCGGTGCCTTTTACAAAGCATTGTTGAGCATAGGCGGCACCTATGCCATGGCATTGTTGGGCATAGGCGGTGCCTATGCCATGACATATGAGATTCAGAGATAAAAGGCATTGGCATAGGCGGCGCCTATGCTATGGCACACTAGATTCCGATAGCTTAGGCTATAGTATAGGCTTTGCCTTGTTCGTGGCCTAGATATACATAGGCCTTGCCTTGTTCTTTGCCTATATTTTCATAGGCAATTCCTAACCCATAGCCTTTTGATTATTCATTCCTAATTTACAACCTTCGACATGCAATGCTTCCAAATCAAAATTTGAAACCAATCTCCCCCTTTACACCTCTTGCACCTACATTTACTCAAAAACAACAAAAATGATTACAACGATGGGTTGCCTCCCAGCAAGCACCTTATTTTTTGTCGTTGCTCGACAAAATCCTAAGAAAACAAAAACAACAAAAACGATTAAAAACAATGGGTTTCCTTCTACCAAGCATTTGATTTATTATCGCGGCACGACATAGCTATCTCGATTACTTAGACTTTATCGAGATAGATGGGGCATCATTTTTTGAATGGATTCAGATGACGCTGATGCTTACTTGTAGGCATGCAGTCTTCTTCAGTATGACTCTTGTGCATACATATCCCAGGAGGGATACCAATTATATCATCAATAGTCCAACCCATAGCTCTCACGTATCTTTTCAGAGCAGAGATAAGAGCCTCTGCATGTTGTTTACTTAATTTATCCTCCACACTCACCGGAAGTATATTTCTACTTCCCAAGAATGCATACCTTAGATAATTGGGGAGCTCTTTCGATTCTATCACTGGTGGATCTTCAATGGAAATCTTCATTGTTGGTGACGGTTGATTCTTAAGATCAAGGTCTGGCTGCTTAGGAGTATGAGAAAAGGATTCTATTTCTATTAGAGCACACATAGTTTCTTTATAATCTTCATTGTCCTCATGCTCAACATTCAGTAGCGCAGCAGACAATGGCTCAACAGTAAGCTGTTTCTCTATAGATACTACTTTCTTATCCTCATAATGAACATCAGCTACAAAGAACGCATTCATATCGCTGGGCTGCTTCATTGCTTTGCATATATCAAAGCAGACCACTTCGTTATTCAACCAAAATAAAAGCTCATTAGCTCTCATGTCAATAAGAACACTTCCTGTTGCAAGGAAAGGACGTCCCAAGATTATGGGAACTTTAGAATCTACCTCACAATATAGAATAACGAAGTCTGCAGAAAAGATGAATGAAGAAACCTTCACAAACACATCATTCAAGATACTCGCAGGTTGTTTTATTGACCTATCAGCCATCACGAGCCTTATATTGGTTGGTGTCGAATCACCTAACCCCAACTTTCTATAGATGGATCGTGGCATCAAATTGATTCTAGCACCTAGATCGTACAATGCCTTGGCAAAATTCAAAGATCCAACAGTGCAAGGAATAGTGAAGGCACCAAGGCCAGCCTTTTTCTAAAATAATGATCTTGTAGCGATTGCACTGCAATTGTGAACATTATCTTCCGGCTCATAGCTTACCGCCCGCTTCTTTGTAAAAAGGTCCTACATGAATTTTGTGTACCCAGGCATTTGCTCTAGTGCCTCCACCAACGGAACATTAATGGTCAGCTGCTTTAACATCGTCATGAATTTACTGAACCTTGTATCATCCGCCTTCTTCTTCAATCTTTGAGGAAAAGGTGGTGGTGGAAGTGGAATTGTTTTCTCCATTACTTTCTTCTCCTCTTGCTTCCGAATGTTGGCCTTTTTAGACTGCAACGTACTAGGGGTGACGTCATGGACGTCTTGGTCAGCTTCTTCTATGGTGCCCTCATCTTCTTTATGTTCGGCCACTTGCTTCTTTGGGATGAACTTTCCAGCACCTTACCACTCCTGGTAGTAATAGCCATGCATGATCCGTCGTTCCTTGGATTTTGCACAGTGTCGCTAGGTAAAGTGTCATCCTTTCTTTGATTGAGTGCTGCTGAAAGTTGGCTCAATTGTTGCTCTATTTGCTTTATTGAAGTGGAATGTGAGTCAACCAATTGCTCCATTGAGAACAAATCATTTATTACCTCTGTTACTCCCCCGCTGGTTGCCTCCACTCCTTTCAACAATTTAGCCATCATATCTTCCATATTTGTAGAACCGGATGCAGTGGTGTCACTTCTTCCTAGGGGAACATACAAACCATTCTTGTCAGTTTTGTTCTTCCAACTACCTTGGTCCTTATTTCCAGATTTATCATAATAGTTCCGACCTTGGTTTCCTTGGGTATTTCCTCAGAAACCCCCCTGGTTGTTCAAGTAGTTGGCTTCTTCTTCAGAATCGGATTCTTCTCTTCTTTTTGACGCAACAACTTTGACTTTTTCGGTCTTCCCTGATAATAGATGTTTTGTAATAAAATCCACTTGTGTTTTCATGTGCGCCATATCTTGATCACGTTCTTCTTCTCTTCTTCTTTGTTCAGCAGTCATGCCAATAGATAAAGTGAGGCTTTCTACCTCAGAATCCCTGGTATGCCAAGCTATACTTTGTTTTGTGATCCGATCTAGCATATTACTTGCCTGCCCAAAGGTGAGGTCCATAAATGATCCTCCAGTCGCATTATCCACCACTGGTTTAGTTATTGAATTCAAGAATCTGTATAGTATCTCCATTAAGTGGGCATTGGTCATATGGTGGTTTGGGCACCTCATAAGCTTTGTCTTGAATCTTTCCCATGTTTCATGAAGGGCTTCAGTTAGAAGTTGGCGAATGTTACTGATTTTATCTCTTAATTATGCTCTTTTGGATGGCGGAAAGAAACTTTCTAGGAAAGCGTCTTTCAATTGCATCCAATTTGTAATAGAATCAGGAGTCACCCCATTCAACCATAGAGTCGCTTCACTAGATAGAGACAATGGAAATAAGCGTAATCGAATTGCATTCTGACCAACGCCAGGATTGTCAAATGACTTGCATATAGAAACAAAGTTAATCAGATGCATATTCGGATCATCGCCTGCTAGTCCACCAAATAATCCCTTGAGTTGCAATAACTGAATCATGGTGCTCGTGATGTTGAACTTGGTTCCGGGTGCCAATGGTGGAGTAATAATAGATCCAGTGGATCCGGCTCCATTAAGATCATCATCATTGTCGAATGCTAGTTGCACGGGTCAGCGTTCGTGCCTAAACCTAGCTTAACTATCACTTCTGTTGGCAGGTGTTGCGATCTCAGCAACATGCCTAGGGTTTAGTAACTCGTCATCACCTAGGTCCTCGTCGTCAGGATTTATTTCTCGCCCAGGGTTATCAATATTTTGTTGATGAACTTGAGCGGCAGCTAGAGCAGCTAGTCTCGCCTGTTCCTGTTGAGCAGACATCCTTTAAATTTTGTGTTGTGCCTCCATTCTGCCAATACGTTGTGGTCCAGGATTGATAGGTAATAACGGTTGACCAGAACTTTGAGTATGGGGCATGCACTGAATAAAAACCTGCAGCAAACAAAAAAAAATACTAAAAGTAAAAGTACGAGAATCTTTGACCGAAGGGTCTAGTAATTATCACAAACTTAGTTGACAACGGTATTCCCCGGCAACGATGCCAATTTTTGATAACGCTCGAACTACAGCTCTCGTAAGAGTGTAAACGGTTGTTGTCAAATATATAACCTAACTGGGTTGGGTATCGATCCCACAGAGAATAGCCGGTCACTAAGAAAGCAAAGATTATTAGACATTGCGAGAGGGGGGATTATAACGTGCAATTGATGTAAACAAAATAATAGAGTAAAACAGAAAATAGCAAAGTAAAAAGAAAGAATGTTTAGTAAGTTGTTTTACCAATGAGAATTTCGATTTGGAGTTATGTCCACCTTATGATTTATACGTCTCTATTGGCTATGAGTTATGCGGAATTCAGACATGCATGTGCTTATAGAGAATTGTATTCTATGGTAAATCCCGGCGTCTTATGACCTATCAAGGATTATTTCACTTTAACTCTTTCGAGCTATAAAAGCATATCTAACGGTAGAAATTCTCCAAGAGGTTAATCCAGTTACGGTACTAACTTTTTAATAGGGGTTGGTGCCCTCTTACCTTGACATTATCTCTTTTCCAGACATATAACTTTTCTTTCGAACAAGTTAATGCTATACTGGCGTATTCTAAGTGTTAGCAACCACAAGAATTTGCATTAAGATGAAAAGAATAATGATATAAGCAGCATACGTGTCACGAATTAACAAACTCATAGCAATAGATAGTATCTCATAAGGCTTCCATAACCCCAACAGAGAAGTTAACCTACTCATGAGTGCGATGGAAATAACAATAGACTTTATTATTATACCACAATAAAGATCTCACGTGTAGTATGGTGTAGTATGACTTTAGGCGTGAATTCCTTTTAGAATAGCATTTATCTTGTTGTAGAAATTAAGAATAAAATAGAAGAAGAGAATAATAGTAAAAAGTAGAATTAATGGAAGAATTAGAAGAATTCGGAATTGAAGAATGAATTCTAAGAAGAATTAAAAGTAGAAGTGAATGATAAAAATCTCTAGAAAAATAGGGTATTTATAACACCCATATCCTATTCCTACTAAGCTACTGCATTACTTAACCCAATCCTACTAGGTTACTGCATCATTATCCTACTCCTACTAAGTTACTGCTAGTCCCCAAAGTCTTTAGAATTGTTGTTTTTGCCCAGGACAGGTTTCCATGCGTCACTTTTGGTCCTTGACGTCCAAGCTTTCCCTTTCGTGAAGCTTTCTTTGGCGTCAAGTTATCCATAAAATGCTGAAATCTGCATCATTTATACCTGAAAACTTGCTAATAACGTTTGTTAGCTCACTTACAGGAAAAAGGACTAAAAGTGCATGCATTATATAGTTTATCCTCAAAACTTAGCTAAAATATGGGTAAAATATAATACTTTAGGCGTGTAAATTTTCCTATCATCACCTCTACCTTCTAATTTTTGACTGAGAATTTTAACTGGACTAGACTGGGATCCTTATCCTACTTTTTCTTCACCTCAAAAATTAGGGATGACTAGGAGTAACTCTGCACCCACACACTACCTTCAGTTGAATCAACTAAGCAGACACCGATTCGGGTTAACTAATGAACTTCCTGAGCTAACTTTTTCTTACTGCCCTCAAAATGAGCAACACTACCCATAGACAGACTACTGAGAGCATCAACCACTACATTGGCCTTCTCCGGATGGTACAACACACTCATGTTATAATATTTAAACAACTATAACCACCTTCTCTGATGAAGGTTAATATCTTTATGAGAAAAAAAATACTACTACCTCTTATGGTCTGTGAACACATCAACGTGCACACCATACAAGTAATGTCTCCAAATCTTTAAGACAAAATCCATAGCTTCTAACTCAAGGTCATGAGTAGGATAGTTCTTCTCATAGGTTTTAAGATATCTTCAGTCATAGGCTATGGCCTTACCTCTCTGCATGAGAACACAACCCAATCCGACTCTGGATATGTCACAATACACAACAAAGTCCCCAAAATTTTCTGGTAGGTGAAAAACTAGAGTTGTAGTAAGTCAAGTCTTCAACTCCTAAAAATTCTTGTCACAACAATTTGACCACTGTAAATTGACCTTCTTCTATGTTAATTTGGACATAGGGATGCAATAGATGAAAATCCCTCAGCAAACCATCCGTAATAGCCAACCAAACCTAAGAAACTCTTGATATCTAATGGAGAGATGGGTTTGGGCCAGTTTCTCACTACTTTGATCTTTTGAGGATCAACTTTAATGCCATCACTAGAAATTATATGGCCAAGGAAAGAAACTGACCTAAGCCAAAATTTGTACTTACTGAATTTGGTGAATAGCAGATGGTCTCTGACAGTTTGTAATACTATTTTGAGATAGTCTCCATGATCACACTCACTGTAGGAGTAAACAAGAATATCATCTATGAAGATTAAGACAAACATGTCCAATTACTGCTTGAACATATAGTTCTTCAAGTCCATGAAAGATGTTGGGGCATTGGTAAGACCAAAGGACATGACTAAGAATTCGAAGTTACCATATCATTGTTTGAATGCTATTTTCGATATGTCACACTCCCTAACTCTAAGTTGATGATAGACTGATCTGAGGTCTATCTTTGAGAAATAATTGGCACCCTGAAGTTGGTCAAATAAGTCATCGGTTCTGGGAAGTGGATACTTAATTTTTATTGTAACTCTATTTAGCTAATGGTATTCAATACATATTTTGAAAGAACCTTCTTTCTTATACATGAATAATACTGGTGCGCCCCACTGGGACACATTGGGTCTAATGAATCTTATCTAGAGACTCTTTAACAATTCCTTTAATTCTTTGAGTTCTGCTAGAGATATTTTGTATGGTAAAATAAAGATGGGCTTAGTATTTGGATGAAGTTTAATTCCAAAATTAATTTCCCTTTTGGGAGAAACTCTGGGAAGATCTTTGAAAAACATATCTAGGAATTCATAGGCTACTAACACTGATTCAAGAGTAGGGGTTTCTAATTTAGAGTCCTGGACTCAAACAAGATGGTAAACACATCCTTAGCTATCATTATTCTAGCTCGAAGGTAAGAAATAAACTGACCCCTACGTGCTAAAGTACAACCCCTCCACTCTAGTACTGGTTCATTCGAAAACTAAAACCAAATAATTTTGTTTCTGCATTTGATTGAGGCATAGCAGGAATGATGTCAATCCATGAATGGCATCAAAATCAGTCATCTCTAATTTGACTAAGTCTGCTGAAGTAACTTTCTGAGATACCATAACCTGACAGTTCCTGTATACCCCACTGGGCTATGATGGATTTACCCATTGGGGTTGAGACAGAGAAAGGATCTTCTAGGATTTCAGGACTAACTCCGCAATCAAATATTATAGGATTTCAACCCAGATGCTAACATAAATTCATAGAATTCATCAAAGATATCATCTTGGGGATCATACAACAAGATTAACATGGATTCAAATAACCCAAAACATAAAAATCATAATTTCAGATTTTAAAAGGGTTTCTTGAACTCCAAGGGTAAAAGAGGCCCTTGGATGAACACTTCACATACCTTTATGCTTGATTTTGGGAAGATTAATGGTAGAATTCTTAAGATTTGAATCTTAAATTGAAAAACCTAATGCTTGTTCTTAAGAGAGTTTAAGAGAAAGTAAGTATATTTTGGTGAATGGGGTCTTAATTTCATGTTTTTGGGTGAATAAGGCTAATGAAGTTGACCCATTTATGCCTATAACCCGTAACTAAAAAATGCTGAATTCGACAGCCCCTCGTTTTGTGACCCCTACTTGGGTTGATTATGTATTCCGATGCAACACTTAGCTGGGTTGACTGGGCCTCACGATGCGGGGCTATCATGACCCCTCACTATTTTTATCATCCAAACTCGCCCTTATGCTAGCCAAAAAAAACCCAAAACTCACCCGAGATGGCCTACAAGTGACCTGATCATGAATAAATTTAAAAATTTACAAAATAAGGTCAGGAAGGTCATGAACTAAGGTTATGAAACTACAAAGGCTAAAATGACTCAAAGTATAAATGACTAGCTGAATTTTTCTAAGTCTGGGACCCCTTAGTAGGCCTTAAAGGACTGAGTCAAGCTTAGAAACTTTTGGGGTCTTACACCTGTCTTAGAACATTGTTAGTATATTTTGATTCATAGTCCAACTGGGGGCCTTTTCCTAATTTTCAGATAGGAGTTATTCTCAAGTTATTAGAGATTTCGCAGATTTGTACCATGAGTTTTGAATGTGATGAACTTCATTTCATATTTTTTAGTTGAATTAAGAGATTGACCATATTGTAATTTTATTTTCTTTTCCCATTTCTTTATAGTACATGAAGGGTGTGCATGATTGTCAGATAGAGAAGAACTCTTGGGCTTTCATAGTTTGAGATACTCACTACATCCAGAGCCTCCGCTTAGGTCATGACTGAATCATAATACTCTAGTTAATAATATCCCTCAAATATGAGACTCTATTTAACAATCTGGGTTCATACAATCTCCTATCAAGAGCACTATTTAGACAAAAGGGGTTAATGAGGAATCTATATACATAACATATTTTGTCTTAACTGCACAACTCATATGGATGAGGACATAAACTTTCAACTTAAAGGAGTCATAATATACTAGAGATCTCTTCTCAAGCCCCATGTGAGACTCCTGAAGTTAGTGTTAGTAAATTTGAAAGCATCATCTTCGGAGAAATTGGAATCTAGTACTCATGTTATCTCAAAAAGTCCTAGAATGAGAATTATGGAGTAATACACGAATCGACAAAATTTTCTGAAAGAACAACTTTACTGCACAATCTAGAGTATGAAAGAAATAATACATTTCTTAAATGCCCAATAGCCTCTCAAAGAAAAGTACTGACTTCTTAGTACTATTTCATAAGACTCTACTAGACACGGCTTCATAGACACCCTAGGACACTTGAACTCTGGGCTCTAGTTCCACGTTTGACCCGACCCAAGACTACCTCTAGTTGTAACATGGTGCTTAGGACCACAAGTGATCTTAACTTTACCCATAAACTGGCATATTTATTAAGCAACTGATTTAAATACATAAAATTTAAAGTAATAAGCAGAAGAAATGTCTTTAGCTTAACATCTTCAAAACAAAACTGTTCAAATGATTACAACATTAGTTATACAAAACAAAACTAAAATCAAATACATCAACTCTACTGGCTATCTATGAAGTCTCTACTAATATTGACTATAGGTAGTCGATACATGGCCCCCAACTATCCCTAATCAATACAACTCAATAATGAAATAAAGATGTTACTCAAACTATGATTGACTCAAGCCCTCACATCAAAAGGACTCATCACCTACATACTAGAAGTTGTGCACTATCAGATTATGATGTGTGGACTACAACTGGTACCTACATTATGAGACAATGTAGCACATAGACATATATGTAGGTCAGTACCTTTGAAATATATTGAGTATGTGGGGGCAAATGCATGAGTAAAATAATAACTTAATATACTCATAGACTTTCAAATAATGCATGCTAAGTATAAATGACTCACCTTGGACTTGAATAACACAGGGACTGCAAAATCATAAAACATGAGTAGTGGAGCATAAATACAAATATTGTGAGCCATAACACTTAGTTGTAAAGGCTTTAATTTTAAATTTCTCTTTTGGGAGGTTCTTCTAACTAACATAAACCATGTGAGCTATCATGAAGTCCAACGTCTAATCCACGTTGGGGAGAGCTGTTCTACCCTTGCCATCGGAATGGAACCAAAACTTGAGAGATCACTATACTTAACCTATATTGGGACATAACCTATGGTGGCACATAGTTTTGGGGCATGTGACCTAGGTCTCATACCCAACTCGATGATAAATACTACTCACATATTACTTATATGATCATACTTTAGGAAATCCACCTTAAAATAGCTTAAGGGTTTATAGAATGAAAACCAGTTATGCTTCTCATTCTTTAAATTATAATCAGGATAACAATTATGTATTCCATTTCTTATATTAAGATCAAAAGATTAATCTTTGCTTTATATCTTTGTATCGACTTATCAAAGAAGCTTAAGAATATAATCCTCTTAAAATCTTAAAAACTTGTACTTTGGACTTATAGTATATACTTAAATTCATAGAAATTCGTAAAAAAACTTCATGCTCAATATTTTTTTTGCAATACTTCAATTATTTCAGTCAAGATGATGAAATCAAAATCACAATATGAATCTAATAAATAAAAATGCGAACGTGTAATCTTGATGCACTTAAAGCCTTTAAATCTCATGTTTTCTTTCATATTACTTGTAACATAATATCATGATTAAAACTCAATTGAAAATCTTTAATCAATGTTTCAGATCATACTCATGGTATTCAAATCATAAAAGAGAATTCTTCAAGTCATGACATAAATAAATGAGAACAAATATGCACTTTACTACTTCCATCACTTTATAAATCCATAATCTCAAAACAAGATAATTTGGGTATGAACCCTAATTGCAATTCATATATATTTAACTTTAAAATAAGTTTTGGGTACAAGGATGAAATAGTAGCTTTGTTCATAAACTCCACATACCTTGATTGGAAGAATCCCTTAGAGAGAACTTTGAATTTGGAACTTAACTTCTTAATTCTTGAGAGATGACACTTGGATTTTGTTCTTGGGATGAGGTGAAGGGTTTTAGAGTCTTATACTGATTTTTCTGGGTTAAGATAGTGGATTTAACGTGTTTAAAACTCCCTTATTTCATTTTGGAGTGATTAGGGACTGTTTAGGGGTGTGAAAAAACTCCAACGCCCTTAACTTAAGTCAAAACGGAACACTTTTGGCACTTTGCAATCACCATATGAACCATGTCCAATCACACCGCGTGCAAGTGGGGATCGCATTGCCAATTTCACACCCTACAAGTGGGTGTCGCATGGCCAATCACATACCTTTCTAATGGTCCTCTGCAATTTATCTTGCGACACATGATCTTTTGCATGGTCACAACTTTTCACTCAGGTATCGGATTAAGGCAAAATTAGTATCATTAAAAATTTTATTCAATTATCTACTATTTAATGCGTATTGATATGTAAAATTTGAAATATGTAAAATGTTATACACATTCAAAATTGACCCTTGTGGAATTGAATACAAAAATTTGGCTGAATCCAGGGCTGTTAGCTCAACTTTGTTGTAAGTGATTTCTATGAATATTATATACCTCATAAACACTTTTAAAACTAGAATAAAGATCATGAAATATGTATTCAAAAAAATATCATGGGATTAGAGTTTACAAATGTATGAACGACAGTACGATTTCTAGATAAAAAATGTGGCGTGTTACAGGAGGCATCGTTGGTTTTTCAGATGGCGTTGGTGGTGTCCACAATTGAAGATGAATGAGAAATGACGTCGATCTTGGTGGCTGATTTACCTTGCATGTTCACTAGCGTAGGGAAGAGGTGTGGAGCGGTGAAGGCGCCCTTGACTATTTGTGATGGCGCCGGTGGTTTGATAGTGGTAGAGGAAAGAGAAACAATATCGACTTGGTGGATGGTCGCTCTTGCGTGTTCACTGGTGTGAGAAATAGGAAAGAAGTGGTGAACGACAACTATAGCCGTAAACCAATGGTGGCGTTGTTATTTTTTTAGGGAGATAAAGAGAGGTATTTCCAGATATGTTTTGAATTTCAATTACAAGTACTATTTTAAAGCATCCACAAAATCAGAACATTAATTATTGTCATTATTAAGGTAAAAGAATAATTGTATTTGATTTTATTTCCATAATTTAAGGAGAAATAGTTTCCTCAAACATTGGAGTTACGTATGAGGTACATTAACTTGTATATGTATTTTCCCAAATCTGGGAGAGAGAAAGTCAATTCAGGATCTTATGTAAGTAGTTTCTTTTAGGAAGGGATTTATGTTGTTTATACTTAATTTTCAGCCCTTAAAACTTAACTAAAACTACCTATGTCTAGACCAACAACCAAAACCACCCTAGCCCAATTACAAATCTCTGTCCCGGCCAACCTTGTGACCTTTCCCTTTAACCTAATTAAAACAATAGTAAAATTATTGATACAACAAAAGAGTAACCTAATGACAATGATACCAACATCAACTAGAAATATCGAACATCCCTCAGACCATCAAATATGGCAAATATCAGTGGTCTTTGCATTTCCCTTCCAAATTTTCTCTCTATATCCATCTCGTAGCCATTATATCACCTCATATTTACTTTCTCTCCTCTCCACTGTAAACCTCTGAAAAGGAAGGGATGTGGAGGTTCAATGGTCTTTGGTCTATTCTTCTTTTAATTAGGCACATAAAGAACTTGTATTTCTTAAAGAACTCAAGTCGGCTATATAAAAATTTCAACCAAGTCTCAATCTTTCAAATTCCATATGAAGGGTAATTTCCCTTCACCACTACTCTAAAACTATCATTTTCTCAAATTCAAAATTTGAGTTCTTAAGGCTTCTCCAAGAAGTCATTTGTAATGCCCCGAAAAATGGGTCCCAAAGCATCACACGGTGCTTGAGGCTACGAGTATCCCCAAGTTAACACTTTGAGCCATTTTTTTTAGTTCAACATAAATCAACAGGGTTTTCATAAATAACCCTCAAATATAAACAGATTAATCATCTCCCAAGAATAAAAGAATTTCCGAAAGATAACAAAATATGACTTATTAGTAAACTCCCAACATCTATACTAGTCTGACAAGCCTCTAAGAAAATCAATAAAACCAGTGATCCATTGAGACTTGCCACAACTGACTCATACTCAGTTATCAAATGTAAATGATTTCATGAAACCAACATCAGACATCACGTCCTCGAAACATGAGGACTCACCGCAATAGAGGATGTAGAACAACGTACCCGAGGAATCACTATCGAACCTGGAACTGAGCACCTAAACTTACATTCTGAGAAAATGCAGCCCACATTCGAAGATGTAGGTCAGTACCATGGAAAGGAACCGAGTATATGGGGGTGTATGTAGTTGTATAAACATCATCATCATAAATATTTATAAGAAATATGCAGGATGTATGAAAGACTCACACAGCCCAAAGAAATCATCTTAATCATGAGAGGATGAAATAAGTACAATAACACATGTGTGTCATCATATAATTTGTCAATCGCTTTCAGGTCATCAAGAATAAAAATTCTCATAATGTAAATATCATTTAAATCTTTCAAAAGAATAACTTTCACAATTCCACTTCCAAATCACTTCACCATTCATCATAGACACAAGGAAACACACACACACACTGGGAGATCCTATAACCGACATAAACCATGTGAGATACATGGAGTCCAACGTACAACCCACGTTGGGGAGAGATGTTCTATCTTTGCCATCAGAGTAGGACTACTAATATCAAATCCACACAAACTAGTGATCACTATATAAATCAACCTCAGGGTTACTCCTTCATGGGCATGTAGTTCTAGGGAAGTAAGATCGCTTTATACGTCCCACTCGTTGCTAAAGATTTCTCCCGGACTTACCTCAGATCATTTCAAAGACAATCCACAACAAAACAATTTCAGTAATATATAATTATACATCGAGAGCCATCATGCTTCTCATCTATTAAAATCAACCACGTTGTGGATTTCTTTCACACTCGAGTTCAAAATAACTCCATTAAGACTAAAATGTCAAATCATTTAAAATATCTCAAATATACAATATCAACATGCTTATAACACACACTTTCTCAAAAAAACACAATTTCCAATGGGGATTCCTGACCGAAATATCAAATTCATGATAAATATCGTTCAAGATTCATGTTTTATATCTCCACACATGTAAATTCATCTTTCAAAATCATAAACATCAATATTTCATAATAATCATCATAAGATATGGGCTCATTCTTCAAATTTGTAAAAATCAAATAAAAATCATGCCTTTGTAAAGAAAATTACTTTTGGGAACAAGAACGAAAGAGAGTTCTTGTTGAAAAACCCCCACATACCTTGAACGATGACTTTTAGATCGATACTCATTTATGAGATGTTAATCGTGCCTTTGAATGATGGTTTTTGTAGTTCTTGAACTAGGAACTTGAAATCTTGAATAAATTTGCAGAATTAATGGTGAACTTTGGAGGTTGTTGAAGTTGGATGTAGGAGCTTAGGGTTTTCTTTTTGAGGGAATTTGATGAAATATAATATATAATACTTCTAATAGGTTTTAATATAGGGTTTGCATGGATTTTGGGTGAGGGGGAATGACCAAAACGTCCCTAAAAATCAAATAATTCTTGAATTTGTCCTTTGTGGACTGTTTTGATAGTCTGAAGTAGAACAACCATAACGTTTTACTCTGATATCCAAATTAGATGAAACCAATTTCATTAGAAAGAGGACTCTCATATATTTCAATTGATATATAGTATCTCACCCAGATCATTGTGTACGAGGAGTTATGATCATTTGTAGTTGACCCAAAAATTTGCTTTTGATAGGCTGAAGTAGATCGACCATAACGTTTTACTCCGATAGACAAATTGGATGAAACCTATTTCATTGGAAAGAGGACTCGTAGAGATTTCCATTGATATATAGTAGATCATCCAGATCATTATGTACAAGGAGTTATGATCATTTAAAGTTTGACCAAAAATATGTCAGGCCTCAGTACTTATTCCTGCATGTTTTACTATTCATTACTATTCAAGGTTCGATCGGAATGTTCATAACTCGTTGCTCGGGTGTCCGTTTTGGATGATCCAAATATCGTTAGAAAGATTATTCGATACTCCACGCAATGGTGGGTCATAATCTAAGACATTCCCTATGAAAAATTTATAATTCATTCTATAAGATAGAACCTAACACGTTTACGCACAAAATTTCAACGAAACATTTCCCGGGGCATTACATCATCCCCCCTTGGAAACATTCATCCTCGAATGACGCTAGACATGACAAGATTAGATAGGGAATAGAGCATACATCTAAAAACATTCGTTACACTCATCACTACATCATTTCTCACTCCGAATGCAACATAGAATGCATAAATTCAAGAAACTAGAGCTGAACACATAATAAATGACAGCTGAACTGCTGCAACTTTTATCAAAAGTTCATTATTTAGGAGAGAACGGTACCTTCGGCTTGATCGGAGTTCGCTGAAAATAGGTGTGGGTACTTGGATTGCATATCCGCCTTAGCTTCCTAAGTTACACCCTCAACAGATTGGTTTTGCCACAACACCTTGACAAAGGGAACTTCTTTGTTCATTAGTCTTCACACACTGAAATGAAGAATCTCAACAGGAATCTTATCAAAGGAAAGATTTTCTTGAATGTCAGCACACACAGAGGAATCCAGTAACACAGCATCGCTAATATGCTTTCTAAGCATGGAGACATGGAATATTGGATGAACAGAGGACAACTCAGAAGGCAACTCGACCTCATAAGCTACCTTACCATCACGGCTAAGAATTTTGTAAGGACCAACATAATGGGGACTAAGCTTTCCTTTCTTTCTGAATCTCTTCACCCCCCTCATAGCCTCAAATACTAAAATAGGACCACTCACACCTGTTTTACCCACCTCAAACCAACCTATGGGTGATCTACACTTCCTCCTATATAAGGCTTCAAATGGAGCCATGCCAATACTAGAGTGGAAACTATTATTGTAAGCATACTCTATCAACGGTAAGTGCTCATCCTAACTTCCCTAAAAGTCAAGTGCACAAGCTCTCAACATATCCTCTAAGGTCTGGATGGTCCGCAAATCCTGACCATCGGTATGCAGATGAAAAGAAAAACTCAAAAGCACTTGGGTTCTAAGAACCTTCTGAAAAGCTTTCCAAAATTGCGAAGTGAACTGAGTACCCCTATCCGAAATGATAGACAAGAGAACTCTATCCAGTCTTACTAGCTTTTGGATATACAATCTAGCATAATCCTCAATAGTATATGAAGTATGAATAGGCAAAAAATAAGTAGACTTAGTCAACCAATCAACCACAATCCAAATGGAATCATAATGGCATTGGGAAGGAGGTAAACCAATCACGAAGTCCATATTTATCTCTTCCCACATCCAGGTGGGAATACTAAACTTTTGCATCATACTACCAGGTCTTTGGTGTTCGACCTTAACCTATTGGCATGTTGTACACTTAGCTCCAAACGCTGCTATATCTTTCTTCATGCCACTCCACCAATAGATTTCCTGCAAGTCTTGGTACATCTTGGTTGCACTAAGATGAATAGAATAGCACGCCCCATGCACTTCAATCATAATCCTCCGTCTCAGTTCATCAACATTTGGGACACCAATCAACCCTGCAATCTCAACACACTATCTCCCCCTTGGGAGAAAACCTCTATTTTTTGGTCCTTGATAGAGTCCTTCAGTCTGACCAAACTAGCATCTAAGTATTGCTTTTCCTTCACTTCTGAAACTAAGAAGGATTCGAAACTACTCTGAACCTCCATACCACCTTCAGCAGAGTCAAACAACCTAACCCCCAATCTATCCAAACGATGTACATCATAAGCCAACTTTTTCTTACCTTTTACCATATGCGAAACACTACCCATGGACACTCTACTTAGGGCATCTGCCACAACATTGGCCTTGCCCAGATTGTACAACACACTTATATCATAGTACTTTAGCAATTCTAACCATCGTCTCTACTTAAGATTCAATTCTCTCTAGGTAAACACATACTGCGGACTCTTATGATCAGTGAAAACATCAACATGGACACCACACAAATAGTGTCTCAAGATTTTCAAAGCAAACACAATAGCAACCAACTCAAGGTCATAGGTGGGGTAATTTTTCTCATGGGGTTTCAACTTTCTAGAACCATAAGCTATCACCTTACCCTTCTGCATTAATACGCAGCCCAACCCAACTCTCGAAGCATCACAGTACACCATAAAATCATCAACACCATCAGACAGGGGCTGAAGTAAGTCGAGTCTTCAACTCCTGAAAACTTTTCTCACTAGATTTGTACCATAAGAAATTTACTTTCTTTTGGGTCAACCGAGTCATAAGAGACGCTATAGAGGAGAAAACCTCAACAAAACGGTGGTAATAGCCAGCTAAACCCGAGAAACTTTGAATATCAGTCAGAGAAATAGGTCTAGGCCAATTTCTAACAGCTTCGGTCTTTTAGGGATCAACTTTAATACCCACGGAAGAAATGATATGACCTAGAAAAGCAACTGAACTTGGCCAAAACTCACACTTACTGAACTTGGCAAACAACTTGTGATCTCTAAGGGTTTGCAAGATAGTTCAGAGATGATCAGAATATTCATCCTCACTACGGGAGTGCACCAGTATATCATCGATGAACACTATGACAAACATATGCATATATGGTCTGAACACTCGATTCATGAGGTCTATGAAAGCTGCTGGGGCATTAGTTAACCCGAAAGACATAACAAAAAACTCAAAATGGCCATAAAGAGTTTGGAAAGCGGTTTTCGGGATGTCACACTCCCTAAATTTGAGTTGAAGATAGCCAGAACGAATGTCTATCGTTGAGAAATAACTTGCACCTTGCAATTGGTCAAACAAATCATCTATTCTCGGAAGGGGCTACTTATTTTTATGGTGACTTTATTTAGTTAGTGGTAATCAATGCACATACACAAAGAGTCATCTTTATTTCTCACACACAACACAGAAGCACCCCAAGGAGAAACACTGGGCCATATATAAACCTTATTTAGTAGGTCTTTGAGTTGCTCTTTCAGCTCCTTAAGTTCTGCAGGGGCAATACGGTAAGGAGGAATAGAAATGGGTTGAGTATTGGGAAGAAGATCAATCCTGAACTCTATCTCTTTATCAAGAGGTATCCTTATGAGATCATCCAGAAAGACATCAAAAATCTCATTGATGACATTAACAGACTAGAGAGTTAGAGTCTCAGACTTGGTGTCTTTGACTCTAACCAAATGGTAAATACACCCCTTGGACATAAGCTTTCTATCTTTGAGGTAAGAGATAAAATAACTCTTGGGTGACACAGAATTCCCAGAACACTCAAACACGGATGCACCCAAAAACTGAAACTTGACCACTCGTATCGAACAATCAATAGAGGCATAAGAAGAATACAACCAGTCCATACCCAGAATCATCTCAAAATCTACCATGTCTAACTCAATCAGATCAGCCAAAAAGACTCTATGAAGAACGATAACAGAAGACTTTTTATACACTTTCTAGCCAATAATTGAATAAGCCACTGGGGTAGAAAATAAGATAGGCTGAGGAATAATCTCAAGACTTATTTCAAAATTCATAGCAATCAAAGGTGTAACATATGAGAAACTGGATCCAGGATCCAACAAAGCATACACATCAAACTGAAATATATGAAGTATACCAGTAACAACATCGGGAGAGTCGTCCTATTCTTGGTGGACGGTAAAGCATAGAATCTATTCTGGCGCTGCCTGCTAGAATTGCTTGAAGAGGCACCCCGAGCTGGGGCTGGTGGAGTCGCTGGAACTGGAGCACTAATAGTCTGAGTTTGGGTCTGAGGACGATAGTCATGACGCCCTTGTCCATCCTATGGACAATCTCTAACTTTGTGACCCATGCCACAACATCAGAAATAACCCCTCTTCTCACCCCTACACTCACCCAAATGAGCCCAACCACACTTAGGACACAAGGGACGATTTGGCTTACTGCTAACACTAAACTAGGACCTGGATGCCTATGACTTGCTACCTTACTCTTGCCTACCTCTAGTCACTGGAGTACTAGCAGATGACGGTGCTGGCATGGACGAACGATCCTGATACTGAGAGTGATTCCCTCCCTGCGATCTAGTCTGACACTATCCGTGCTGCTCGAACCTAGCTATCTCATTCCCTCTCATTATATATCTTTCCTTAATCTTATCTGCCTCAATCTATTGGGCATGATTCATTAGCCTAAACAGATTTATCTCACTATTTAGCATAGTAGACCTATACTCCTTAACCACATAACTAGACACTCCAGTCACAAACTTACTCATACTAGCCCGATTATCAACCACTAAGTCAGGAGCATACTTGGCCAAATGATTGAACTTTAGACAATACTCCCTAATAGTCATAGAGCCCTGTCGTAGGTTCATAAATTCTTCCACCTTCGCCTCCCTTATCTCTAAAGGGAAAAACATATCTAGGAATGCATCCTGGAACTCTTGCCAAGTTTTAGGGACAGGTCCCTTACCTCTACCTTTCCTCCAAGCAATAAGCCAGTCATAAGCAAGGTATTTCAACCTATACGCAGCCAACTCCACACAATGTTCTTCAGATATATACATCACCTGAGTAATCTTCCGCAACTCCTCTAAAAATAATCGTGGATCCTTATTAGACTTGGACCCATAGAATTTTGGTGGATTCATCCGCATAAAGTAACGAATCATGGCAGCAGCTGAATCACTTCCCTACTACTGTGGAGCCGGGGCTGGGTTGGACTGAACATTTGCAGTAACATCTTGGGCCAGCGCCAAAAAGGCTTCCCGAAATTCAGTGTGAGACATATTTTTATTCAATGGGTCAGTGGGTTGAGGTTGCTGACCATCATTATATCTTCTAACTCGATGTGGAGGCATATTTCTGAAAAAGGAGAGCATGAATCAATAGTAGAGAGAGACACTTTAAGCATGATAGACTTCAAAAAGAAAGAATCATACTTTTTCCTAAAACGCCTTGTAACCTCTTGCTCATAGATGTGGTGCACTACACACCAATGATCAAGACTCTACTTAACGCGGCTTGTCAGACTTCCTAGGACACCTTTAGGCTTTGATACAAAGTTTGTAATGCCCCGAAAAATGGGTCCTAGAGCGTAACACGATTCTTGAGGCTAAGAGTAGCCCCAAGCTAACCTTTTGAGCCATATTTATTCAGTTTAAAACAAATCAATGGGGTTTTCATAAATAACCCTTAAATATCAATAGAGTAATCATTGTCCAAGATTAAAAGAATTTCAAAAAGATAACAAAATATGACTTATTAGTCAACTCCCAACATCTGTACTAGTATAACAAGCCGTTAATAAAATCAATAAAACCAGTGAGCAATTGAGACATGCCCCAACAGACTCATACTCAATTATCAAATGTAAATGATTCTGTAAAACCAACATAAGACATCACGTCCACAAAACATGAGGACTCACCATAACAGAGGATGTAGAACAGCATGCCTGATGAATCACTGTCGAACCTGGTACTGAACAATTGAACCTATATTTTGAGAAAATACAGCCCACATTCGAAGATATGGGTCAATACCATAGAAAGGAACTGAGTATATGGGGTGTATGCAGTTGTATAAACATCATCATCATAAATATTTATAAGAAATATTCAGGATGTATGAAAGACTTACATAGCCCAAAGAAAATCATCATAATCATGAGAGGATGAAATAAGTACAATAACACATGTGAGTCATCATATAATTTGTCAATCACTTTCAGTTCATAAAGAATATCAATTCTCATAATGTAAGTATCAGTTAAATCTTTTGAAAGAATAAATTTCACAATTGCACTTTCTAATCACTTCACTATTCACCATAGACACAAGGAAACGCACACACACTAGGACGTCCTATAACTAACATAAACTATGTGAGCTACATGGAGTACAACATACAACCCACGTTGGGGAGAGTCGTCCTATCTTTGCCATTGGAATAGGACCATCGATATCAAATCTACACAAACTAGTGATCACTATATAAATCCGCCTCAGGCTCACTCCAACAGAGGGATGTAGTTCTAAGAAAGTAAGGTCGCTTTATACCTCCCACTCGGTGCTAAAGATTTTTCTCGAACTTAGGTCAGATCATTTCAAAGACAATCCATAACAAAATAATTTTAGTAATATATAAATATACATCGGGAGCAATCATGCTTCCCATCTATCAAAATCAACCACATTGTGGATTTCTTTCACACTTGAGTTCAAAACAACTCTATTAAGACCAAAAGGTCAAATCATTCAAAATATCTCAAATATTCAACATCAACGTGCTTAAAACACATACTTTCTCAAAAAAACACAATTTCCAATGGAGATTCACGACCCAAATATCAAAATCATGATAAATATCGTTCAAGATTCATGCTTTATATCTCCACACATGTAAAATCATCTTTCTAAATCATAAACATCAATATTTCATAATAATCATCATAAGATATGGGTTCATGCTTCAAATTCATAAAAATCAAATAAAAATCATGCATTTGTAAAGAAAATTACTTTTGGGAACAAGAATGAAAGAGAGTTCTTGTTGAAAAACCCCCACATACCTTGAACGATGACTTTTAGATCGATACTCATTTATGAGATGTTAATCGTTCCTTTGAATGATGGTTCTTGGAGTTCTTGAACTAGGAACTTGAAATCTTGAATAAATTTGCAGAATTAATGGTGAACTTTGGAGGTTGTTGAAGTTGGATGTAGGAGCTTAGGATTTTTTTTTTTGAGGGAATTTGATGAAATATAGAATATAATGCTTCTTATAGGATTTTATAGTAGGTTTGGATGGATTTTGGGTTAGGAGGAATGACAAAAATGTCCCTAAAATCAAATAATTCTCGAATATGTCCTTTGGTGGATTGTTATGATAGTTTGAAATACATCAACCATAACGTTTTACTCCGATTTTCAAATTGGATGAAACCAATTTCATTAGAAAAAGGACTCTTATATATTTCCATTAATATATAGTATGTCACCCAGATCATTAGGTACGAGGTGTAATGATCATTTGAAGTTGACCCAAAAATTCTCTTTTGATAAACTGAAGTAAATCGACCATAACTTTTTGCTCCAATAGACAAATTGGATAAAACCAATTTCATTGAAAAGAGGACTCGTAGAGCTTGCCGCTGATATATATTAAATCACCCAAATCATTATGTACAAGGAATTATGATCATTTAAAGTTTGAGGAAAAATACACCAGGCCTTAGTACTTTTTCCTGCACGTTTTACTGTTCACTACTATTCATGATTCGATCGGAATGTTCATAACTCGTTGCTTGGGTGTCCATTTTGGATGATACACATATCGTTGAAAACCTTATTCGATACTTTATGCAATGGTGGGTCATAACATAATACATTCCACATGACGAATTTATACTTCATTCTAGAAGATAGAACCCAACACGTTTACACATAAAATTTCAATGAAAAATTTCCCACGGTATTACATCGTTGAAATTTTGCCTATAAAAGTGGATTCTTTTTACCTCTCTAAACATAGATCAAGTGTTAGAAAATTGGGGAATTCCTTGAGCTTACCATACTCTTTCACACACTAAGTTTGCTCCATTTTATAGTTTTTGATTACACTTTCCTTACTCTTACAGCTTTTCATCATTAGCATTCAAAGTTTGAGTTGGAGTTTAATAATCAATGAAAATCTCTACTTAACTTCCCCACACAAGATAAAAGGTTGGTAGTGTGATATATGTTTTCTAGGTTTACATTAAATCTCAATAGCTTAAAGATATCGAATCTACAAATTGACTGAGTGCATACGATGTATGTTCACTATAGAAAGTTCTAAAGAAAACCCACTTATATAGATGTAATTAGTATATGCACGATAATCACATACTTGTCCATAAAGTTTTACGAAAAAGTAGTCATTCCCCATTCATATGGGGGATTTTTGGATTCTGGATCAAAAGTGTGAATGAAAAATGGAGGGAACCAAGTGGAGGGAAAGAATTCAGATAACACTCAAAAATGGAAAGTGTACTCAAAAAGTGGAAAGTTTACTATTTCTCCTATATTAGTGGGAGAAGGAAACTTTCTAGTGTTTATAATATGAAGAACTTACTCCATATGGAAAGTGAGGCAAGAATCAAGAGGTGTTTTGCGCCATCGTCATCACTCGCTCAGCTCGGCTCGGCTTGGCTTCAGCTTTGAATTAGGATTTAGATTTGTCAAATGATTGATCTATGAGATCTATCTTATTGGAAAAAATTTATTTGAAACATAGGAATTTCCAGTCCGATCCAAAGGGAAAAAATTCAACAGTTTTGCTCCTCCATTAATATGCATGCATGTTGTATAGAAACTACAGAAATGTGAAATCCTGCTTCAGAAGGGATACAACTCTTCAATGAAATAAAACACTGATTCAGTAAAAGAGATGAGTTCCATATGGTTGTGACTATCCAGTAAAAAGACACCGATTCGTTGAACAGACATGACTGTTTGGATGAACAGACATGACTATTCCAGAGGATACATCTTTCCGAATGAACTATTGCCTCTTTTCAAAAGAGACACCTAATGGCTATATAAACTTACATTTTTTCACAGGTTTAGGTACGAAAAAATTTTCTGCATTAAAAACACTTGTTGCTTTCTGAAATACCTCGTGTGATCATCTAATCATTAAGTGAGTTTGAAGAGAATCTGATTATTTGAGGTACCACTACAATCGGATTGTAAGCCCATTTTATCCTAGGAGAAAAATTCCATATCCTCGGGTACATAAGGGGAATTATTTTCTTAAGGACACCCTGTGAAATCGGAGGACTTGGCCTTTTTTTCTATTTCATCTAATTTTCTGAAAAACACACTTCTATGAAAGGTCTTTTTGATCTTGTGTTGAGGGTACTACATAAATTCATAAGTTTTCTTGTTTTATACTTAAAATTGTGTTGAAGTTGTTGTTCCTAAATACAGATTTTGTGTACTGAAGACAACAATATCAAGGAAATAAATTTTGGAATTTGTATTGCCTGATTTCTGGATATTAAAGCTTTAAGCTTTCTACTATGGTTGAACTTAACTAGTGGTTTGATGAAATAAAATCTTCATCACAAGTTCAAGATCACTCGATTGACAATTGGAATTTATAAAAACTTCATAGTTAAGCAAGAAACAAGAGGTTTTTAAAGATGATACAACTTTATAAGTAGTATTTTGATATACCAAATTTACTTTTTTGTTGTGATAGGAAAATGACTTCTGAAAGTCAAGTGAATGATGCTACAATAACTGTGGTTGCAACTAATGTTGCCACAATGAGTCGTATGAGTGCTCCGCATGTAATGGCACTAGCGGAGAAACTTGGAAAATTCACAGGTATTGATTTCAAAAGGTGGGAACAAAAGATATTCTTATACCTTACAACTCTATGCCTCCAAAGATTCACATCTGAAGAAGCTCTAGAGGTGCCCGAGAGAACTTCGGACCATGAGAAATTAGTTGTTATAGAGGCGTGGAAACACTCTAATTTTCTATGTAGGAATTACATTCTAAATGGCCTCTAAGATGAACTGTACAATGTGTATAGTGGAATAAAGACGGTAAAAGAGTTGTTGGGTACACTAGAAAGAAAATACAAGACTGAGGATGCTAGAATCAAGAAGTTCTTCACTGCATGATTACTCACGTTTAAAATGATTGACAGCAAATTTATTGTATCTCAAGTCCAGGAACTGCAAGTGATCATCCACGATCTCCTCATGGAAGGATTGATCATGAACAATGCATTTAAATTCGTGGCGATAATAGAGACTTGTGATTAGTCAAAAACATGTTATACGGGACACTTGGTGATGTTTCGTTGGTTGTTGAACTTTACTTGGCTCTCCACATCATTTGAATGTGTGGCCTTATATTCTTGGTCTTTAAGACTGGGATGTCACATCACTTAGAATGTGGTATGAGTTTGGGCTTCACTATGGACCTTAAATTGAATTTAATAGACTTATTAACTTTGTAAAGCCCAAACTAATTTTAACCCAAACAAAATGAATCCAAGTCAAATGTTGGATGAATTTGAACCAATAAGATTTATGTGTCTACATACAGCTCAAAATAAAAATACATCGTACGGTCATATTTTAATGCTTGGGAAGAAACTTCATGTTTTGTTCTCTCCCTCCCCTGTATATCAAACAACAACGTATTGAGCTATTTGGCATGGATTCTCCATTCAAAAATACCACTTCATCTACTTCAAAAATACCACTTCATCTATAAAAGTACACATATATGGAACCCCGCTATTAGAACAACAACAACAACAAACCCAGTGTATTCCCACCTAGTGGGGTCTGGGGGATAAGATGTACGCAGACCATACCTCTACCTCTAAAGAGGTAGAAATGTTGTTTACGATAGACCCCCGGCTCAAGACACAAGACACCTCACAAATACATAGATACATAGATACATAGTAAAGCACAGAATACCCCGCTATTAGAAAATTAAAGTAATCAGTTAGTTCCACATGGGATTCCTCTTACTTAAACCAGATATGATTTTGGATATGATGAGTCACATGATGATTATAAAGTTTTATCTATATATTATTTTCATAATTCTTACTATCATGATGATCCCGCTATAAGTAATGTGGACCACATTTACAGTTTGAGGACTGTTTCTTGGAGAACACTACGTGACCAGCTTTAGAGCATTCTATTAAATTATTTTGGTATATTAGTCAATAAGAAGCTTTATTGGGCTTTATCTTCTGTGATTGGTAATTACATATGTCTAACGCATTCCTTTTGATGGAGCAGATAAGACATGGGAAAGATTGGATCTTCCCATTTTAGGAGATGACAATTCTTGTTTCAGACTAGGAATCGTGGAAAATGATCTTTCTCTACTTTATACATGTAATCCAAGTAAAAGTACTTCTGACATATGAATTATGAAGGATTGTGGAATTAATGTCTTGGAAAAAAATTGCTCACCGTCAAACATCCTCAAAATGTTAGGCGATATATGTAGTCATTATGCTTTTTTTGCATTCTCTAAATATATTTGTGAGTCAAATAAGGGTATGATTTTATATTTGGTTCCCCAATTTGTCATGATATCTGATGGTTCCACAGATAACTAAGTCACACTATTGATATCGAGGGATGCACTCCTACGGAAAGAAAGCCTTGTTGATCCCCTTTTGATATCTGACGGGAAACATCATATCCATGAAACCCCAGAGTCATCACGAAGTTGATTACTTATATGAGCTCTAGTTTTTTTAGCTTGTTATACTCTTTTTGCACTTCTTCTTTTTTATCAAATGTAGGATAAGACATTCAATATTCAATATACATTAATCCATACATCATATTCAATAAGTTGTTTGCATGATGGATAACTCAACGATCATGAATTATAGTGAGTATTGTATACATTAATGTAATTATATATTTTTGTATATGTGTATTTATATAGATATTATGTAGTAATCAAAGAGATAGAAAAGTATATTAGGAGGGATATAATAGCGGATTCAAAAGTATAGAATAGTTGATCTTTAGGGATAGGAAAGGAGGATTTTTAGTGATGTAATCTTTGAGTACTTTCTATTTAATAGAAAGACTCTCAATATTGAGAGACATTTTAGCACAAATTTGACATGGTATTAGAGCCTTCTCTTGGGTGTCTAGTTTCACAGTGTCCATCTTAGTTCATTTCAATTTTGTTGAAAATTTTGGTTGTGTTGACGGTTCATCAACATCTTAGACTTTTGAACTTATTTATTCTGGTTTTTTTTAGTCATAGTGTTATTAGTATTTATATCTATTCAAGAACGTGGCTTCATATCAATTTGAATCCTTCAATGTTCCTCCTGGGAATTTCAATTTCGATTATGTTTCATCGAAAAAAAACTATTAGGGCATATAAATGGAAGCGACCCTGCTCCTACTAATCCCTACAAAGCTAGATGAATGGAAGATTAAAAGTGCTCGGGTGATGACATGGCTTTGAAGTCAATTGAACATCTTAGATTTCTTAATCTCAAACCTTACAAAACTACTAAGGGCATGTGAGATTATTTATAAAACATTTACAACCAAGACAATAGAGCAAGACATTTTTGGTTAGAGTATAAAATTGCTAATTAATCTCAAGGAGATCAATCCATTCAGGATTATTTTTCTAGATTTTAAAATTTACGGGATGATTTTATAGATATTATTTATGTCAAAAAATCTTCCACATTTCTTTTATAATTTAGGCAGTTGATGAGCAAAGCATGCGAGACCAATTTTTGATGAAGTTACATTTTGAGTTTTAGATTGTTCACTCTAACTTGATGAATTATTACCCGTCTCCTCTTTGGATGTGTGAAGAACAACGGTTTGTAACACAAAATGCTTTTAAGCAAGTTAATGATGTTGTTGTTGAATTTGTTGCCCAAGGTAAAGAAAAGGGTAGGGATATAACTAGAACTCAATGCTATAAATGCAAGGAATATGGTCATATTGCTAGCAATTATGGCAGGAAGTTTTGTAATTATTGTAAAAAACAAGAACACATTATCAAAGAGTGTCCCACATGCCCTCAACACTATAAGGTTAATGTTTTTCAAGCTGTGATAAATAGTTTTACTACTGAAAACTCATTTTTTGGACAGGTTCTTACTCCTAAAATGGATCATATCAACATTTTCAGCTTTGCGGCTTCAAAGGAATGATCTTGCATCTAATTTTTGGCTTATTAATTTTGGCATTTCCAATCATAGGAAAAACTCAACTAGTATTCTAAAAAGGATTTGTAAGTATCATGGTCCATTACAAATTCAAGTGGCCAATGGTAGTAATTTATCCATTACCAAGTTGGAGATATTACTTTAACTTTCAACAATATTTTTGTTTCACCAAAGCTCTCTACTAGTCTTATTTCAACTGGACAATTGGTAGATAACAATTGTGCTATGAATTTTTCTTGTAATGGATGTCTTGTGAAGGATCGGGTGTTGGGAATGTTAATTGTGAAGGGGCCTAAAATTAGACGATTGTTTCCTATATACTTTTTCATTCCTCGTTTTCTATATGTTGTTTATACTTCTACACCTAATAAGACTAAGGTATGGCATAAGCACTTAGGACATCCAAATTCTATTGTGTTGTCTCATTATCAATTTCTTATTTATTGAGAAATAAAGAATAATTTTTCACTGTTTCCTTTGATTATTCTACTTATAAATTGGGAAAAAGTAAAATTCTTCCTTTTCCGAATTTTGATTGTCGTGCTACAAAGTGTTTTGAAGTCATTCATAGTGACGTTTAAGACATTTCACCAATTGTTTTCATGCTCATTTCAATTACATTGTGACATTTATAGATGATTATAGTCAATTTATGTGGGTGTATTTTTTTCATTTCAAATTTGAGGTATTTTTCATATTCAAGAAATTTTTGGTTTATGCTACTTGCTCAAATTATTAAGATCTGATTCTGATGGAGAATATGTCTTATGAATTCAAAAAAAAATTACTTGGAAAAAGAATTATCTCACAACGCTCTTACCCATATACACAATAACAAAATGGGGTTGTTGAAGGTAAAAATAATCATCTTATAGATGTCACTCGTACTTTATTGATTGATCTCTCTATTTAATTTAAATATTGGGTGGAATCTTTGTCTACTGTTGTTTACTTAATTAATAGACTACCATCTAAAGTGTTAAATCTTCAACCTCTATATTTTTATCTTTATCACAAAAATCCTAGTTATGATGATTTTCATACATTTGGTTGTATTTGTTTTGTGCGTGTACGTCTTTCTCAATGTAATAACATTTTGTTCAATCCACTAAATGTGCTTTTATGGGTTACAGTACATCACGGAAAGGTTTTGTCTATTATGGTCCATGTTCCAATAAATTTTGTGATTCTAGAAATGTTGTTTACTATGAGATCGGTATTTCTTTCCAACTCATGTTGAATCATCTCCGATTTCTCCTTTTATTCCTACTTGTGAGGATTTGTCATCTTATTTTAAGAAGTTCAAACCTGGATTTGTCTATGAATGATAGTTTCCAACTTTAACCCCTTCTTATATTGATCCACCCCCTAAAACCGCTCCATAAATAAATCAGAGAATTCTTCAACGCCTGCTCTTCTTGAGCCAACTCAGTGATCTACCAGAGTATCTCGTACTCTTAGTTGATATGGATTTTCATCTACTTTATCCACCATTTTTGTTCTAACTTGTTACTCACAAGCTTTCAAGCATAAATGTTAGCAGAAGATAATAGAGGAAGAACTTTTGGCTCTCAAAGAAAATGACACGTGGGATATTTCCCTTTAAATGTCCGTCTAATTGGATATAAATGGGTCTATTCAATTAAACTTTATTTATATGGAACTCTTGATTGGTACAAAGCTCGGTTGATAGTTCTAAATAACAGACGGGAGTATGGTGTGAACTATGAGAAAAATTGTAAATAGTAGCAAAAGTGATTATGGTGCAAACTATTTTTTCATTGTTGCTTCACAAAATTTGATGCTTTATCAAATGAATATCAAAAATATATTTTTCATGGTGAACTCAAAGAATACATTTATATGAAACATCCACCAGGTTTGTTCTCACTGGCTACATTACATGTGTACAAATTGAAGAGGTCTTTGTATGGATTAAAACAAGCCCTCAGAATTTGGTTTGACAAATTTCAAACTACTTTCCTAAAATTCTCTTACTAGCAAAGAAAATGTGAATAATCTTTGTTTCTTTGAAATACATCTACAGGTTGTATTTTTTTTTGGTATATGTATATGACATTATTATTACAGGAATAGATTCTTCACTAGTGTAAGACCGCACAAAAATTCTCTCATAGAATTAGCCTTAGGGCATGTCAAGTAAGGCGTGATTTCAGCCCTAAAATATTGAGAAGTGACTTCCTAAGTGAGTATCATGTGAACCATATAGAATTTCCATCGATATAAGATTTTCCCAAATCCGATACCCAGGTAAGAAGTTATGGCTAATTTAACTCCAAGTCATAAAACAGAATCAATTTAGTGTTTACAATATCGCGGAGAGGGTCTATTTGAGAATTGTCAAATTCCAATGTAACTCCGCGATACTAGCACGTCGCGGAGGACTTCAATTTCCCAATAGTCAATTTCCAGTGCCCTGGAGCAATTGTGATTCATCGTAGCTGAAGTACAGGTCCTAACTAGTAGGACAACGCGATGGCTCTGCGTAGCAGTGACTACCAGTTCCCATTTGTGAATTTCTAGTGAGCCACCGTGGTAGTGGTGCATCACGGTGGCCCATAAAATCAGGTTCCCAATTCAATTTTTTCCAGCTACGTACAGATGTTAGAAAGGGCACTTTGGATTTTTTCCAAGCCTCTTAAACCATGAAAACACCAAATTAAAGTCATTTAGAAGCATTCTATGAAGTCTCTCTCATGTTTTCTCTCAACAAAAACTCTAAGCAACCAAAATCTTTTCCAATAATCTCAAGAATCCACCATAGATTTTCTAAATTGAGTCAAGATTCAAGGTTCCCAAGTCAAGGGCTTCAAGAAACCTCATTCAAGAGTATGTGGAGTTTTGAACAAGGGTAATCCTTTCACCCCTATGCCCAAAGGCTTATTTAAACTATAATTCTTTGCAATTTATGAGATTTTACATGAAATTGAATTAGGGTTTTTCACCCATTGTTATTGGTTGCAAGCTTTTGATATTTCCCTTGAATTGAGAGTCTAATGGCATGATTTTTACATGTTTTCTTGAGAAATTACAGCTGGGTCTATACCCCATTATTTTAATTTTTGAGAAGTTAATAGTTGAAATATATGAGCTATTGAAGTATCTAAGTATGTTGAGATTTTGAGACAAATTGCTGAAATTTCTTGATTTCTACATGGGTTATGAATCTATATGCTACCTATTATGATTTTGATGAGTTTTAACTTGAGATTTAATTATGGGTTACTAAACCTTACTTGAGACTTGCATTTTTATGAACTATTATGCTATAAGCACCCATGATTTGAGTATTCTGAGATGGTTGAGAAATTTTTTGACCTAATGGTCATTGAGCTTTGAAATCCACTTTCCTACATGAGAGTAGCGATTTGATTATTGGGTTCGTGGTGAACCATGGGATTATTTCTAAAAGTGAATTTTTATGAGATAAGCGTAGATAATCTAAAGGGAGTAGTATTTAGCACCGAGTGGGTAATTTACTATGGTTTCTTACCCTAAAACTACATGCCACCATAGGTTGGGCCTGAGGCCGAGTTTATGATTATCATTGGGCCTAAGTCCAAGTTGATATTGGTCCCGAGGCCGAGTTTGTTTAGTGATCACTAAACCTAGGTTATACACCCTGGAAAGAGTATGATGCCTCACCCCAACGTGAGGTCTCTTACTTAGGAGGACAAAACATTGGACTCCATGTAGCTCGCATGGTTTATGTCGGTTAAGAGAAACTCCCTAAACTAAAGTATTTTCCATTGAGATATAATATTTTCCCTTAAAAACGAAAGATTTGAGATAAGATATTTTTCTATAAAAGTAAAATACTTTTCCTTGATATGAGTATTTTTTTCATAAAGCTTGAAAGGAGATATTTTCCTATAATGAATGAAATGCCTTTAAGTATGTTCCAAGGTTATATGATTCTGAATTCCAAGTATTTGAGTTCAAAAGAGTTATGAGTTCTTGAGCATTAAAGAAGTTTTACTCTCCATGAGATATATGCATGAGTTGAAAGTACTGCTTAAAGATTCCTTTAGCCTTAAGTAATGAGAATAAGAGAAGAGTACAAATTTCAAAGATACAAGTATAATGACCCACGATATTGTATTACATGTACCATTTCACACGATTTATGAGCTTTGTATTTTACACTTATTCAAGCCATGTGAGTCATTACTTATTACTTGCATGATTTGATTAAAGACTATTGATGTTGTGTTATATAAAAGCAAACACCCCCACATACTCTGTACATTATCAGGTGTACATCCATATATACGTCTATGTGCTACATTATCTTATACTGTAGGTTCTGGTGCTCAGTCCCAACCTCATCAGTGATTTTTGAGTACCTCTATCTACATTCCTAAAATGGTGAGTCCTTATGGTTTGAGGACCTATATTTAGACATCTCTATATTTTAAGAGAATATATTGTTATTTCTAGTTCATTTCAAGTCAGTTGGGGACCTATCACAATGGCTCTATAGTTCATGGATTAGTAGAGGCTTTGTCAGACTAGATATCAAATTTTAGTTGTGTTGAGGTTTTTGGTATTGCTTGGTCATTTAGACAAAGTATTTTCTCCGTATTTCCTTTCATATGATATGACTATGCTAGTGTTTAAATTACTTCATCTTGAAATGAATTTTATTAGTAGAAACAAAATCAAAGAGTTAGCTTGGGAATACTTGTAGCTTTAAGCACTGTGTGATGTCCTGGGAGGTGGTTTTGGGTTGTTACAAACTTGGTATCAGAGCCTAAGGCTTTTAAGGATTCCTAGGGATTCTGACAAGACACATTGAGTAGAGTCTTGACCGTCGGTGTGTTGCACTCCACATCTATGAGCAAAAGGCTACAAGACATTTTAGGAAAAAGTTGTTGCTTTTTTCAAATTCTATTGTCCCTATAGTTTTCCCTCTCATCTAATAATTCGTGCTCTTCTATTTTAGAAATGCCCCTCCGAAGAGCGAATGTCCACAGAAACAATGATAAGCAACCCCCATCTGTTGACCCTTTGAATAAGACAGTGTCTCATGTTGAGTTTTGAGCATCCTTTCAGGAATTATCCCAAGTAGTCACCACCAATGTTCAGGCCATTAACCAAGCCACAGTTGCTAATCAGTAGGGAGGGGATGTAGCTATAGCTAGAATTTGTGATTTTATGCGGATAAATCTTCCAGAGTTTTATGGCTCCAAGCCAGGTGAGGACCCACAGTTGTACCTTAATGAGGTGATAAAGATCACGTAGGTGATGCATATTTTTGATGAAAAAAGTGTTAAGTTGTCATCTTACAGGTTGAAGGACATATCTTATGATAGGGTTGTATCATGGAGGAATGGTAGAGGTGAGGATGTTGCTCCTATGACTTGGTTGGTGTTACAAGATGCACTATTTGACAAGTTATTTTCTCTTGAAATAAGGGAAGCCAAGATTGAGGAGTTTATGAACTTAAGAAAGGTTCCATGACTGTTAAGGAGTATTGCTTGAAGTTTAACCAGTTGTCCAAGTATGCTCCTAATTTAATTTCTGACACACGAGCTAGTATGAGCAAGTTTGTGATAAATGTTTCTAGTTTGGTGCTAAAAGAGTGAAGGACTACGATGCTGCATAGAGATATGGATCTGGCTAGGTTGATGATGCATTCCCAGCAGATAGAGGTGGATAAGATTAGGGAGAGAGATCAAAATATAGATCTAGCTACGTTAATGACCCATGCCCACCAAATAAAAATTGATAAGATTAGGGTGACAAATTGAATGAGGGGTAACAAGAGCGCTAGATTTGAGAAGCATAAGTTTATCCATCCTAGGTTTCATAGAGGTAACTGTCCTCAGTTTTAGAGGTATCCATCTATGCCAGCGCCTTCATCAGCACGTTCTCTTATGCCTTGAAGTAGGCAGGAGCAAGGGGTCATATCTTTTATGTCTAGGTCGCAGAACAGTGTTGGTAACAGTCCTCGTTATCCTTCTTGTGCTAACTATGCTAGGGACCATCCCGTTGAGTATTTTGTAGATCTGAGGGATTGTTTTGGTTATGGTAAGTAGGGCCATGGACTTAGAGATTGTCCTCGTGCTAGAAAAGGGAGCATAGATGCCCGAACTCAGGCACCGACTACTAGTGCACCATATCTTGCACCCCGCCCTTCCCCTACACAGGGTGCTTTATCTAGCCCTACTGGAGGTTAGTGCCAAAACAAATTCTATGCCTTACCATCCCTTTATGAGCATGAGAACTCTCCCAATATTGTTACCGGTATGCTCTGAGTCTTTTTTTTTATGTTTATTTGTTGTTGGACCTTAGGTCGAGTCTTTCTTATGTGACCTCACTTGTAGCTGTGAATTTCAAAATGATCCTCAAAAATATTCTTGACCCTTTCCTAGTCTCCACTCCCATAGAGGAGCCAGTTGTTGATAAACAAGTGTAGAGATTGTCCTATTATTGTTCTTTATAGAGTCATACTTACGGATTTGATAGTGTTAGACATGGTGGATTTTGACGATATTCTTGGTATGGATTGGCTTCATTTTTGTTATGCATCTATAGACTATCGTACCTGTGTGGTCAAGTTTCAATTTCCTGATGAACTAGCTTGTGAGTGGTCCAGGAGTTTGGTATCTCCCAAGAGTCATTTTATCTCTTATCTCAAAGCAAGAAAGCTATTATCCAAAGGTTTTATGTATCACCTAGTTAGAGTCAAATACACTAAGTTCGAGGCTCCAACTATTCTGTCAGCGATATTGTTAATGAGTTTCTAGACATTTTTCCAGAAGATCTCCCAGGGGTACCTCCCGATAGAGAGATAGAATTTGGGATTGACCTTCTTGCCGATTCTCAACCTATTTCTATTTTTCATACCGTATGGAACCTGTTGAGCTTAAGGAGTTTAAAAAGCAACTCAAGGATCTTTTAGACAAAGGTTTCATAAGGCCCAGTATTTCTCCTTGGGTTGTACCTATTTTATTCTTGAAAAATAAAGACAGTTTCTTACATATGTGTATTGACTATCGTCAACTTAACAAGGCCACAGTCAAAAATAAATATCCTCTTACAAGAATTGATGAGTTGCTTAACCAATTGCATGGTGCAAGCTATTTCTACAAGATAGACCTTAGATCTGGCTATCATTAACTTAAAGTGAGGGAGTGTGATATTCCAAGGACAGCCTTCTGAACCCGCTACGGTCACTTTGAATTTCTAGTTATGTTCTTTGGGCTAACCAATGCCCCAGCTGCCTTCATTGACCTCATGAATTGAGTGTTCAAGAAATATCTCAATATGTTTGTCATTGTTTTCATAGATGATATCCAGGTGCACTCCCATAATGAGAATGATCATGTAGATCACCTTAGAATTGACTTGCAAACCCTCAGAGATCACCAGTTGTTTTCCAAATTCAATAAGTGTGAATTTTGGCTAAGGTCTATAGCCTTTCTGGGTCATATCATTTCAGCCAAAGGTATTAGAGTTGATCGCCAAAAGACAAAAGTTGTGAAAAATTGGCCTAAACATATCTCCCCATCTAACATTAGGAGTTTCTTGGGTCTAGTTGGCTACTACCGTCATTTTGTTGAGGGTTTCTCTTCTATTGCGTCTCCCATGACCTGGTTGACCCAAAATAAAGTTAAGTTCCAGTGGTCAAATTCCCGTGAGAAGAGTTTTTAGGAGTTTAAGACTCGACTTACTTCAGCCCCTATGCTAACTTTGCCTGATAGTTTTTGTGGTGTATTGTGATGCCTCTAGAATTGGTTTGGGCTGTGTGTTAATGTAAAGAGGTAATTTTATAGCCTAAGACTCTAGACAGTTAAAGCCGCATGAAAAGAATTAACCAACCCATGATCTTGAGTTAGGTGTTATGGTCTTTGCTTTGAAAATCTGGAGACACTATTTTTATGGTGTTCATGTTGATGTGTTTACTGATCATAAGAGCCTGCAGTATGTGTTTACTCAGAGAGAGTTGAATCTTAGATATAGGAGGTCGTTGGAGTTGTTAAAAGACTATGATATGAGTGTGTTGTATCACCCGGGCAAGGCCAACATAGTGGCGGATGCCCTTAGCAGATTGTCTATGGGTAGTGTTGCCCATGTAGAGGAAGGTAGGAAAGAGTTAGCTCGTGACGTACATAATTTGTATAGATTGGGTATTTGGTTTATTGAATCAGTTGAGGGAAGAACTTTGGTGCAAAGTAGTTCCAAATCCTCTTTAGTTTTGAAAGTGAAGGAGAAGCAAGATACATATCCTAGTTTGGTCAGACTGACTGAAGGAGGCAGATAAGGACCAAAAGGTAGAGATTTTCTCCCAATGGGGAGATGGCGTGCTGAGATTGCAAGGTAGATCATGTGTTCCATGTGTTGATGATCTGAGGCAGAGGATTATGGTTGAAACATATGGCGTGTGGTATTCCATTCATCCTAGCACTACCAAGATGTATCGTGACTTACGGGAAATCTATTAGTGGAATGGCATGAGGAAAGATATAGTTGGGTTTGTAGAAAAGTGTGCAACGTGTCAACAGGTTAAGTTAGAACACCAAAGACCTGGTGGTGTGATGCAAGATTTTGGTATACCCACTTAGAAGTGGGAGGTGGTAAATGTGTACTTCGTGATCAGGTTACCTTTTTTCCATCATCATCATGATTCTATTTGGGTTGTTGTGGATAGGCTGACTAAGTTCGCATATTTCATACCCTTGATCATATTGTATACAGCTGAGGATTATGCTAGATTGTATATCTAGGAGTTAGTCAAGCTATATGGAGTTCTCTCGTCTATCATTTTGGATAGGGGCACTCAATTTACATCTTAGTTTTGGAGGGTGTTCCAGTAGGGCCTTGGAACCCCAAGTCCTTTTAAGTTCAATTTTTCATCCACAGATAGATAGTCAGGCTGAGATGACCATTCAGACCCTGGAAGATATGTTGAGGGCATGTGCTCTTGATTTCAAAGGTAGTTGGTATGAGCATTTGCCAATAATGGAGTTTACCTATAACAATAGTTACCATGCAAGCATCGGGATGGCACCATTTAAGTCATTGTATGGTAGGAGATGTAGATCACCCATAGGTTGGTTTGAAGTAGGCGAAGCTGCCGTGACTGGGCCTGATGTAGTGTTTAAAGCTATAGAGATAGTTAAGTTGATTAGACAGAGGTTAAAGACCGCCCAGAGTCATCAAAAGTCTTATGCCGATGTGAGGAGAAGAGATCTTGAGTTTGAAGTGGGTGATTTGGTATACTTGAAGATTTCACCCATGAAAGGGGTGAAAAGGTTTGGAAAAGAGGGAAAGCTTAGTCCCCGTTATGTTGGCCCATATTGAGTCTTGATCCGTGTTGGTAAGGTGGCCTATGAGGTTGATTTTCCCGCAGAGTTGTCAGTTGTTCATCCTATTTTTCATGTCTCCATGCTTAAGAAGCATATTGATGATTCCATTGTAGTAGATCCTTCAGAGAATGCTGATACTCATAACAGTCTTTCCTTCCATGAGATTCCTATTGAGATCTTACATTTTTAGATCCGTAGACTAAGGAACAAAGAAGTTCCCTTGGTCAAAGTTTTGTGGCAGAACCAGTCTGTTGAGGGTGCTACTGGGGAGGCAGAAGCAGACATGCGAGCCTAGTACCGACACATATTTTACGCAAGTTCAGATTAATCCGAAGGTATTATTAATCCGAAGGTATTATTCTTCCTGAATTCAGCCTTTCTAATCTAAAGTTCAGCTATATGCATCTATCCTTGTATGATTTCTTGCAATTTCTGAGGCGTTTAAGTGTTTAGAGAGATTTTGAGCCCGTTTTAGCAAATTTCTTCAGCTATGTGTATTCAATTTTCCCTATGTTCTTAGTCTAACTAGCGACATTCGAGGACAAATTTTTCCAAGGGGGAGATATTGTAAGACCCCGCAAAAATTCCCTCGAAGAATAAGCCTTAGGGCGTGTCAAGTGAGGTGTGATTCTGGCCCTAAAAGATTAAGAAGTGACTTCCTAAGTGTGTATAGTGTGAACCATATAGGATATCCCTAATTTCAACTTTTTATCACAAGGAAAATTTGATAAGCTTACCGTCACTATAAGATTCGCCCAAATTCGATACCCGGGTAAGAAGTTATGGCTAATTTAAGTCCTAGTCATAAAACAGTGTCATTTTAGTGCTTGGCACATTGCGGAGAGGGTCTATTTGACAATTTTCAAATTCTAATGGAACTCCACAATAGTGGCGCATTGCAGAGGACCCCAATTTCTCAATAGCCAATTTGCAGTGGCCTGGCGCGATTGTGACATGTTGCACTAAAGTTCCAGGTCCCAACTAGTGGGACAACTCGATAGCTCCACGTCGCGGTGACTACCAGATTCTCATTTGTCAATTTCCAGTGAGCCACCGCGATAGTGGTGTATCATGGTGGCCCATAAAATAGGTTCCCAGTTCAATTTTCTTCCATCTTCGAATAAAAGTTAAAAAGGGCACTTTGGACTTTTTTTAAGCCTATTAAACCATGCAAACACCAGATTAAAAGCATTTACAAGCATTTTATGAAGTCTCTCTCAAGTTTTCTATCAAAAAAACCCTTAGCATCCAAAACCACTTCCAATAATCTCAAGATTACACCATAGATTTTCTAAATTGAGTCAAGATTCAAGGTTCCCCTGTCAAGGGCTTCAAGAATCCTCATTCAAAAGTACGAATAGAGATCCAAAAGTGAGAGTTCATCCAAAGCTTCTAATTCAAGGTATGTGTGGTTTTGAACAAGGGTAATCTTTTCACCCTTATGCTCAAATGCTTATTTAAACTACAATTCTTTGCAATTTATTAGATTTTACATAAAATTGAATTGGGGGTTTTCACCCATTGTTATTGGTTGTAAGTTTATGATGTTTCCCTTGAATTGAGAGTCTAATGGCATTATTTTTACATGTTTTCTTGAGAAATTGCAGCTGGGTCTATACCCCATGATTTTAATCATTGAGAAGTTAATAGTTGAAATGTTTGAAATATTGAAGTACATAAGTATGTTGAGATTTTGAGACAAATTGCTGTACTTTCCAGATTTTTACATCAGTTATGAATCTATATGCTATCTATTATGCTTTTGATGAGTTTTAAGTTGTGATTAAATTATGGGTTATTAAACCCTACTTAAGACTTGCAATTTTATGAACTATTATGCTATAAGCACCCATGATTTGAGTATTCTGGGATTGTTGAGAAATGTTTTGACCTAATGGTCATTGAGCTTTGAAATCCACTTTTCTACATGAGAGTAGCGATTTGATTATTGGATTCGTGGTGAACCATAGGATTATTTCTAAAAGTGGATATTTACGAGATGAACGCAGATATTATAAAGGGAGTTGTATTTAGAACCAAGCATGTTAGTTACTATGGTTTCTTACCAAAAAACTATGTGCCACCGTAGGTTGGGCCTGAGGCCGAGTTTATGATTATCATTAGGCCTAAGGTCGAGTTGATATTGGGCCTGAGGCCGAGTTTGTTTTGTGTTCAATGGGCCTAGGTTATACTCCCTATGAAGAGTATGATGCCTCTCCTCAACGTAAGGTCTCTTCCTTAGGAGGACAAAACGTTGGACTCCATATAGCTCGTATGGTTTATGTCGGTTAAGAAAAACTCCCTAAACTAAAGTATTTTCCACTGAGATAGAATATTTTCTCTTAAAAACTAAAGCTTTGACATAACATATTTTTCATTAAAACTAAAATACTTTCCCTTGATATGAGTATTTTTCCATAAAGCTTGAAAGGAGATATTTTCCTATAGTGAATGATGTGCCTTCAAGTATGTTCCAAGGTTATATGATTCCGAATTCCAAGTATTTGAGTTCAAAAGAGTTATAAGTTCTTGAGCATTAAATAAGTTTTACTCTCCGTGAGACATATACATGAGTTGAAAGTATTGCTTAAAGTTTCCTTTAACCTTGAGTAATGAGAATAAGAGAAGAGTACAAATTTCAAAGCTAAAAGTACAATGAATCACGAGATTGTGTTACATGTTCCATTTTACATGATTCATGTAACACTCCGCTTTTTGGGATAGAAGTAAACTGTATTCTCTCACATAGATGCTGCAAAATTCATGAATCCTGTACAAATTTAGTGTGTAATCAATTGTGTAGTGTGTGAAGATAGTTGAGCTTGAATTGAGATCATAGAAGTCCTTTAACTCAAAGACAGGTTGAGAACTTTCCTATCGTTCAAGTTTTTGTGAATGTTGAAACTTGGGTCAACTTCAATAGACCATAACTCACTATATATGATGAACTGGATGGCCTACTATATATCAAATTGTAGATAATTGAATAATCTTTCCAACGATATAATATTCGTCGAAATCCAATAACCGGGTAAGGAGTTATGGATATTTCAAGTTTCATCTGTACGACGAATGCCATTTCATTGCATGGCGCGTCGTGCCAGAGGCCAAAATGCCACTCGTCAATTTCCATCAAGCCTTCGCAATAATCCCACTTTGTGCCAAACTTCCAGGTTGCAATAAATGGCATTTTTCCAAGCTCCGCATCATTGTAAGCCTTAAAATTACAATTGTTAATTCTAGTAGCTCACCGCGATTTCCAGTGCATCGGGTGAAGCTTTAGACGGCGTTCCAGTCCCAAATTTTAAATTCTAAGGCTAAATTAGACAATTTTCATGGCTCCAAACCCAGAATTTAGCCCCAATAACTCCAAAACACATCCATTATCATCAAATTACTCCAAGAACTTACATAAGGGTTTCAAAATAAAAATCCACATAACTCAAGACTTAATCGTGGGTTTTCAAAACAAATTGAAAATTTGGAATCCCCAAGTCGAGGGAATCAAGAAACACCCTTTGAATTCCTAAATAGTGGTACGTGGGGTTATCCTTAAAATCTCACGGGCTTAAAAATTCATGTTTTAATAATGGGGGTTTTGAAATTTTGAATATAAATCATGTTTTAAATGTTTTTCCAATATTGATTTCGTCTTTAGGCCTATTTCCGAAGTTATTTGATATATGATATATGTATGTGCATGTACTCCAAAAATATGTTAACTTGAGAGCATGAATCATATAAAATGCCTCTCTTGATATGACTTTATTTTAAATTTTCACATGATGTGAATTGTTTGACAATCATCTTGAAAAGCATAACATGAAATGTTTGAAAAGTGTTATGATTGGATATGGTTTTGACTTGCAAGGAGAGGGTTATTTATGTTGAAATATGTTGAAGATAATGGTTGAATGAAAAGAAAGATGTGATACTGATGACTTGCAAGTCGGGTATGACGATACCCTACAGAACATGATATTTGATTGTATTAAAAGGAGTTGAATGTATTGATTTTACATGAGATAGGTGGATGTCTGAAGAAGGCGTTTGAGTATAAGGACTCATCGCTGGAAACCGTGTTTGCTGAAATCAGAATTTGGTACCCTACTTTGTGATCTTGCGTACCTGACTTTATGTCATCCCAAATTGGGACTATGGTTATGAGCCCTGCTTATGATCTTTTGCACTACCATACTTTATTGGGTTGAGACACCCTGCTATGCGATCTTGTTTGTTTTCCCCTCACTTATACTCTAATCTCGACGGCAACCGAGGTTTGACAGTTGGTGTAAATATAATATATTGGGTATTCCACCTAGCTCAACTGCATTGTATTGTTGTTGGAAAATTATTACATTATGCCCATGTGCTTTTCAAATGATTTGATATGAAACTACTTTATAATGGCTCTCACTTATATTCTGTAAAAATATTAGATTGTTTTTTTGGGTTTCTCAGCATACCAGTACTTTTGTATTAACCTTCTTCCCTCCCAGGTTCGGAGGCACAGTCTAGGGGTCCATAAAATCAGTAGATTCCTTGGATAAATTTGGAGAGGCACTTGGTGAGCCTTCTATATACCAAAAGGCCTGATGCCTGGCAGTTTTATTTATCCTTTATTATTTTTGTGGGTCTACTGGGGGCCTTATACCAGTTTTTAGATAGTTATTTGTTTCAATGGTGTAGTAGAGATTTCAAAGACGGTTTTCTAGATATTGAAAGAAATTGTGGGACACTATTCCTGTTATTATTTCCATATGACTCTTGACCATGTTTCAGTAATGTTGTATATCTTCCACATTTATTTTATCATATGAGTTACGTTCATGATTACCAGACAGATAGGGGTGTTGTGTCCCTTCATTGTTCGGAATACTCATCACGGCCAGGGCCCCTGTTTGGGTCGTGAGAAACTTGGTATCAAAGCACAGTTCATGATCTTAGGGTGTCTGCGAAGTCGCGTCAGGTAGATTCTTATTTATGGGTGTGTAGCGCTCCACACTTATAAGCAAAAAGCTACTAGGCATTTAGGAAATGTTTCCCTTGTTTGTGAATTAGTTTATGCTTAATAGTCAAGCCTGTTCTTAATCAGAAATCTTTTGTTTCACAAAAATAACAGTCATGCCTCCTCATCACAATACTAACCAGAGTACTTAGAATGATGAAGTCTGTCCCACTCATGGTATGAGGACACATAATAGAGCTCCCACTCCAAACCCTTTCCCTACTTGGGGAGTCCCTCCAGTCCCGACCAGCCCACCTCGGGCTTCATGAACTAATTTTAACCATCCCTCGACTAATCAGAGCAATATTTCAAATATAGAATTTAAACAATCCATTCATATGTTAACACAGGTGGTAGCTACACAGACTCAGCATTCAGAAGATACTGGGTCTGCATCTGTTACTTCTGGAGCTACACAGGTAAGGCAATTCATGAGAATGAATCCTCCCAAATTCACCGGTACTACAGTAGAAGGGAATCTGTAGGAATTTGTAGACTAAATGGAAAAGATCTTCAAATTGATATATGTTGATATATGTTAGGAAGATGCGAAGTGCGACAATGCTGAGCCCTCAGTATGGAGTGAGGTTATAGATACTTTTTTTGACCTGTTCTTTTCTTTAGGGTTGCAGGAGGCAAAGGATGAGTAGGTTATGAACCTTAAGAAGGGTAAGATGAGTGTTCAGGAGTTTACTCTGAAGTTTAATCAGTTGACTCGTTATGCTCTCTAAATGATGAATAGTATGAGGTCTCGAATGAGGAAGTTTGCATCTATTCTTTCATATGATCTGGTACTTGAGTGCCAGAGAGCTATGTTGAACAAGGAGTTGGACTTTGCTAGGCGGACGGTCCATATGCAATAAGTAGAAGAAACAAAAATATTTTAGAGGCTAGGGAGATAGTAAGATAGGTAAAAAGAGTAAGATCTGCCAACCAGGGTCACAGTCAGCCTCAAAGAGGTAAGTGGGGGAAGAAATGGTAGAAGAAGACGAATTGGGTTAATGCACAGCCTGCTGCCAGCAAGCAGACAGATAATCTCAGAGTTTCAAAACTTATCATGGATCCAGAGCTCCAGATACTCAGTTGCAGGGCAGGATGGTCCAACAGCGTTGTACTTATCCACAGTATGAGATTTGTGGAAAGAATTACCAAGAAAGGTGTTATTTCGAGGGAAAAAATTGTTATACTTGTTTCAAGGTAGGCCATCTTCAGAGAGATTGCCCTTCTGCTGGAGGAAATGCAAAGGGGGGCTAAGACCCAAGCTGCCTCTACGGCTCCTCCTCCTAAGGGTGCTCCTTCAGCTGTCAGGAGTGTTCGTAACCGGTTATATGCTTTGGCTAACCGCCGGGAGGCAGAAACTTAACTAGATGTTGTCACCGGTACATTAAAAAAAAATTCCGTAACGTTTATGTGTTACTTGATCTCAGGTCTACCTTATCTTATGTGACCCTTTTTGTGGCTGTTGGTTTTGGGTTTAAACCCAAAATTATTGTAGAACCCTTCACTATTTCCACTCCTGTAGGTGATTCTGTTTTTGATAGAAGGGTTAAAAGTTATGTAGTGTCTATTCTTAGTCGGGATACTATCGCAGACCTTATAGAATTTGATATGGTAGACTTTGATACTATCCTCGGGATGAACTGGAACCATTCGTGTTCTGCCACACTTGATTGCAGAACTCGAAAGGTTACTTTTTATTTCCCAAATGAGACACCAATTAAGTGGGCAGGAAATTCTGTGGCACCTAGAGGTCACTTTATCTCTTATCTTAAAGCCTGAAGACTGATCTCCAGAGGTTGTATGTACCATCTAATCCGAGTAAAAGATTCCAGGGTTGAAAATCATCCTCTTTAGTCAGTCCCTCTGGAGAATGAGTTCCCATACGTCTTTCCGAAAGATCTCCCAGGGACACCACCTAATAGGGAGATAGATTTTGGCATTGATGTGTTGCCAGACACTCGTTCTATTTTTATTCCGCCATATAGAATGGCCCCCGCAGAACTGAAGGAGTTAAAAGATGGCTCGCGGACCTCCTATATAAAGGCTTTATTCGTCCTAGTGTTTCCCCATGGTGCACCCATACTTTTCGTGTGAAAGAAGAATGGGTCCCTTTGTATGTGCATAGACTACCGCCAGTTGAATAAGGTCACTATTAAAAACAAATATCCTCTTCCTAGGATTGATGATCTATTTTACCAGCTTCAGGGTGCTAAGTGTTTTTCGAAAATAGACCTTCGTTCGGGTTATCATCAGTTGAAAGTTAGGGAGTCAGACATTTCTAAAACAGTCTTCTGAACCCGATATGGTCACTATGATTTTTTGGTCATTTCCTTTGGGTTGACTAACGCCATTGTAGCCTTCATGGATCTTATGAATAGGGTATTCCATCAGTTTCTAGCCTTGTTCATTATAGCATTCATTGATGATATTCTAATCTATTCCAAAAGTGAGGAGGACCATGCCAATCACCTCCGAATTATCCTTTAGACCCTTACGGATCATCAATTGTATGCTAAGTTCTACAAATGTGAATTCCGTCTAAATGCTATTGCCTTCTTGGGGAATATTGTATCTAGTGATGGGATTAGAGTGGATCCCCAAAAGATTGAGGCAGTAAGAAAATGGCCCAAACCTACGACTCCAATCGATATTCAGAGCTTCTTGGGTTTGGCAGATTATTACAGAAGATTCATAGAGAATTTTCTTCCATAGCTTCTCCGCTCACTAAATTAACTCAGGAAAAGGTGAATTTTATGTAGTCTGACTTGTGTGAAAATAGTTTTGAGAAGTTTAAAGACAAGTTGACTACTTTTTCTATTTTGACTCTTCCCGATGGTGTGGGTGGTTTTGTGGTTTACTGTGATGCATCCTATGTGGTTCTTGGTTGTGTATTGATGCAACATAGAAGGTGATAGCTTATGCATCTAGGAATTTAAAGGTGCATGAGCGAAACTACCCCACTCATGACTTGGAGTTAGCAGTTATAGTGTTTGCACTTAGAATCTAGAGGCATTATCTCTATGGAGTACAAGTTGATATTTATACTGACCACAAAAGTTTGCAGTATGTTTTTTTTGCAGAAAGAATTGAACCTTAGGAAAAGGCGTTGGATGGAGCTTTTGAAGGACTATGATATAATCCTGCATTACCATCCGGGAAAGACAAATGTTGTAGCAGATGCTCTCAGCAAGTTTTCTATAGGCAACCTTTCTCATGTTAAAGAACAAAAGAGAGGTATGGTGAAGGATATTCATGGCCTTGCAAATCTAGGAGTGCGACTCTTAGATTCCAAAGATAGAGGGGTGATTGTTCATGAGATAGCTATGTCATCCCTTTGTGCTGAAGTTAAAGAGAAGCAGGTTGAAGATCCCATCTTGATGCAAATCAAGGAAAATGTGGGCCAACAAAAGGTAATGTCGTTTGAAATTAGTGGTGATGGTATTCTGAGATTTTAGGGTAGGTTTTGTGCTCTGGATGTTGATGAACTGCGAAAAAAGATCCTTGATTAGGCTCACACTTCGAGGTATGTTGTTCACTCAACCTCTACTAAGATTTACCATGATCTGAAAACTTCGTATTGGTGGAATAACATGAAATGTGATGTGGCTGATTTTGTTTCCAAGTGTTTGAACTGTCAAAAAGTAAAGGTAGAGCATTTGAGGCCAGGAAGTACTTCCCAAGAGATAGCTCTGCCTTTATGTAAGTGATAGATGATAAATATAGACTTAATTACAGGACTTTCAAACTCCGAAACCCGTATGACTCTATTTGGGTGATTATAGATCAGTTGAGAAAGTCAGCCCACTTTTTGCCTGTGAGGACTAGTTATTCGGGAGATGATTATGCGAAGCTATACATTGAGGAAATAGTTTGTCTACATGGAGCACCTATCTCTATTATATCCAATCGAGGTACGCAGTTTTCTTCTCAGTTTTGAAGATCTTTTCAGAAAGGTTTAGCTACCCAACTAAACCTAAGTACAGTATTCCACCCTCAGACTGAAGATCAAGATGAGAGCACCATTCAGACCCTTGAATATATGTTGAGGGCTTGTATAATCGACTTTAAAAGGATTTGGGTAAATCACTTTCCATTGATAGAGTTCTCTTGCAATAATAGCTACCATACCAGTATTAAGATAGAACTGTTTGAAGCATTGTATGGCAAAAGATGTAGGTCTCCTATAGGGTGATATGAAGTTGGTGAGATGCGGTTGTTTGGGCCTGATCTTGTTCATCAGGCAATGTAGGATGTGAATCTCATCAGATAAAGACTTAAGATGGCACAAAGTCGTCAGAAATCCTATGCCGACGTCAGAAGAAAAGATTTAGAGTTTGAAATTGGAGATTGGGTATTTCTTAATGTTTCTCCCACGAAGGGAGTTATGCGATTCAAAAAGAAAGTTAAGAGGAAGCTAGCATAGCAATAGGGAATCCATTTAGTATTTACTAAGGAAAGATGGTGCGGGGGGTCCCACTAAGGTGAATGTTATTGAACCCAAACGTTAAAAGACATCCAAAGGAGCCCTTGCTATATAGGACCATACCAAACTGTAAAAAGGATAGCTGGAATCGCATATGAGTTAGAGTTACCTGTAACTTTGGGTTCTGTTCACCCGTATTTAATATATCTATGTTGAAGAAGTGCGCATTGGAGATTATTCTTTAGTTTTGCCTGTTGATGAAATAAAGGTGAATGATTCCTTGTCTTATGAAGAAGAGTCTATAGCAATCTTAGATCGTCAAGTAAGAAAGCTGAGGAGCAAGGAGATAGACTTAGTTAAAGTGTTGTGGCGGAATCGAAAAGTTGAAGAAGCAACTTGGGAATCAGAAAACAACATGACAGTTAGATACCCAAGCCTATTTGATCCGGTGAATAGTGAGATGGAAGGTACAATTCTTGTCGTAGTTCTTCTTTTCTATATCTTATTATACTTGAAATTGTGTGTGACTATATTCTGTGTCATCATTCGAAGATGAATCATCCCAAGGGAGAAAATATAATACCCCATATTTTGGGCTATAGCATAAACCGTTATTCTTTCACATAGAGGTTGCAAAGTTCATGAATCCTATGAAAATTTAATGTGTAATAAATTATATAGTGTGTGAAGCAAGTTCAACATGAATTGAGATCATAGAAGTCCTTTAACTCAAAGACGGCTTGAGAACTTTCCTATCATTCAAGTTTTTGTGAATGTTGAAACTTGGGTCAAATTCAATCGACAATAACTCACTATATATGATGAACTGGGTAGTCAACTATATACCAAATTTTAGATAATCTTATAATCTTTCCAATGATATAATATTCATCGAAATCCGATAACCGGGTAAGGAGTTATGGCTATTTTAAATTTCAGTTGTAAGACGAATGTCATTTCATTGCATGTCGCGTCGCGCCAAAGGCCAAAATGGCACTCATCAATTTACAGCATGCCTCTGCGATAGGCCTGCTTCGCACCAAACTTCCAGGTCGGAATAATTGACATTTTTCCAAGATTTGCATCGCAGTAAGCCTTAAAATGACAATTGTCAATTCCAGTAGCTCACCGCGATTTTCAGCGCGTTGCGGTGAAGCTCTAGACGGTGTTCTAGTCCCGAATTTTAAATTCTAAGGCCAAATTAGACATTTTCCATGGCCCCAAATCCATCCAAACATGGGATTTATCCCCAATAACACCAAAACACATCCATTATCATCAAATTACTCCAAGAACTTACATAAGGGTTTCAAAATAAAAATCCACATAACTCAAGATTTAACCGTGGGTTTTCAAAAAAAATTGAAGATTTAGAATCTCCAAGTGGAGGGCATCAAGAAGCACCCTTTGAATTCCTAAATAGAGGTACGTGAGGCTTTCCTTAAAATCTCATGGGCTTAAAAATTCATGTTTTAATAGTGGGGGTTTTGAAATTATGAATATAAATCACGTTTTAAACATTTTTGCGATATTGATTTGGTCTTTAGTCCTATTGCCGAAGTGATTTCATATATGATATATGTAAGTACATGTACTCCGAAAAGATGTTAACTTGATAACATGAATCATATAAAATCCCTCTCTTGATATGATTTTGTTTTAAATTTACACATGATGTTAATTATTTGAAAATCATTTTGAAAAGCCTGACTTAAATTATTTGAAAATTGTTATGATTGAATATGATTTTGACGTACAAGGAGAGAGTTTTTTATGTTCAAATATGTTGAATATAATGGTTGAATAAAAATAATTATGTGATACGAATGACTTGCAAGTCGGGTATGATGATACCCTACAAAACATGATATATGATTATATTAAATAGCGATGAATGCATTGATGTTATATGGATAGGTGGATGACCAAAGAAGGTGTTTGAGTGTAAGGGCTCATCCCTGTAAACCGTGTATGTCGACATGAATTTGGTTCCTAGCTTTGTAATCTTGTGTACCTGACTTTATGTCATCCCAAATTGGGACTATGGTTAAGAGTCCTGCTTTGTGATCCTGTGCACTACAATACTTTATTAGGTCGAGAAAGCCTGCTATGTGATCTTGTGTGTCTTCCCCTCACTTATACTCCAATCTCGATGGCAACTGAGGTTTGACAGTTGGTGTAAATATGATATGTAGGGTATTCCACCTAGCTCAGTTGCATTGCATTGTTTGTGGAAAATTATTACCTTATGCCTATGTTCTTTTCAAATGATTTGATATGAAACTGCTTTATAATGGCTCTCATTTATATTTTGTAAAAATATTATATTGTTGTTTTGGGTTTCTCTGCATACCAGTACTTTTGTATTGACCCCCTTCCCTCCCAGGTTCGGAGGCACAGTCTAGGGGTCTAGAAAATCAGCAGATTCCTCGAACAAATTTGCAGAGTCACTCGGTAAGCCTTTTATATTCCGGAAGGCCTAATGTCTGGCAGTTTTATTTATCCTTTATTAGTTTTTATAGGTCTACTGGGGCCTTGTCCCAATTTTCAGATAGTTATTTATTTCAGTCATGTAGTTGAAATTTCGCAGACGATTTTCCAAATGTTGATAGAAATTATGGGACACTATTCCCATTATTATCTTCCGCATTTATTTTATCATATGAGTTTGAGCATGATTACTAGACAGATAGGGGTGTTTCAGGCCTTCATGGTTCGAAATACTCATCACGGTTAAAGCCCCGATTCGGGTCATGACAATTCATGAGCTTTGCATTTTATACTTATTCAAGCCATGTGAGTCATTACTTATTACATACATGATTTGATTAAAGAGTATTGATGTTGTTTTATATAAATGCATGCACCCCCATATACTCAGTATATTCTCAAGTGTTGATCCATATATATGTCTATGTGCTACATTGTCTTATTATGTAGGTTCAGGTGCTTAGTCCCAACCTCATCAGTGATTTCTGAGTAGCTGTATCTACATTCCTACAGTGGTTAGTCCTCATGGTTCAGGGACCTACATGAAGACATCTCCATATTTTGAGACACTATGTTGTTATTTCCAGTTTATTTCGAGTCAGTTGGGGACCTGTCCTAATGGCTCTCTAGTTTATGGATTAGTCCAGGCTTTTTCAGACTAGTTTTTAAATTATGGTTGTGTTGAGGTTTTCGATATTTCTTGGTTGTTTGGATTAAGTATTTTCTCTGTATTTCCTTTCATATAGTATGACTATTCTAGTGTTCAAATTATTTCATCTTGAAATGAGTGTTATTAGTAAAAACAGGCTCAAAGGGTTAGCTTGGGGCAACTTGCAGCCTTAAGCACTGTGTGACATCCCAGGAGGCGATTTAGGGTTGTTACAAATAGTCACTAGCCTACAACAGCATCTTAAGGATTCTTTTCATATTAAAGATTTGGTACTCTTACATATTTTTTTGGATTGGAAGTTCATAATGATTCTTTGGGTGTGTTTCTAAACCAGCACAACTATGCTCAGGATCTTATTTTGGTCTTCAAGGTTCCTCTTCTGAAGATACTCCATTAGAATAGAATGTAAAATATCATCAGAAGGAAGGAGATCTTCTTCATAATCCAACTATGTTCTTGCTATTAGTTCAGATATTAAATTACCTTAGTATTACCTTGTCTGACATCTATTTTGTAGATCAATAAGTTAGTCAATTTATGCAAACTCCTCGTCAACTCCATTGGGATTGTACATCGCATTATTTGACATATCCTAGGAACATCTAACCGTGGATTATTCTTTCCTAGTGGTTCTCCTATTCATCTTAATAGAAATTGTGATACCAAATAAGCAAAAAGTCATGAAGACTCTGTCGGATGTCTCAATACCCGTTATTCAGTAACTATTGGTGCATATTTCTTGGAGATTCCTTAATATCTTGGAAGAGTAAGATATAAGATCGTGTCTCAAAGTCTTCAATAGAGGCTAAATATTGATCTATGTCTACTCCTTGATATGAGGTTTTATGACTTCCTGGATAACTTATTGAGATTGGATTTCCTCAATCTACTCCTATTCCTATTCATGCTGGCAATACAAGTGTTATTCAGATTGCTACTAGTCCAATTTATCATGAGCGAAGCAAACATATAGAAGTAGACTATGATTATATACAAGAAGTTGTACATAAAGGACTCATTACTCTTCCACATGTGTCCAGTGATCTTCAGAAAGCTGATGTGTTTACAAAATCTATGCCACGACAACGCCATCAGTTTCTACTAGGCAAATTGATGCTTCTTGATCCACCAGAATCAATTTGAGGGGGGATGTTAGCATGATGTACAACTCAATGAACATGAATTAATAGTTTAATATTGTATACATTAGTTTAATTTTTATTATTGTATATGTTTAATTATAGAGATATGATGTAGTAATCAATGAGATAGAACAGCATATTATGAGGGATATAATAGCGGATCCAAAGAGATAGAATAGTTGATCATTAGGGAAAGGAAAAGAGGATTTTTGGGGATGTAATCTTTGAATACTTTCAGACTTACAAAATTGAGGGACATTCAGCACAAATTTGACATAAGCATCTCCATTTTTTATTTTGTCATAAATCATAAAATTTATTAGGTGATCGTATATTGGTTTTCAAAATATTGTCTTGACCAGTGTAAAAGGACAATGAAAAACCCAGATTATAATCAAACATCAAACAAATCTACTACTCTACCTTATTTCATACTTTTTTTAAAATAGACATGTAGTTGATGTATTACGTTGTTTTTATGAAAAGTTTTTTAGATGTAACCTTAATGATGAAGTCTTGTAATGATTTGTTTACTTTCTCCATTGTCTATTGCTATATCTTATTTTGATGATGATCAACAGACAACAAGGGATTAGGTCCCTAGGTCTTCATGTAAAGGTACAGCTATCACATGGCCTACACAGCTTTGTCGTATAATGTAACAAACTGCGTAGGTGAAATATGTACCAGTCAAGATACTTGGCCAAATCAATTTTATGCCTAATTATTATTACACTATAAAAGTAAAATAATGCTTCTTAATTAAGTAGTTTTTGCAATCAGATTGTTCAACTAAAAATTGGAGAAAACTCAACTTAGCAACATTGCTCAAGTTCATTTCTGTGTGTACTAAAATAGTGGGTGCTCTTGAGTAATGTTTGAGCCAGTAAATGAATTAATCATGTTATAAGAGTAACATTGTTCTCTTACTTTTATTGAGAGTGCTTAGGTAGAGTTACTTGAGTTAAATATGGTTAGAGTTAATGAATATTGAAGTGTGTTCTTGCCAGAGTTTCCAAGATAGGCTTGTAGTAGAGTTATTACAAGTAGGTGGAGCCTAGTGTTAGGTTCAAATTGAGTGTGTAATCAAGAGGTTGATTACAATGGATTGTTGAGTGATTGTGAGGGCAAGCCGTGATTTGTCCTCCCTTGAGAAAGAAAGTTTCCCTGTTAAATCTTTGTGTTCTTTAAATTGCTGCAAAGTTTTAGCTTCCTTATTGCTTTACTGAGTTATTTATTGTGACTGATTTTAAGGTACCTGGTCCCTCATAGTTTGGTGCAACCCCTACATTTCAATATGTCTATTGTAAGTATCAGACTTGTAATTCTATCTTGTTAACATATTTATAAGCATCAACTATGAACTTGGTTTGCTATAAACCTTTTTTTCTCGTATAATTAGATATTTTAAACCAACCTATTAGTTGAATATCATAATGAAAGAGGTCCAAATGAAGCAAAATGGATATCGTAGATTCATATAACTGATTTGGACATGCACACAAAGAATATTGGGAATTTTAGCTAAAAGTGACAAAAAAGTTTGAAAATGAGGTGTAGGTGACTCAAGTCATAATAATTGAGTAAGGTGACAATTACTTTATTATGGATTAAGAAAGTTGGAAAAAATTTAAAATAACCCTCAAGTTTTTAAATTTACTCTTTGATCCAAATGCTAGTTAATATAACGGGAAACAGAGGGAATAAATTTTTAATTGAATTTGTCATCTGGGTACACTGATACTATTGTTTTTTCAATAATGGATTGAACCGGTTCATGAATACAACATAAGAGCCCACAATTTAAATAGATCACACAATCTATTGCAACAGATAAATACTTTGTTACAACAGAAGACTCATATGTTGGATTCATATTTATGGTCCTATATTACCCGTAACATGAATCGAACAGATGAGTAATTTATTGCAACAGGCGAGTTATCTACTATAGCAAACTAGTTATCTTGTTGCAACATATTACTCAACTATTGTAATAGACGAGTAATTTATTGCAATACAATGCTTATCTGTTGCAAGAGACTATTTATCTATTGCAACAGAGAATTATTCTATTACAATAAATGAGTAATCTATTTGAAATAACACAATAAGCTCCTACCACAAACCCAACAGATAAGAAACATGTTTCAACTCTTGCTATTGCTACTAGATTCAAATTATTCCTTAATTGTCAACATGTTTGTCGAGAAAAAGAAAGACATAATGAAAACGAAATAAGAATTAAAATGTCAAGGTCGATCAAACATAAATTTTTTTATTAAACAGAAACAAATAAAAATACATAGGCTAAAAGAAAATAATAATATAATTATTATTATTATCATCACTATTATTATTATTGTAAGTCGTCCAATCCTCAACTGGCAGCAGCAGGGCCCTCCTCAGCCTGCAGATCTCCCGGAGCATCCTTGCTTTCATAGCGCCCAACTCCAATTGTAAGTCATGAACCTTCCTCCATAGTTCCCGCACGGCGTCTTACAGAAAAGCAATGTCTCATACTGGATCAGTCATATCTAGAACACATTAGAATTGACAAAAACGTAAAAATAAAAGTAAATAAAAGAATCTGAATGTAATACAATATATACTACCAATTGGGTATATTACTCAAAAAGAAATTGAAAAACTACCTGAGTCAGGGAAGAGAAAGTGGTTGAAGGTATAACATGAATGTCAAGATACAAAAATTAAATAAAGTGTAGTTAAATGAACGAGTGAAGAAAGAGGAGCCTATTTATAGAGGATTGAATTTGAATGAGTTATGCAAAAAGGCGCTACTGTTCACCTCCATTTATTAATTACATACAAACTGGTGACTTCTTTATTGCTGTGAAAAGTTATGACTTAATTAAATCAAGCTGCTGACTGACTTTTTGATTATTGTGATAATCATGACTTTTCAGTTTATTATTATTAATTAGTTATTTCCAATAACCATTTTTATTGAGTTGTGACAACAGATTTTATATTTGTTGCATCAAATAACTCCTCTGTGACAACAGATACACCATCTATTACGACAAACCGACAACTTGTTGCATCCGATAATCTATCTATTGCAATATATAATCTTAATTTTTTTAATAATCATCATATCATTAATCCAAATTTGGTGACGTTTTTATTATATAAATTAAAAAATACATTTAAAAATAAAAATGGCAAAAAGTCACTACTTGTCGCCTATTTAATATTAAAATCAATTATTAAAATTAAATAACTATTTTTTTACGATTAGAAATTATGTTTATCATTTATTTCCTTATTGTTTTATGTGAAAAGAAATTACTTAATTAAATCAAGTTGGTGAGTTTTTTATTATTGTGACAAGTCATGACTTTTCAGCTTATTATTATTAATTAGTTCTTAAATTTAAATAACTTTTTTCTCAATTAGAAATTGAAGACTTCTCACCTTTTCAATAACTGCTTCTTTAATAAAATACAACAACAACAAACAACAACAACAAACCCAGTGTATTCCCACACAGTGGGGTCTGGGGAGGGTAAAATGTACGCAGTCCATACCACTACCTCCGGAGAGGTAGCAAGGCTGTTTCCGATTGACCCCCAGCTCAGGACAAAGAATAATAAGTAAATTCATAAAAAAGCACGAAACACGTTGGAACAATAAAAATAAGGCACCCACACAGTAGAACCCTATACTAACAAACCAAAGGCACCCTCACCCACCATACCCCTACCCTAAAGCTCTCCTAGCTTCCGACTACGGCCCACCCGTTGGCACTAATCTTCTACTCTTATCAACGTCCTCCATGCCTTCCTATCTACGGTCATGTCCTCCATAAGTTGTAACTGCTCTATATCCTATCTAATCACTTCCGTCTAATATTTCTTCGGCCTACCCCTACCCTGCCTCAAACCATCAAAAGCCAGTCTCTCACACCTGTAAACTAGGGAATCTATACCCCTCCTACTCACATGCCCAAACCATCTTAATCGAACTTCCCAAATCTTTTCCTACACCGAAGCCACTCCAACCTTCTCCCGAATAATCTCATTCCTAACCTTATCACTCCTAGTAAGCCCACGCATCCAACGCAACATCCGTATTTCCATCATCTTTAATTTTTTGATATGTCAATTCTTTATAGTTCAACACTCCACTTCATATAACATGGATGGACGAACTGCCATTTTATAAAATTTTCTTTAAGTTTGAGCGGCACTTTCTTATCACACAACACTCCCGAGGCTAACCTCTACTTCATCCAACCTGCCCTAATCTGGTCGGAGATATCCTCATTAATCTCACCATTTCCCTAAATAAAGGATCCGAGATACTTAAAACTATCCCTCCTAGATAGCACCTGAGAGTCCAACCTAACTACCAACTCGTCTTCCTGCCTGAAGTCATTAAACTTGCATTCCATAAACTCTGTCTTGCTCCTACTCAACCTGAACCATTTAAACTCAAGTGTTTATCTCCAAACCTCTAATTAATCATTCACACCTCCCTGTGTCTCATCAATTAAAACTAAATCATCCGCAAAAAGCATGCACCAAGTCACCTCACCTTGAATATGCCACGTTAAAACATCCATCACCAAAGCAAACAGAAAAGGGCTAAGAGTCGATAACTGATGCAACTTTATTAAGACCAAAAAATGCTCCGAATCTCCTCCCACCGTCCTTAATTAGGTCTTATATCCTTCATACATGTCCTTAATTGATCTGATGTAAGACACCAGGACCCCACTAACCTTCAAGAATCTCTAAACACCCTCCCTAGGAACTTTGTGTATGCCTTCTCCAAGTCGATAAATACCATGTAGAGATCCTTATTCCTTTACCTATACCACTCCACCAGTCTCCTCACCAGGTCCATTGCCTCCATCGTCGAGCGACGGGCATAAATCCAAATGGGTTCTCCAAAATAGACACTATCTTCCTCAATCGCCGCTCTACCACTCTCTCCTAAATCTTTATAGTATGACTCAAAAACTTAATACCCCTATAGTTGTTGCAACTATGGATGTCACCCTTATTTTTACATTGAGAAATCATGGTGCTCCGCCTCAATACCTCAAGCATTTTTGCAGTTCTAAAAAGGCCATTAAATAATTTGGTCAACCACCTTAAACCAGCCCAACCAGCAAACTTCCAAAAGTCCACAGGGATCTCGTCTGGCCCTATAATACCTAAAATTGCAACACCTCTCTAGGTGCTCCAGCTCCCCTAGAAAAATATCCCTGTACCCCTAATTATTCCGAAGTCTATGAAAATACGACTGCCATCTTTTCTTAATATGAGCGTCATCCACCATCACACTACTATCCTTCCCCTTAATGTACTTTACTTGGTCTAAGTCACGACATTTTCTCTCCCTCACCTTAGCAAGACTATGCAACATTTTCCCCCCACCTCGCTCCTCCAACCCCATGTACAAGCTCTCAAAAGTGGTCGTCTTAGCAGTCGTAACTGCTAACTTAGCCTTTTTCCTAAATTACTTGTACTCTTCCCTACTAGCCTGCTTATCCTCTTCATACATACTTTCAACCAACTTCGCATACGCCCCCTTCTTAGTCTCCACTTTCTTCTTTACTTCTTCATTCCACCACCAATCCCCCTGCTGTTAACCGGCTCAGCCCCTCGAGACACCCAAAACCTTTCTAGCTGTCTCTCTGATACACCTAGCAGCCCTATCCCACATACCATCCACATATCCCCTATATTCCCACGCCTCCATCTCTGCCACCTTCTCCATTATCTACAATGCACTAATCAGAGTCAAACCCCCCACTTAATTCTAGGATGTCCCTCCCCCTTTTTCCTCTTTTTATCCTTTTTTATGCCCAAATCCATCACCAAAAGCCTTTGCTAGGATGAAAAATTCTCACTTGAGAAGAATTTAGAGTCCTTGCACAACACCCTATCCCCCTTCTGAAGTAGCACAAAGTCTATTTGCATCTTAGATATTGCACTTCGGAAGGTGACTAGGTGATCTTCCTTTTTCAAAAAGAACGAATTCACTACTACCAACCCAAAGGCCCTCAGAGAATCTAATAAAGCAACTCCATTATCATTCCTCTCCAATAATAACCATTCTGTAGCAAAAGATATACCATATGTTGCAATAAATCAATCATCTATTATAGGAGTTTTTTTTATTTCTTCTAACAGATGATTCATTAGTTCCAACAGATGGCGAATTTGATGCATCGGCTGTTTTGAATATGTTAGACAAAAGGTCACGACAGTTCACCTTTTTATTAACAATAATCATATACCTTAATTAATCTAATATTGTAACTTTTTTATTATTTAATAAATAAATAATTTAAAAAATATATTTAAAAATAAAAATGGTGAAAAGTCACTATCAGTTATTAAAATTAAAAAACCATTCTTTCACGGTTATAAACTGTGTTTATCATTTATTTCCTTATTATTTATTTACAAATCAGTTTTCATATTAAAAAATCAAAAATTCATGACTTTTCTTCCTCTCAATAAAAATAACCTTTTTCTATTAATAACTGCCTATTCCAACATATGATCCATTTGTCGTAATAAATTAACCATCTGTTGCAACTTACGTTTCATCCGTTGCCTTAAACACTCAATTTCTACCTCCAACCATCGACAAGTTGAGAATAAGGAATAGACAGGATGAAAAAAAATATTAAATAAGTATTAAAAATTCAAAGTCGACCAAACATAGATTTTTGAATCCATTATATACATATATAAATAATAAAAAAACATACCCTTGGGTAGATCAAATATAAAAAAAGAAAATACATACGCTACAAGAAAAAATATGACCTAATTATTATTACTACCATTATTATTATCATTATTAATAGTAGTATTAGTATTAGTATTATTGTCAACCAGTCTGTAAGACCCTGCAAAATTTCTTAGATTAATTCAGTCCTTTAAGCTTATTAAGGGGTCCCAAACTTGGAAAGTTTTATCTAAGTTAAGACTTAGTGTCATTTTAGCCTCCAAAAGTTGACAATCTTATTTTGAGACCTTTACACCAATCTAATGTTGATATTTGAGTTAATTCATGATAAGGGAGGTCAATAGGTGATTCTGGACAAGTTTCATATTTTCTAAAAATCGTTTAGACCATGTTTAAGTGCCCAAAATAGAGGGTCAGAGTGATCTTTATGCATCGCATCGACCATCGCATCGATAGATGGTTTTTCCCAGCTTCAGTGCAAATTCCTTTGAACCGGCATGGACTCGACGTGGTGAATTGGCTATCGTGTCTATACCAATAATGCAACGCATCATCCTGTGTATCGATGGTTCTATTTTTAGTCATTAAAAAGTCGCTCCTTAGGGGTAATTAGGTCTTTTCCCATGCCCTTCAACCCCCATAACACGAGATTTAGCCCTCAAATTAGCAAATTAGACTCATTCTTCTCCAAACACTCAAGAATAAAACTTAGGAGGTTCAATTTCAAATCAAGAACTCAAGAACTCACCTTCAATTTTTAGAATTCAGCCACTAAGGTATGTGAAGTGTTCATCCAAGGGCCCCTTTCACCCTTGGAGTTCAAGAAACCCCTTTTTAAATCTTGAATCGTGATTTCCATGTTGTGGGTTGTATTGTACTCATTTTGACAATGTTGAATGATTTCCAATATAAGATATCTAATATAGTTCAGGAATTCATATTAGCGTGTGGGTTTAAGTCTTTGAAATTGAATTGACTAATGTTGCCATGATGAATTGATTGATTATTTATGCCCAAGCATAAGGTTATGCCTCTCATGTGTTTGTCAAAATGCTTAAGTGAATAAATTGTGCCTTGTGATCCATAAGTGATCTTATGAGAACTTCATGCTAGAACTACATGTTCAAAATGACTCCTATGTAAAACTATTGAATGTGATCATTCGAATACCTATGTGAATTGTTTAGTATGCTTATGAGATTTTAGTATGCATTCCTATACATATAAAAGTTCAAGATTTGCAAGTGTTTGATGAGATGCCTTAGCAAGTAAATTATGAACATATGTCCATTGTTGTGCTTTCAAGACATATGCTAGCTTTACTTTTATGCTATCAAGTCTTGGGGGTATTTAATACTCGATAATTTAGTTGTATACCTAGAGCCAGTGTTTGTTATAGAACTTACGAAAATTTAGTAAACTCAATCAGTTAGCAGAATTCAGTATTATTTTGTCAGTCAATAAAACTCAGTAAGCTTAGTCTAATTCAATTAAACAGTACGATCAGTAATAGTACAATCAAGCCTAGTATGAACTAGGAAAATCAACTCAATGTCTATTCAGTTGGGATTAGGATTCAGCACCAAGCGAACCCAATTATGGGGACTCACCTGCTAGTAGAGGGTGTGATCCTTAAAAGCAATTCTTGTGATCTAGAACTACGTAGCCAGCGTAGGTTGAGAATCAAACATGTTAGATAAGGGTTGATGAGATGTTTTAACCTGTCAATTGAGGGTTCCACCATTGTCATTAAATTACCTACCATATGAGGGTATCTTTCCAGTTGTCTTTACCCGTGGTACAGTATTGACAACATTCCAACTGGGGTTATAGGTTGGACCCTAATTCATTCAGAGAGGGGCATGTTAGTTAGATGATTACCTCCCACAATTTCAATCTCAGTCTTAAAATAAAACTCAGTTTAGTTCTACAGATTTAGGACTATCAAATATAGTTACTCAGCATCAGTACTGAACTTAATATAGTTCCACAGAATTTAAGACTATCAGATACAATCATTCATATATCAGAAATAAGTGTCAGTAATCTCAGATATCAGTAAATTAGTATTCAGACTCAAAATTCAGTGTTATCACGATTCAATTATAGTTTACGTAATCATGCATGTACTTTTATTCAGTCATACTTATGTTATTCTGTTAGTATTATTTATGCATATGAACCCATGCATTTCAACCTACCTTACTGAACATACCAGTATATTCAAAGTACTGACGCATTCTTTTCTTTGTGCTATGATGTCTTATAACATAGGTTCAGACGCATGAGTTCCAGAGCACCCTTAGCGGTTCTGATTCTCTGCATTCAGAGTAGTGGTGAGTCCTTATAGATCGAGGACATGCTTGTTATTTTCAATATTTCAGTTTATGTTAGTAGTCGGAGTTATTTGGGGACCTATCCCATCAACTCCACAGTTCAGACAGTTTAGAAGCTTTTCAGACTAGAGTATTTTTAGATAGTTCTTTTTCAGTATTCAGATTTTAGTATACAGTATTATTTCTAGATTTGGACCTTATTGCAGTTTTTTGCATTTATTTTAGTTATATTATGATTACGGCATTACAATTATTCGGTGCTCATAGCAGGTATCAAGCATGGGTTAGCTAGTGGTCCTTCGGAATTATAGCATCGCGTAGCATCTAGGGTACAGACTCGGGTCATTAAAAATTTGGTATCAGAGCCTAAGGTTCAACAGAGTCCTAGGATGTCTGAAATTCACATCTAGTAGAGTCTTGTGCATGGGTGTTGTCATGCCCTAATTTTACCAAGGTTAAACAAAACATGACTTACGGACTCTAAAAAATTAAAATTTTATATAGAGTCACCACCTAATTTTTAAATAAAAATAAGGAAACCTATTTATTTGTTGATATGTCTAATTAATGTTTTAGTCTGCGAAAACCTATTGAGACTCTAGGTAAGAGTTCAAATTATCCTGAAGAGAAAGGGTTAGGCACCCTTCAGGATTCACAAATGTGGTACCCGACTAGACTAAACTTATCAATAAGGGAGGAGGTATAATATTTAAATGATGTAAAAGGGTATCTGTATTAAGTATAAAATAATTCTTTTGAAAAAATGTAAATATAAAATTTTGAAAAAGTAAATGTATACAAATAAAATTTATTATTATAAAAATATGTAAAAAAGATATCTATAAAAATATATAAATTGTATGTAAAAAAGAAGAAAGTATATTGAGATGTATGAAAAGAAATGTATTTTGATGTGCCATGAAAAGGAAAATATTTACAAGGAATTTTTTTTTTTTTATTAAAATTACAGAGAAAAGTAAAGGTTGATTTGGTAATACAAGACTACATAATATCTAAATTACTTGATTAACTCAATGCTTTTGTGTAAGTATTAACGGACTAAGTTTTGTCAGGACTCCCTTTTCAAATAGCACCTCGGAATGTGTTACCAATAACATGTACAAATATTTAATGAAAGTATTAAAAATAAAAAAATATACATTAAATAAATGGAATCATGTGCGTGTCTACGTAAAAATAGAATTTTATTATAAACTGGGCTCAGATTAATTTTTAGACGCGCAATAACTACGAAGTGGGGTCTCGATTTATCAGCCATCCTAAATCGTCTTGTCAAGATACGTAACATAAAACCCTATGTGTTGTCGTGATATTTTTAAGATTTCATCATTACCCTAGTTTATTTATTTTTTTACGTATTTGTATGCGTAATCTTCATATTTTATTTAGAAAGGCCTCAAAAATTGATGGAGAATTTCTTCATCGACCATTGTATTGATACTTGATATGAATAAAAATAATCGAGAAAAATAAAGTTCGTCTTTGTAATAGGGTGGACTCAAGTATCTGATCGAGAGATAATGTCATCGACCATTGAATTGATTAATGGTATTTAATAATAAAAAAATGATGAAAAATTAACAAAGTCACTGAACGCAAATCAAAATCATGCATAGTAATGCAAACGATTATCAATGATTAGAATAATAGAATGACAAAAAGGTCAAATTTAATGAATAAAAATAATGTAGCCATGATGAAGTAATTGAAAATAACAAAAAATAGAGTAAAATTCCTAATTGTGTAACAAAGTAATGAGATTAAAATAGAAATAGTTCAAACATGACTGAAAAATGTGAACATTCACGGAGAAGTGACAATAACCATCATTAAGAATCCATAAACAAAGAAATACAAAAATATATTCACATATAATATCAACCAACAAAACCCTTAAAAAATATAACGAAGATTGATGGAAACGGAAAATGGAAAGAAAGTCACTAGGACACAAAGTGTCGGCCATGAATAGTAAGAAAATATGAATAGCAACAACAACACTTAAGAAATATATGTGTGTGTGTTTGTGTGTGTGGGGTATATATATATATATATATATATATATATATATAAATGTAACCAACATAATCCCTAGTAAAAATGGTGGAACTTCACCAAAATAGGGAGCAAAAATTTAATTTATTTTTATGTGTATATGTATATTTTTTGTGTTTCTGAGAGAGAGAGAAAGAAGAAAAAATTTATGTGTATTTGTTTATTCTTGAGAGAGAGAAGAAAAAAGAATATAATGTGTGTGTGACTAAAAAATGTGCATATGCATTTGTGCATTTTTGGGAGAGAAACTAAAAAATGAAGAAAGATTTTTCTTGTATTTTTTTGTGTATGTATTTAAAAGAGAGAGAAATATGTATGGGTGTTTGAAAATGTGTGTGTAGAAGGAAAAGATGAATAAAATTATCTTCCACCCTTGCCTATTTATAATAAAATTGGGCACTCTCTATTATCTAGTGGTTAAAAGGGTGTCCCCTCTTTTTATAATAGCACATCCTTTAGTCCATAGGATATTGACCAAAGGATGTTCATCCTTTTGACCAATGGATATAGTTATTGTCCAAAGAGTAGAGTCATTGAGTTGTCATTGTCAGATATGACAAGATATTATGTATAGTCAATGTCGTATGTGACAAGACATTATGTGGTTAATGTAGGATGTGACAAGATATTATTGTGTGGTTGTTGTCAGATATTGCAAGAAATTATTGTGTAATCGTTATCTGATGCGACAAGACATTGAATTATTATACTGTGTAAAAATAATTGATCTGACTTAGCATTTATGTATCGTAAAAAATGTACAAAATGCAGGTATTGATTTGTAATTATGAAAAAGTAAAGAATGTTGAAAATATTAAAAAAAATATAATTTAATATGAAAAATATTATAAAAATATAATGTCATGTCATGTATGTGTGCAGATAATTGTAAAATACTAAAAATGATAATGATAGAAATCCTATTATAAGAAGGATTATTGATAAATTATGAGGAAAACAAATATGACAACAAATTGATAAAAATCATAAAGTAAGGATGATTATCAATAATTTGTCATTAATTATAAAAAAGTTGTGAAAATTATATTTTGTGCCCTTTAATGATCAAGAAGCCTGAAGACGTTAATTTTAGGAACGGGGAGCAAAAATTGGGTGTCAACAGTTACCCCTTTTTTGTTTGAGGACGATGTAGAAGTCTTCAAATGAAAACGTTGATGTGTAGCCAATTTTGCTCGACTAAAATAAAAAAAAATTATAGAGAAATTTGACCAAACACTAATTTAGGGTTGCCTACATACCTCAAGTTACTGAGGATCAGGTCGGGTGTAGTTCAAAAGAATAGGCAGATTGTCTCTTTCCTTGTTATTAGGGGCGAATGATCATACGAAATGATTATTGAGAGGAGAGTTATGTGGGAACAGAAGTATTCACACATTTTCAATACTCCTTTAGAAATTGCCCAGTATCGAGTTATGAGATGCTAGGGATGCAAGATTATGTACTTGCTGAAGAGAAAGAATAATTATGGGGTTGTAATGACCGAATTCTACATAAAGCTACCTACATATATTGAGGTCACAAAAATCATGTTAATATAGTTTGAAATGAGGAAATGGGAAAATTTTGATAAGGTTCTTAAAATTTACACCAATATGTGGTATATGAGATTTAAAAAAAGTATTGTTGTTCTAAATTGTACCTTTTGTTGAAAAGATGTATGATGTCTCCTATTGTCTATGGGGACTTGAAGATAAATGACTTGTCTCTTCGATTATCTATGAAGGTTGTTTTTGATAAATGAAAGATATCTTCGATTGTCTACAAAGACTTAATGCATGACATCTCAAATTTTCAATGGATACTAATTTTGAATGATTATGTCTTCGATTGTATACGAAGAATTGATTCATGGCACCTCCAATTGTCTATGGAGGCTGGTGTTGATTGTCGTCTCTGATTATTTACAGAGAATTGATGCATGACACCTCCAATTGTATATATAGGTTGGCGTTGATTATTTTCTCTGATTGTTTATGGAGACTATGATAAATAATGATATCTTCGATTGTATACAAACAATTGATACATGATACCTCCAATTGTCTATGGAGGATGGTGTTGATTGTTGTCTCCAATTGTTTATGGAGAATTTGTGCATTAAACCTCCAATTATCTATGAAGGCTGGAGTTGATTGTTGTCTCCGATCTTTTATGAATACTATGATAAATGATGATGTCTTTGATTGTATACGAAGAATTGATACATAATACCTCCAATTGTCTATGGAGGCTGGCGTTGATTGTTGTCTCCGATTGTTTACGGAGACTATGATAAGTGATGATATCTTTGATTGTATACAAAGACTTGATGACATCTCTAATTGTTTATGGAGACTGATGTTGATTATTGTCTCTAATTGTCTACGAAGACCATGCGATGGCCGTCCTCAATTGTTTATGAAGACTAGTGTCATCAACTAATGAGGTAATGGCCTCTCGATTGATGGAAAAGCTGGAAGGTAGTAGCCTCTCGACTGGAGGGGCAGTTGAAGGGTGATAGACACTTGATTGACAGGGCTATGGAAATGTAAAAACCTCTCGGCTGGCGCATCTTTGAAAGGGAATAGCCACTCGACTGGCTAGGCTATAAAAATGTAAAAAGCCTCTAGACTGGCGGGGCTATTAAAAGGTGATAGCCACTCGACTAACGGAGCTATGGAAATGTAAAAACCTCTCGACTGGCGAGGCTATAGAAATGTAAAAAGATTCTTGACTGGCGGGGTTATGAGAAAGTAAAAAGTCTCTCAACTAGCAGGATTGTTGAAAGGTGATATCCACTCGACTAGCGGGGCTATGAAAATGTAAAAACCTCTAAGAACACCCAATTGAAAAGCATAATGACCATATTTGAAGCCTGCATCTTAAAGAGAAAGGCCAATTGTTTGTATTCAGAGATAGGTGTCGTGCACTTAAAGCGTGATGCATGTATGCAAAGGTATGGTTTGAAAGGAAAGATTTTTTTTGTATTTTCATTGTAAAAATATGTTGAAAGAGGAAAATGGGGAAGATTTCTTTGTGTTTTATTTGTAAGAATTGTTGAAAGGTAAAAATACAGAACATTATTTGTGTTTTATTTGTAAGAATGCAAAAAGGTAAAAATGCGGAAGATTGTTTTGTATTTTCTTTGTAAGAAATATTAAAAAATTAAAAGATATAATTGTGTCTTGACAACAGTTGGTACCAACAATTAGTAGATTGTATAAGAATTACCCTATCTCTTTTCCAGCTAACCGAGATAGACTTCAAGGTAACTTCCATAGCTTCGAGTGGTACCTCATACATAACTAAGTATCGACAAGATTTATTCATCTTGATTCAAACAATGATTTTGAACTGAGCATATTCCCATGTTTCAAGTTCCCTCTCCAGAAAGAAGGTCTCATTCTCACACCTATTTGATTATTATTTTTCTCTTAAATTTGGAGATGTTTATAGATGTACGCTCAAACTTAGAAAGAAGTTCAATGAATGTAATTGCGATATCATAGGCTTGGCCTTCATCTAAGTATCCAGTAATGTGAGAAAACTTAGAGAAGGAGCTTGTAAGACTTGTTATTGGCTTGTAATGTAGGCTTGGGGTCGGGTAGGATGACATCTAGGATAAAAGTGACTAATTCCTCAATGAGTATTGCACTGTATTCGCGCTTTTGACTCTCAATCTTCTTTATTGTGCTTCTTTGCCCCCTATTTTGTATTTGTTTTGACTTCTTTTGAATCTTGTGTTCGATTTTTTCCCCTTTTTAATATATCTTCCTTCCCTTTTTTTCTTTGGGGGGATGATGATTCCCCACCTTTGTCAGAGTTATCTCTTTTTTTGTGGGGGTTCTTGCTCCTTCTTTCTTTGAAGTCGTCTTTTCTTTTTGTTCTTCTAGGGATATATGTCCTTTTTCTTTGGCATCTTAGATCTTGAATCTTCATTCAAAACATGGATGTACTTAGTGCACTCAAGGAGGTGGACCAAAGAGGGATAGTGCATGTAAGCACTCAAAAGGTATAGGCTCAGATGTGTTTATTCCAAAGAAAAGGTTTCAGGATCAAAGGGGGAAATAGTAGGGATCAATGTCATTTGGTAGGATTTGGAATGCACAATCTATTCAAGCAAGGACTACAATCCTTTCCCAAACTAAGTGTAACTCAGAATTTCGCCTCAACAGACATTCAGGCTATGTTCTGGATCAACAATGCAATGCAATGAACTAGTCTAAAGCTTACCACACAATGCACTTGAAATGATGAGGTTGGTTTCGTTCTTGTATTAGATTTATGAAAAAGAATTTTTGAGTGTTATTCAGGTTTGATTAAAAGGTACCAAAGGAATCTATGGTTTACCATGAATTCGATCCTCTCCATCATACCAATTTGTTCTTTATCATGCACACTCCAACTGTGTTGGTACCAACCAAGTCAAAATTCTAAATTTTTTATGTATTTGGAAAAAAGAATGGGACCGAACCCGAATGAGGGTTGCCTACGTATCTCAGAATAAAAGAATTAGTTCTGCGTAGTTCAGGTGAATTTACAGATTTTTATATATCATGTATGAATGTACAAAAGTAGTGGTCATCTTTAAAAGTAATGAGAAAGAAGATCAGGAAGAAATTGCTTGTATCAGTAAAATTAGTTCGATCAGATGATTGAGAGGGTTTAGGGTTCATTAGGGTTTAGGGTTTAGAGCATGAGGAGAGTTTTGAAATTACTTTAATATGTCGACAAGATTGAGAAGACCATACGTTGAAGAAGCTAGGGCATTATTTCACCGCAGCTAGCAGGATTGTTATGAATAAAAGAATATTAAACCCTTGCTTTGACAGTTGGGATCGATACGCCATAAATTTAATGGTTTACGACATCTGAAAGAAGAATATAGGTGTTCTCAAACCAAAATTCGCTGAGGATTTGGAGGTAGGCCGGCTAAGCACTAATGTTATTGAGATTTGGCTTTGGGAAATAATTTATTTGCCCTCTTGATGACTTTTTGGAGAGCATCTTTGAACTGTTTCAGAAAAATTGCCCCAGTATGAATACTGAAGAAATTATTTTGAAATACTGAAGAGACCAAACCCTAATATAGGGTTGCCTACGTAGCTTGTCAGAACAAGAATCAGGTCAAAACGTAGGTCAAATCTGCTTTTTCAGTTTGTATATGGCGTGATTTATTTTAAAATTAAGAATTTACCTAAATGGTTGATAGTAGGACCGAACAATTTTTAAAATGCACACTAACCTAAATGCACAAATTCTGAAACTAAAGAATCCAAAGAAGGTTCGGAGGAGTGCAGTACACCCCTCGCGTGTTCGGTGTGTGAATTGTGTACAGCCAAAGACTCGATGGAATTTTTATTTATGATTAAATAAAGTAAAAAATAATGTGTAGCAGTTTTCAATGTACAAATAAAGTGTATATGAACAAGTAATTAATCAAATAATTGATAAGACAACAAAACTAATTTGTGCAAATAATGTAAAATTTATGAACAAACAGATAAAAAATCAAAGAATTTAAGTGCATGCAAAAATGTAAAAACACCTACCTCGATTGAAAAATCGAGTCTATCATGGTTAGAACCTGTTGTTTCTCCCCAGCAGAGTTGTCATTCTGTCATGCCCTATTTTTATCAAGGTAAAATAAAACATGACTTACGGACTCTAAAAGAATTGAAATTTTGTATAGAGTCGCCACCTAATTTTTAAATAAAAATAAGGAAACCTATTTATTTTTTGATACGTATGATTAATGTTTTAGTCTGCAAAAACCTCTTGAGACTCTAGGTAAAGATTTTAAATTATCCCGAAGAGAAGAGATTAGGCACCCTTCAGGATCCACAAATGTGGTACCTGGCTAGACTAAACTTATCAATGAGGGAGGAGGTATAGTATTTAAATGATGTAAAAGGGTATGTGTATTAAGTATAAAATAATTCTTTTTAAAAAATATAAATGTAAAACTATGTAAAAGTATATGTATACAAATAAAATTTATTTTTATAGAAATATATAAAAAAGATATGCATAAAAATATATAAATTGTATGTGAAAAGAAAGTATATTGAGATGTATGAAAAGAAATGTATTTTGATGTGCCATGAAAAGGAAAATATTTACAAGCAATTTTTAAGTAAAGGTTTATTTGAGAATAAAATACTACATAATATCTGAATTACTTGATTAACTCAATGCTTTTGTATAAGTATTAACGGCCTAAGTTTTGTCTAAAAGCGGTGAATTATGTATATAAAAAATATCCTCGCTCGGCACCACAAAAACTAAAGTTTTCACTATATTTTTTTTTATTTACAATTATACAGATGACAAATAAAATGAACATAAATGTCAGAACTCCCTTTTCAAATAGCACCTCGGAATATGTTACCAAGAACATGTACATATATTTAATGAAAGTATTAAAAATAAACAAATAGTCATTAAATAAATGGAATCATGTGTGCGTATATGTAAAAATAGAATTTTATTATAAAGTGGGATCAAATTAAGTTTTAGATGCGCAATGACTACGAAGTGGTTGCTCAATTTATCGGTCATCCTAAATCGTCTTGTCAAGATGCGCATCATAAAACCCTTCATGTTATCATGATATTTTTAAGATTTTGTCATCGCTCGAGTTTATTTATTTTTGTACATATTTTTATACGTAATCTCCGTCTTTTATTTGGAAAGGCCTCAAAAATTGACGGAGAATTTCTTCATCGGCCATTGTTTAGATACTTGATATGAATAAATAAACTTGAGAACAATAAAGTCCGTCTTTGTAATGGAGTGGCTCAAGTATCTGACCGAGAGATAATGTCATCGACCATTGTACTGATTAATCATATTTATTAATAATAAAAAATAATGAAACATTAAAATAGTCAATGAATGCATATCAAAATCATGCATAGTAATTCAAACGATTATCAATGATTAGACTAATAGAATGACAAAAAGGTCAAAGTTAATGAATAAAAATGATGTATCCATGATGAAGCAATTGAAAATAACAAAAAATAGACTAAAATTACTAAGTTTGTAACAAAGTAATGGAATTAGTTCAAACATGATTGAAAAAAGTGGACATTCACGGAAAAGTGACAATAACTATCATTAAGCATCCATAAACAAAGAAATACAAAAATAAATTCCCATAAAATATCAACCAACAAAACCCTTCAAAAATATAACGAAGATTGATTGAAAGGGAAAACGAAAAGAAAGTTACTAGGACACAAAGTTTTGGCCATGAACAATAAGAAAATATGAATAGCAACAAATATATATATATATATATATGTGTGTGTGTGTGTGTGTGTGTAACCAACATAATCCCTAGTAAAAATGGTGGAATTTCACCAAAATAGGGAGCAAAAATTAATTTATTTTTATGTGTATATATGTATTTTTTGTGTGTTTGAGAGAGTGAAAAAGAAGAAAAAATTTATGTGTATTTATTTATTCTTGAGAGAGGGGACAAATAAGAGTATAATGTGTGTGTGATTAAAAATGTGCATATGCATTTGTGTATTTTTGGGAGAGAAAATAAAAAATGAGGGGAGATTTTTCTTGTGTTTTTTGTGTATGTATTTGAGAGAGAGAGAGTATGTGTGGGTGTATAAAAATGTGTCTGTAGAGAGAAAAGATGAATAAAATTGCCTTCTACCCTTGCCTATTTATAATAAAATTTGGCACTACCTATTATCCAATGGATAAAGGGTTGTCCCCTCTTTTTATAATAGCACATCCTTTAGTCCTTAGGATATTGACCAAAGGATGTTCATCCTTTTGACCAATGGTTAGAATTATTGTCCAAAGAGTAGTGTCATTGAGTTTTCATTGTCAGATGTGACAAGACATTATGTGTAGTCACTGTCGGATGTGACAAGACATTACGTGGTTATTGTCAGATGTGACTAGACATTATTGTGTGGTCATTGTCGGATGTGGCAAGATATTATTTTGTTGTCGTTGTCGGTTGCAACAAGACATTGAATTATTATACTATGTAAAAATAATTATCTAACTTAGCATTTGCGGATCATAAAAAATGTACAAAATGCAGGTATTGATTTGTAATGATGAAAAATGTAGAGAATGTTGAAAATATTAAAAAATGTAATTTAATGTGAAAATTATTATATAAATGTGATGTCAAGTCATGTACGTGTGCAGATAATTGTAAATGTTAAAAATGATAATGAATTGATAAAAATCCTATTATAAGGAGGATTCTTAATAAATTCTAAAAAGTAAAAAAATAGGACAACAAATTGATAAAAATACTAAAGTAAGAATGATTATCAATAATTTGTCAACAATTATAAAAAAGATGTGAAAATTATATTTTGTTCCCTTTAATGACCAAGAAGCCTGAAGACGTTACTTTTAGGAATGGAGAGTGAAAATTGGGTGTCCAGAGATGTGTAGCACACCACACTTATGGATAGCAGGCTACGAGATGTTTTAGGAACAGTTTCCCTTCTTTCATTATTCATGTCATGCGAGTGAGCATGAGCTCCATTTAAACTCTCTACTTAATCCATGTTTCTCTTTCGTTTATAGAATATGCCTCCAAAGAAGACAATGGGAAGAGGAATGGGAGGCATGCCAGAAACCTAGCCCATCCATCCAGATCCTCTAGACAAATACATCTCACATGTTGAGTTCAGAGTAGTATTTATCATCCTAGCTCATGCTGTGGTAGCTTAGAATGAACAACCAGTTTCCATTCCATCCAACCTAGTGGCCAATACTATTGCCGCCAGGATTTAAAACTTCACCCAAATAAACCCTCCATCTTTTACCAGGTCTAAGTCTGATGAGGACCCTTAGGAATTTTTGGATTAAGTGCAGAAGGTCACCGATATTATGGGGTGACAGCTAGTGAGAGTGCCAAGCTAGCTGCATATTAGTTGTAGCATGTGGTTCACTCATGGTTCAAATAGTAGAAAACAGGGAGGGCCACAGATGCTGGGCCCATGGAATAGGAGGAGTTTACCAATAGGTTCTTCCCACAGGAGTTGAGGGAAGCAAAGGTTTTGGAATTTATTAATCTGAAGCAGGGCAACATGACGATGAAAGAGTATTCTCTATAGTTTACTCAATTATTCAGATATGCTCCTCACGCGGTAGTAGCTAGTAAGTCTAAGATGAGCAAGTTTGTGTCTGGAGTAAATGATATTGTGGTCAAGAAATATAGGATTGTAATGTTGGTTAGCAAGATGGACTTGTCTAGGCTGATGGTCCATGCTCAACAGATAGAGGAGCAGAAGAATAATAAGAGATATAAGCAGAACAATAGAGCAAGAACAAGTAGTTTTAAATTTTCTTATCCTAAATTAGATGGTGGAAACTGTTCTTAGTTTTGTCCAAAATCTTCAATTCAAACCCAGTCCTCAGCTAGAGTTCCAGTGCCAAATTTCAGAGATTGTCCCCAGTCAGGTTCCCAGGTTCAATGACACCATTCTCCAGCTCAGTCCCTTCACCCAAATCAGCAGGTTTCCTTATCCAGTGCCACCAGTGGGAAGTACCCAAATAGAATCTATGCTCTACAGTCCCGACAGGATCAAGAAGGTTCTCCTGATGTGGTAACTGGTACGTTACAAGTTTACCATTTGCATGTTTACGTTTTGCTGTATCCAGGAGCTTCTTTGCCTTTTGTTACCCCATATATAGCAGTTGATTTCAGAGTCAGTATCGAAATCCTAGCATATCCTTTCTCAGTCTCTACCCCAATAGGTAAATCTATCATAACCAGGCGGGTATACAGGAATCGCCCAATTATGGGTCATTATAGACAGGATGACCAAATTAGCTCATTTCCTTTCAGTCCATACCTCTTATTTAGGCGAGAATAATGCCAAACTCTATATTAGGGAGTTGGTTAGATTGCACGGTGTTTCGTTTTCACTTATCTCAGATAGAGGTACCCAGTTCACCTCTCATTTTTGGAAAGCATTCCCAAAGGGTCTTGGGACCCGAGTTCACCTTATTACATCTTTTCCTCCTCAGATAGATGGTCAAGTACAAAGGACCATTCAGACTTTAAAAGATATGATGCGAGCGTGTGCGATAGACTTCAAAGGTAGTTGGGATGGACACTTGACTTTGATTGAATTTGCACATAACAACAGCTATTATTTTAGCATTCACATGGCTCTATTTGAGGCTCTTTATGGGAGGAGATATAGATCTCTCATTGGTTGGTTTGAAGTGGGTGAGGACGTAGTGAAAGGGTCTGACTTAGTACTTGATACCTTAGAGAAAGTCCAGTTCATCATGGAAAGGCTTAAGATAGCTCAAAGTCGACAGAAATTATATGTAGATATGTGCAGAAAGGATCTCGAGTTTGAGATTAGTGACTATGTGTATCTGAAAATCACTCCTATGAAAGGAATGAAGCGGTTTGGCAAAAAGGGGAAACTCAGTCCCCGTTATATCGGTCCTTACCAAATTCTCAGCCATTTTAGAAAGGTAGCTTACGAGCTTCAATTGCCTTCGAATTTATCTTTAGTTTATCCAGTGTTCCATGTATCCTTTCTACAGAAATACATAGGTGACCCAACAGACGTAGTCCCTATTGAGGGTATTGATATTAAGAATAGACTCTCTTATGAAGAGATTCTAGTCAAACCCCTTAACTATCAAATTCGCAGACTGAGGAACAAAGAAGTTTCTTTAGTCAAAGTTCTTCGGCGGAATCAGCCCATTGAGGGAGCTACTTGGGAAGAAGAAGAAAACATGCAGACCAAGTATCCTCACCTCTTCTCTGCAAACTTAGACTCACTCCAATGTAATAGTTTTCCTTAAGATTATTCAGATTCATGTTCATGTTTTCATAACAAACTTGGTGCCAGTTACCATTGCATATTCAGTTTGTGTTTATGAGTTAGTTCAGTCATGTATCCATGCATCAGATATGAATGTTCAGTATATAAACTTAGTTTATCAGTAATCCCAGTCATGCATTCATGAATCAAGTTCAGTAATGTACTCATGCATCAGAAATGCATATTCAGCATGGTAATTCAGTACATCAATAATCTCAGACATGAAATTATGCTTCAGTTGTGCATGTCCAGTGTCTAAATTTAGTCTACTAGTATTCTCAGTGTCACACCCCCTTTTTTAACTCCCAAAAAGATTGTATTGTAAGTTTCAAAAGGGATTTTATGAAGTGACAAAAATTTAAAATTTGTTTTGAAAAGGACAATTTACATTTAAACTCAAAGTCGTGATTGGCATAAACTGGTGTGCCAAGTCACCTTGGAAAATCCTTTTGAAAAATGATTTGACTCTTGAAACTAGTTTAGGAATAGAGATTCTGGTTAAGGAATTCTGTTGACTTAGGGGAAGGTGTTAGGCACCCCTCGATCTCGTGGTTCGACCACGGTCACTTGGTAGATTGAATCGGCTAATTTTGCACTACAATGTACAAAACACATAAAACAATCAAACAAACAAACAAAATAAACGAATAAAAAATATAGTGTCCAGCCCGAGTTATACAGTCCCAAAATAGAAAAATACAGAAATGTAAATCCTATTCTAAACCAATCCTAGACCAAGCTCCAATGCCTCACCCGATGCCTCAGGCCTTCATCACGAATGTCCTCCAAGTACAAGATACTTTGGGAAATTCCCCGAATAAATCAACACAGATCCCTCGATGCATTCCCCGGCCAAATTAATATATTTTTAGTGTGGGAAAATAAAACTATTCAACAAAATTTCAAACATTCCACGGAATTTCCAACATTCAACCAAAGCCACAAGTTCTAAACTTTGCCTACCCAACCTATGTTTGTATAAACCAATCGACGTATCATGATACTACCGAGTTCAATTAACATTTATTTTAAGTTAAACAACCAATGAATCAAAACAAACCAAAATTCACCAATTATATCAAGTTTTCAATTTTCACTCCCAAATTAATTTTAATTCTCAAACGAGATACCATTTCACCGTACAATCTATAATCAAGGGAACCAATCATTAATCAAAAAAAATTACTATTCATCACCAACAAATATCAAGCAACACATGATATTCAATCCAACACACCAAATATAATAAATGATGAGATAAAAAGAGGGAAAGAATAGAATTGGACCTCGATTTAAAACTTTTTCAATTCAATGTATTATTTCAATTAAATTTTGTAGAGTCCGCGCCGATGAACCTCGAATTCAAACCTCAACAAACCAATCCAAGCTCGATATATCCTTTTTCTCCATTTTTCACCAACCCAAATCTAAATCGAGAAAGAAACATGAACCTAGTACTAAAATTCATACGCCCTTTTTTTGTTTCTCTTATTTTTTGATAGACCATGCCAGAATCAGGAAGAACTGGATTGAGTTCGATCATTTGTGGGTTCTTCCGATCACTGTAGTAGTATCACCAAAGCTCTGGTGAGCTTAATAGTGGTGATGTTGTCTTCCTCCTTCTTGAATCCTCTCTCGTTTGATCTCCCTCCTCTCTCTCTCTATTCAGTCTCTCAGTTACTATCTTTCATTCCCATTTTTGTCTCTATTTTAGTTTGTGGGTCTGTGAAATGGTGGTGTTGTATGCATGTTCTGATTCTCCCTGTGTGCATGTATTCTCTCCTTTCTCTATATATCACTCCTTTGTGTGGGTGTATATTAGCTGAAAAGGAAGAAGAACTATGGTTGTGTATTGTATTATTTTTGTGAGAATTAAGTGTTCTCCCAGGTGAATTGGGTCTATAAATGGAGAGGATCCTGTGTGCGTCTGTGTCCTCTATATGTATTGTTGATGATAAATTCAAAAAGAAATAGGATATCTCCTAGTTTTTCCTTATGGGCCCCTTCTTTATTTGGAATCTCATTCTATTTTGGGTAAGGCAAAGAAATATCTCACGTGGTGGGTAGGGTCATATGGGTAAGGATGAGGTGTAAAGTTGGTTAGGATAGGATTAAATTTGTTAGGTAGTTGTTAGGGAGTTTGTTTTAAGTTGTTATTTTTTATATTTTTGAGAGGTATAATTACATGGGTGAAGGTACACGGTAGGATAAAGTAAAAATGGGAAAAAAATGATATTACATAGAGACAAAATTAGGTGTCTACATCATGCCCCTTTTGAATGTAAACATGAAGTGTTTTCAGACAAAGAAGTAGACAAGAAGACAGAATTTTGTCCCGACCATTATTCAAAGGAAGAAACATAAAGAAGAAGAACAACCGATTTCTTACTTAAGTCATCCTACTCACCCAAGTTATGGAGGAATCAAGTGAAGGAGTCTCAATGGATTAGAAGGAAATTGACTATACCGAGTTGGAGAGACGAGTGAGGCTCTATCGAGGTTCCGTTCGGCGGCTCTCTCATTACATCAAAATAAAAATTACAAGTTAAAACATAAATAAAATGATAAAATCATATCTATACAGCTTCTGTTGGACTCCTGACTTAAGTTTTATCACCCAATTCTTTAGGCGGGCTCCTGACTTGCAATTTCATCACTTGTTGCTTGGTCTTTCTTCACCTTGTTGCTTAACTTTTAATTTATTCACCTTGTTACTTGAATTTACATTTATTCGCCCTCTGCTTCGAGCGGGCCCTTAACTTGCTATTTTTTGACTTTTACTTTCTTCACCTTGTTGCCTGGCTTTCAATTGCTTCACCTTTTTGCTTGACTTTTCATCTCTTACCCTTGTTATTTGACGTTCAATTCCTTCATCTTGTTGCTTGACTTTCAATTTCATCACCCTGTTCTTTAGGTGGTCTCCTGACTTTCAATTTTATCACCCTATTCTTCAGGCGGACTCCTGACTTTCAATTTCATCAACTTCCAATTTTATCACCCTGTTCTTCAGGTGGGCCCTCTGAAACCAAAGTCAAAACTAGAACGAAAATTATTCCAAATAGAGATTTTAATAAAGAAGGATTTCATTTTTGAATGTATGGTCCCATTTTTCAGGAGGGTCTTGAACAGAAAGTAAAATCCCATTTTTCAGGAGGGTCCTGAACAGAAAGTAAAAATCTATTTTTCAAGAGGATCCTGAATAGAAAGTAAAGTCCCATTTTTTAGGAGGGTCCTGAGCAGAATGTAAAGTCCCATTTTTCAGGAAGGTCCTGAACAAAAAGTAAAGTCCCATTTTTCAGGAGGATACTGAACAGAAAGTAAAGTCCCATTTTTTAGGAAGGTCCAGAACAGAAAATAAAATCCCATTTTTTAAGAGAGTCCTGAACAGAAAGAAAAATCCCATTTATCAGAAGGGTCCTGAATAGAAAGTAAAGTCCCATTTTTTAGGAGGGTCCTGAACAAAAAGTAAATTCCCATTTTTTAGGAGGGTCCTGAATAGAAAGTAAAAATTTATTTTCCAGGAGATGAGTCGACTAAAAGGTACGTCTTATAGGAATCAAAGGGAATGAGTGACTACAAGGTATGTCTTCTAGGGGTCAAAGGGAATGAGTCGACTAAAAGGTACGTCTCATAGGAATCAAAGGGAATGACTCGACTAAAAGGTACGTATTATAGGAGTCAAAGGGAAATGACTCAACTAAAAGGTACATCTAATAGGAATCAAGGGTGATGACTCGACTAAAAGGTACGTCTTATAGGAATCAAGGGATATGATTCGACTAAAAGGTATGTCTTCTAGGGGTCAAGGGGAATGACTCGACTAAAATATACGTCTTATAGGAATCAAGAGTGATGACTCGACTAAAAGGTACGTGTTATAGGAATCAAAGGTGATGACTCGACTAAAAGGTACGTCTAATAGGAATCAAGGGTGATGACTAAACTAAAAGTTGCGTCTTATAGGAATCAAAGGTAATTATTTGACTACAAGGTACATCTTCTAGGGGTCAAGGAAAATAACTCGACTAAAAGGTATGTGTTATAGGAATCAAAGGATAAACTCAACTAAAAGGTACGTCTTCTAGGGGTCAAGGTGGAATGACTCGACCAAAAGGTACGTCTTAGAGGAATCAAGAGTGATGACTCGACTAAAAGGTACGTCTTACAGGAATAAAAGGTGATGACTCGACTTAAAGGTAGGTCTAATAGGAATCAAGGGTGATGACTCAATTAAAAGGTATGTCTTATAGGAATCAAAGGGAATGACTCGACTAAAAGATACGTCTTCTAGGAGTGATGGTTAAATTTAAGAAGTGTATCACCTTGAAAATGAAAAATTGAAATCCCTGGACAAATGTGTCTCTGAGGGATATAGGATGATAAATTTTACCATGATTTGTCTATCAAAACTGTACATCAACATTGCTTCCTGCATTTGTAAAAGTGAGGCATTGCAGCCCTTTCATGCTCTGAAGTCATTACTTTGAAGGTAATATGTTTCCTGTTTCATCCAAAGAAAAGTTGTGAGTTTAAAAACATAGTGGATGGTTTGTGGCTTTGGCTTTCTAGGAAAACACTCTTGCCATCATCATATTTAACCTTGCTTCTAACTATTAGCACATGTCATTAACTTGCTGCATCGTTGACCCAACTCAGTTTATTAAGGACTTAAAAACAAACACAGTAGCTCTGCTTTGTCATGCTCATTAGATAAACCCTTTGAACCTTGATATTTCCATGAGTTACCAAACTTGCCTATTGGCTTGATTTTTTCGTGCCTTATTTTGGCTCACAATTATGTCTTTTGCATGTGTTGGCCTTTTTGTCTTGCTTTGTGCAATTGAAGAAGCTGGTAGCCAGTTTTGAAATCTTTTCTCCCTTATTTTGGCATGGACTTGACTCCAAGACAAGAGAAAAATGATAATGACTATTATTTTGACAATTGACTGAAGAAGACAAAATAAAAATAAAGAGAAGAAAGAAAAGACGATGAGTGTCCCCATTTGAAATGAAGAAATGAAAAATTTATCTAGAAATGACAGTCAACTCTAATGATTATGCCATGCATTTTGGATTATGCTACCTGATCTTTCCATCCAAACTTTCTACCAATTGTTGTTGAGTTAATGGCCTTGAAACTGAGTTACTTCCTTGGGCCTAGTGCTTTCGGAGACCTAATTCGACTAGTGGCGCCTAGAAGGGTTGTTTGACAATAAGCCTCTCTCATTTTTTTCTCAGCTCACAATATTTATATGGCGTTCGTGAGGGTTTTTCATTAGGGAGACTCTTTTATCTTCGTTTCTCTCAACTCACAATCATCTTATGGTGCTGATGAGAGTTTTCACCAATAAGACTCTCTCATTTTTTATCTCTCTACACTTTCCATCATCTTACAGTTCTCGTAAGGGTTTTCACCAAAAAGATACTCTCATTTTTATTTCTCTTTTACTTTCTTTTGCTGAGGAAGACAAGTCGTTCCAAAATGCATCGTCATATCCCTTGCATGCTTATCCTTAACATCCTAAAAGATTGATCTAAAGGTCTTTCTTTGGTTATAACATGGCTTTTGGATAGGGTCAGAAAGAAAGGATTGCATGGGGGACAAATGATACTAAAAGTGGGTTAGGACTTACAACTTTTGGAATCGACTTAAACAATGAGGATTAACTCATGCCCCAGTTTTTGACTGGGCAATTCTAAATTTTTATTTGGTTGGACCGAGCCCTGAGTCGGGCAGCTTACATATCTCACCCTCCAGAAAGGAGAATCAAGTCAGGCGTAGTTCTGGCAGCTTGTGCTTTTGATTGATTCTAATTTTTTTTGTTTTTCTCTTTTATTAACTCTTTTCCTTCACAATTTTTCTGACTCTATTTTTCTTGACGCTCTTCTTTTGTTTCTTTTTTTGACACATTTTTTTTTGGAATTTTGTTGACTCTATCTTGATTCCAAAAGAGGGGTATGAAATAAAATAACACTAAGTCTCAAATAGGATAAACAAAGGACGACACAATATTTGGATAGCAGAATGAAATGCCTTCGTCATATCAATCCATAAAGTGCTAGTACATAGCATGCAATGCGAAAGTGCACGATCAAGATCACTTATGAAATGTTTTACAACACTAACTTGCCTCGAGCATGTGTGCCACTTATTTATCCTACACTTGTAAAACATACGACTCCACCGTTGTTGTACATCCCTCAACATTGAATGACTCATGATTTCGGTAGAGATAATTTTCTTCCCGTTTCTTTAGATATAGGATCACACATTTCTTGTTTGACCTAATTTGGATATGCCTTTCGATTGATGACCAAGTTATCCTTGTGTTTCTCAAAATAAATGTCTTAATTTTCAAAGAAGGCTTCAACTTTATCACCAAATTCCTCAGCACTCTACCTATTTTCTCAAATGCTCTCTTTTCCTAACTTTAACTCTCTGATTCAATGTTCATGCTTAAACTGGATTTTAAGATCTGGCTGAAAATTCTGTTAGCATGTCATATCACTAGAGTCAACATAAAATGTATTGTGGAAAGAAAACAAAGAAACATATATTTAAAATACAAGGGAAAAAGGGACACTCTATTTAATTAAAATGAAAGATAGAAGGGTTTGAACATAATGAAAAAAATGGACAAAATAAGATAGATCCCGAACTACAACCCTAAAATAATTCGAATAACAGAAAATATAACAAAACAAACTACCATACCTCTTCCTAATAATGAGAGGGGTAACTTCTTAATAGCTCACCCTGACAACTTAGCCACTGGTTTGCATATCAGCATAACTAGATGTTCTCCCACTATTAATATTCTGCACCATAATTGATCCATTTTGAATCATCTTTTCAATTTCTCTTTTCAAATCTCGATAATCTTTAGTACTGTGACCCTGAGCATCAGAATGATACGCACATCGTGCATTATGATCAAAATTTCTTGAACGCCAATTAAGAGTGTGCTCAATAAGAAGAGTAATCATGCCCTTCGGTACCAATCTCTGAAATAAACTGGCATATAACTCTCCAATTACTGTGAAGTTATCTCTCAAATTCTTCGTTATTTCATTGTTTGGCTTGGATAGAAAATTTGTCCTAGAAGGGCTTTGGTATGTTTGCCGATTTAGATGATGTCTTTGGGGCATTGGGGTATGACATTATGGGTAATATGGGGGTTGAACATGTAGTTGTTCATTATACATCGGATATGGATGTGAACAAACAAAGTATAATGGATTTTGGGAGCGATTATGTGTAGCTTGGGCATGAACTTAGGTTTGAGCCTGAGAGTGACGACGACGGGGTCTTTTTGACCTTTCCTACTGTTCAACTACAATAGAATATGCATTTTCCTCATTCTTTTTCTCCCCAACACTTTCTGAACCCTTTTGAATTTCTTGAGTAGTCACTTTCAATGTTGCAAAACTCACAATACGACCAATCTTAATTCCCTCTTCTATCATCTCCCCCATTTTAAGGACCTCAATGAATGTCTTACCTAATGTAGGTAGCAAGTGTTGATAATATGTTTCGTCCTGCGCTTAAATAAATACCTCAACTATTTTTCTTTCTTTCATTGGTGGTTTTACTCTAGCAGCTTGTTCGCACCATCTGATCGCATACTCCTTGAAATTCTCAGCATTCTTCTTTTTTATACTGGTTAGGGATTTTTCATGAGGGATCAACTCCATATTTTATTGAAATTGTTGCACAAATTCACTAGCTAGGTCATCCCAACTAATCCACTTTTCAATGTCTTGGTCAACAAACCATTCCGAAGCTACGCCTAAAAGACCCTCCCCGAAATAAGCCATAAGTAGCTCTTCCTTCCCTCCAGTGCCTCTTAATTGGTTACAACAACACCTCAAATATGCCACTGGGTCCCCATGTCCATCATATTTCTCAAACTTTGTCATTTTAAAGCCAGGAGAAAGGTTGATACTTGGAAACATGCATAACTTTTTATATGAGAAACTTTTGTAACCCACAAGTCCTTGCAAGTTCTTCATAGCCAGTTCCAAAATTCTTAATTTTTTGGTCATTTCCTCTTGTTCTTCTTTCATAACAGTCTTCTCAGTGATAGAAGGAAATTCAAGTGGGTGAGTGTCACCATAAAGACCAGTCAACTTACATATAGGCTTGAAAGTGTAATGATGATCACAAATAATATTCAATACAGTCTCTCTTGTAGAGTAGGAAGGCACAACTAATGGATGAACATCAAAATTAGGATCTTCATCTGGGGGTGGCACCGCAAAAGCATGAACAATAGGTGGAGCTAAGTATGTGGCAGCCTTGAATTGGGGAGTGAGGAAATCAACATTGGAAGTGGTTGGATATTGGTGCCCCAAAGTCGATCCTGAAGTATGTTGTGCCATATCAACAAAAATGGGAAATTTTGCATGTGACACGGGAGGCAAGCTAGAAAGATATTCCAGATTATCAGTGGGAACTAGAGGAGGCGGCAATCCATTAGCCCAAGCTCAATGAATTTCTATTATTTGTTGTCTTAATTTTTGAATCTCTTCATCAGCTCATAAATTCTTATTTCCCAAACTCACTATCTGATTAGTGACAACAAACTCGGCATCCTTGTTGGACATAACCATCTCTGTGACTTGGTGCAATATGGAGGACCAGCCAAAATGACACAAACCAACCACCTTAAACTAATTGAACAAGAGATAACAAATGTGTTAGATTTCAACACTTTCTCAAAATCTCTCTCTTTTTTTCCTTTTTGAAAAGATCACCGAACCCAAGAATGGCGCCTACGTATCTCACCTCCGAGAGAGGAGAATCAAGTGTGCATAGTTCTTGAAGTCTTGCCAAAATGGCCAAATAAACTCTTTTTTCTTTTTCTTTTATTTTTCTTGAAATTCTAAAATGAAAAGAAAAATGACAAATTGTCAAAAGGATTGACAAAAATCATTTTGAATTGTTCTCTTTAATAACCTATACCAAATGAAACCTATGATTACCAAAGAAACTCTTTTTGGATTTTCAATTTTGCATTTCATATGAAAATGAAACTTGCTCCTATTAAAGGAAAATCTTTTGTAGTTTTCTTTTAAAGATGTATATGAAACACCTACTCTAAATGAAGAGTAAAAAAATCATTTTGAATTTTTGAAATAAGATCCCCTAACCAACAATATGTTGCCAACGTATCTCACATCCCGAAAGAGGAGAATCAAGGGTATGTAGTTCGTCCAGATAGGACAATTAATGATTAAATAACTGACTATACCCTGACTTGAGAGACGCGACCACAAACAGAAGATGAAAAACATAAATAAAATCTTTTTGAGTTTTCAATTTGACACTTAACCTAAAAATGACACCAACAAATATGAAAGGAAAATCTTTTGATATTTTCGTTATATGAAATGTACAAAACTTCTACCATTTTTTTTTTGCATTATCCTTTATAAAAACCTTCTATTGTCAAAAAAATCTTTTTGAAAATTTCGAATTATGAATGCATGCTAAAGGAGACAAAGTGAGAAATATTTTTGGTGTTTTAGTTTTTGAAAAAATGAGTGAAGAAAATAAAGAAATCATTTTGAATTTTTAAATTGTGGAAAAACAAAAGCCATAAAGAACACTAAATGCTATGGAACTCTTTTCTTTTAAATGGTTTCTTATCTACATACTTTACTTCTAACACATGCTTACCCCAAATCATTCCGTCAAATGACCATATTACCCTCAAAGATGCAACACTTAGCACGTAGAGATGCTTTAGAGGTGAGTCTCCTACAAAGGGCTAAGTGGACCCCACTAGGTCTTCAATATGATGCACATAAGAATTACCTAAAGGCTGACATATGTTGTGGTTTACTAACAAGGCCGTTCGGGGGTGCATATGCTCGATAGTGGCTGCTTTGCTTTCCACCTACTCTATACATCCAACGGCTCCCCCCTAAAATAAGTGTGACTCAACTAGAGTTCGTGCTCACGACGTACACTCCAGGACTTGTTGCAGAAATAATTGACTCAAGTTATGCAAATGATGTCAGATATGAAGCGGTAACACATAAGGAAAAAATGTAAACAAAGAACACAAAAACGCACAGCAGTGATAACAGTAACATAAACAATAATCACAAACAATGTTTATACACCCATAATGCCGAACAAAGCCGATACGACACCAAAAATAAGCTTGAATTATGAAAAGTCCCCAGCAAAGTCGCCAGAGCTGTTACACCCCCTTTTTTAACTCCCAAAAAGATTACATTGTAAGTTTCGAAAGGGTTTTTATTAAGGGACAAAAAATTTAAAATTTGTTTTGAAAAGGACAATTTACATTTGAACTCAGAGTCGCCACTTGGCATAAATAGATGTGCCAAGTCACCTTTGGAAAATCCTTTCCAAAATAATTTGACTCTTGAAACTGGTTTACAAATAGAGATTCCAGTTAAGGAATTCTGTTGAAAGAGGGGAAGGTGTTAGGCACCCCTCGATCCCGTGGTTCGACCACGGTCGCTTGGTAAAGTAAATCGGCTAATTTGGCACTATGATGTACAAACCACACAAAAACACGTAAAACAATCAAACAAACAAATAAAACAAAATGAATAAAAAATATAGTGTCTAGTCCGAGTTATACAGTCCCAAAATAGAAAAATACGGAAATGTAAATTCTATTCTAAACCAATCCTAGACTAAGCTCTAATGCCTCACCCGATGCCTCGAGCCTTCATCACGAACGTCCTCCAAGTACAAGATACTTTGGGGAATTCCTCGAATAAATTAATACAAATCCCTCGAGGCATTCCCCGGCCAAATGAATATATTTTTAGTGTGGGAAAATAAAACTATTCAACAAAATTTCAAACATTCCACGAAATTTTGCAACATTCAACCAAAAGCACAAGTTCTAAGCTTTGCCTACCCAACCTATGTGTTCCTAAACCAATCGACGTATCATGATACTACCAAGTTCAATTAACATTTATTTCAAGTCAAACAACCACTGAATCCAAACTAACCAAAATTCACCAATTATATCAAGTTTTCAATTTTTACCCCCAAATTAATTTTAATTCTCAAATGAGATACCATTTCATCGTACAATCTATACTCAAGGGAACCAACCATGAATCAAAACAAATCACTATTCATCATCAACAAAGATCAAGTAACGCATGATATTTAATCCAACACACCAAATATAATAAATGATGAGATAAAAAGAGGGAAAGAGTAGAATTGGACCTTAATTTAAAGCTTTCTCAATTCGATGTATTATTTTGATTAAATTTGGTAGAGTCCACGCCAATGAACCTGGAATTCAAACATCAAAAAACCAATCCGAGCTCGATATATCTTTTTCTCCATTTTTCACAACCTAAATCAGAATCGAGAAAGCAACATAAAGCTAGTACTAAAATTCATACGCCTTTTTTGCTGTTTCTCTCATTTTCCGATAGACCTCATCAGAATGAGGAAGAACTGGGTCGAGTTTGATCGTTTGGGGGTTCATCCAATCACTGTTGTAGCATCACCAGAGCTCTAATGAGCTTAACAGTGGTGATGTTATTTTCCTCCTCTCTGAATCCTTTCTCGTTCGATCTCCCTCCTCTTTCTCCATTTAGTCTCTCAGTTACTAGCTACTATTTATATTTTTCTCTCTATTTCAGTGTGTGGGTGTATGAAATGGTATTGTTGTATACGTGTTATAATTCTCCCTTTGCGCATGTATTCTCTCTTTTCTCTATATCTCTCTCCTTCGTGTGGGTGTAGATTAGTCAATATGGAAGAAGAACTATGGTTGTGTATTGTATTATTTTTGTGAGAATTAAGTCTTCTCCCAGTTAATTGGGTCTATGAATGGAGAGGATCTTGTGTGCGTCTTTGTCCTCTATGTGTATTGCTGATGATGAATTCAAAAAGGAAAGGAAGATCTCCTTCTTTTTCCTTATGGGCCCTTCTTTATTTGGAATCTCATTCTGTTTTGGGTGAGGCAAAGAAAGATCTCACGTGGCGGGGTAGGGTCACATGGGTATAGGATGAGGTGTAAAGTTGGTTAGGATAGGATTAAATTTGTTAGGTGGTTTGTTAGGGAGTTTGTTTTAAGTTTTTATTTTTTGTATTTTTAGGGGTATAATTACATGGGTGAAGGTAGACGGTAGGATAAAGTAAAAATAAGTAAAAATGATATCGGGGAGGAATGAAATTAGGTGTCTACACTCAGTTTAGTCAGTCTCATTTGATGACGAATATTCCCAAAGGGGAGATAGTTTAAGACCCCAAAAAATTTCTTAGCTTAGTTCAGTCCTTTAAGCTTATTAGGGTCCCAGAGTTAGAAAGTTTTAGCTAAATATTCAAATTTAGTGTTATTTTAGTCTTCGAAATCTGAAAATCTTATTTTGATACCTTTACACTCATATAATGTTGATTATTGAGTTAATTCATGATCAGGAGGTCAATATTTCGGAAACGTTTCATATTTTTTGGACCTCGTTTAGACCATGTTTAATTGACCAAAATAGTGGGTCGACGCGATCTCAATGCATCATGTCAACCATCGAGTTGATAGATGGATTTTCCCTAGCTTCAATTCAAATTCTAGTGAACCAATGCTGACTCAACGCGGTGAGTTGGCTATCGCATTGATGCCAATGACACAGTGTGTTGTCCTATGCATCGATGGTTTAATTTTCAGCTATTAAAAAGCCGCATCTCTGGGGGTAATTGGGTCTTTTCCCACACCCTTCAGCCCCCATAACACCACATTTAGCCCTCAAATTAGCAAATTATACTCATTCTTCTTCAAACACTCAATAAAAACCCCTTGGAGGTTCAATTTCAAATCAATAACTCAAGAACTCACCATCAATTTCTAAGAATTCAAGCACTAAGGTACGTAAAGTGCTCATCCAAGGGCCCCTTTCACTCTTGGAGTTCAAGAAACCCCTTTTTAAATCTTGAATCATGATTCCATGTTATGGGTTGTATTGTACTAATGTTGACCATATTGAATGATTTCAAAGATAAGATATTAATATTGTTCAGGAATTCATATTAGCATATCGGTTTAAATCTTTGAAATTGAATTGACTAATGTAACCATGATGAATTGATTGATTATTCATGCCCAAGCATAAGGTTATGTCTCTCATGTGTTTGTCAAAATGCTTAAGTGAATAAATTATGCCTTGTGATTCATAAGTGATCTTATCTAACTTCATGTTAGAACTACATGTTCAAAATGACTCTTATGTTAAAGCTATGATTTGAATGTGATCGTTGGAATGCCTATGTGAATTGTTTAGTGTACTTATGGCATGTTAGTATGCATTCCTATACATGTACAAGTTCAAGATTTTCAAGTGTTCGATAAGATGCCTTAGCATGTGAATTGTGAACATATGGCCATTGTTATGCTATCAAGACGTATACTATGCTTTACTCTTTATGTTATCGAGTCCTGCAGGTATTTAATACTCGATAATTTAGTTGTATACCTAGAGCTAGTATCAGTTACAAAACTCTGGAAAACTCAGTAAACTCCGTCAGTTAGTAGAATTCAGTATTATTCCCTCAAAAAATTAAAATCAATAAGCTTAGTCCAATTCAGTTGAACTATATAATCAGTAACAGTTCAGCCAAGCCTAGCATGAACTAGGAAAATCAGGTCAGTGTCTGTTCAATTGGGAGTAAGATTCAGCACCGAGTGAACTGAAGGATGAGGACTACCTGCTAGTAGAGGACGTGAACCCTAGAAGCAATCCTTGTGTTCCAAAACAATGTAGCCAGCATAGGTTGAGACATCAAACCTGCCAGATAAGGGTTTATGAAATGTTTTAATCTGTTAGTTAAGGGTTCCACCATTCTCCTTAGAGTACCTTCCAGATAAGGGTATCTTTCCAATTGTCTTTACCCATGGCTCGGTACTGATACCCTTTTAACTGAGGTCATAGGTTGGACCTTAATCCATTTAGAGAGATGCATGTAGGTTAGATGATTACCTCCTACTATTTCAATTTCAGTTTCAGTCTCAGCCTCATAATAGAACTCAGTTTACTTCTATAGATTTAAGACTATAAGATATAGTCACTCAGCATCAGTATGGAACTTAGTATAGTTCCACAGAATTCCAGACTGTTAGATATATTCATCCATAAAATCAATAATACAGTATCATTAATTTAGATATCAGTAAATTAGTATTCAGACTCAAAATTCAATGTTATCACGATCTTAGTTACAATTTACGTAATCATGTATGTACTCTTATTCAGTTATACTCATGTAATTTAGTTAGTATTGTTCATTCATATGAACCCATGCATTTCATCCTACCTTACTGAGCATACTAGTATATTAAAAGTACTGACGCATGCTTTTCTTTGCGCTATGAAGTCTTATATCATAGGTTCAAATGCTTGAGCTTTAGAGTACCCTTAGCGGTTAATATTCTCGATATTTAAAGTATTATTGAGTCCTCATAAATCGAGGATATGCTGGTTATTTTTAGTATTTCAGTTTATTTCAGTAGTTGGAGTTATTAAGGGAACTATCCCTTCAACTCTACAGTTCAGATAGTTTAGAGGATTTCCAAACTAGAGTATTTTTAGACAGTTGTTTTTCAGTATTCAAATTTCTTATTTCCAGATTTGGATCATATGGTATTTTTCCATATTTATTTCAGTTATATTATGATTACAGCATTACTATTATTCTGTGTTCACAGCAGGTACCAGTCATGGGTTAGCTAGTAGTCCTTCAGGATTGTTAGCACCGTGTAGTGCTCGGGGTACAGACTTAAGGCGTTACATGGTCAATCATCATCTGGAAGCAGCAGGTCCCTCCTCAGCCTTACTCTGAAGTCACCTAACTACCTCCGAAGTTCATAAATCTATCTTTCAAGTTTTTTCAAGGACTCTAGATGAATCACCTTTTACAAATCTAGATCAGCCATATTTAGAAGTGGAGTAGAATAAGTGAGTAAGGAGGTACCTATGTATAATGGATTGAATTTGAATGGGTTAGTCAAAAACCACAATTTTTTTACCTCTTTTCAAATAAAATTGATGACTTTGTGAATATGTAAATTAAAACAACTGGATCTAAATACAACTTTTATCTTTATTGTATTTCAAAAAGAAAAAAAAATCTTTAAAAAAATTCTAATAGATGGGTAATCTGTTGCAAAATGTATTCTATTTGTTTAATAATTTACAACATATTAACAATTTTTTACAACAAATGGATACATCTATTTGATTTTTCCAACAGATAAGTCATAGTCGCAATAGATTGATCATCCATCGTAATAAATGTCTATAATTGTTTGATAATTTTAATAGATGTATCATACATTGTAATAGGTTAGTCATTTGTTTATTTAAATAAATCCATAAATGGGCTAGAAAGAATAAGGTGTGTGCAGATGGATGGTCCACTTTCATGTAAGGGAGTAATGTATTATTGATAAGGTCATTGGGACAACATGCATAAATTATAATGACTTTTTATTAATGCGATTCTTAACCGATTAGGAATTGATCATTCGAATAAGATCCTTGTAAGACCCTACAAATCTCTAGCTTAATTCAGTCCTTTTAATCTTGCCAAGGGATCCCAGACTTAGAATATTTCAGCTATGTACTCAGACTTAGTGTCATTTTAGACTACGAAGGTTGGGAATCTTCTTTTGTAACCTTTACTCCTATTAAATGTTGATGCTTAGGTTGATTCATGATCAGGGAGGTCCATAGGTATTCCCGCTCAAGTTTTAGATGTTTTAGATTTCGTTTGAAGCTCCTTTTGAGTCCCAAAATAGAGAATCAATGCGATCTCGGTGTGTCGCATCGACTATCGCATTGATGAACATTTTCCCTAGCTACTACTGTCAAATTCCAGTGAGTCAACCCGATTATGGTGTGATGCATTGGCTATCACATCGATGCCATTAATGCGCTGCATAGATGCCATCGATGTGTTGCATCGATCTGAGCATCAATAGCCCAGTTTTTAGTCATTAAAATACCACATCCTTGGGAGTATTTGGTCTTTTTACCTTGACCTTCAGCCCCCAAAATGAGAAATTAGTCAACCTTTTGAGAAACTCAACTCATTCTTTCTCAAAATCTCTCAAGAACAAAACCCTAGAAACTTCAATTTCAAATCAAGGACTTAAGATTCCACCATCAACTTTCAAAAATTCTTCAACAACGGTATGTAGTGTTCATCCAAGGTCCCCTTTCACCCTTGGAGTTTAAGAAACCCTTTTCAAAATCTTAAATTATGATTTCCATGTTGTGGATTATTTGAATTTATGTTAATCTTGTTGTATGATCTCCAAGATGAAATCTTTAATGAATTCCATGAATTTATGTTTGCATGTGGGTCGAAGTTCTTAAAATGAAATGATTAATATAGCCATGATGTGATGAATTATTATTCATGCCCAAGTATGAGAATATTGTCCCATGTGATTGTTAAAATGTCTAAGTGAATTAAGTGTGCAATTTGGTCCATTGTTGATCTCAGTTATGAATCCATGAATGAACTGTATGTCTAAATGACTCTCATGTTAAAGCTATGTTTTGAAGGTGTTTATTGAAATACCCTTGAAAGTGAATTATAAACATGTGGCTATTTGTTGTACCTTTAAGATTTATGTTAAGCTTTACTCTTTACACTATCGAGTCCTAGGGTATTCAGTACCTAAAAATTTAGATATGTACCTAGAGCCAGTGTCAGTTATAGAATAGTCTTATTCAGCTCGTGATCAATAGTACTTTTAGTCAGTTTCAGAACTCAAGAAAACTTAGTAAACTCAGTACTAATCCAGTCCAGTGAAATATTTAGTTCAAACCTCAGTTAACTCAGTTAGTTAGTAAGATTCAGTAGTATTTCATCAGACAAAAGAACTCAGTAAATTCAGTCTAGTTTAGTTAAATAGTATAATCAGTAACAGTTCCATCAAGCCTTGTATGAACTAGAAAGTCAGTTCAGTGTCTTAGATTTGACAGTAGGATTCAGCACCGAGTGAACCCAAGGATGGGGACTCACCTGTCAGCATAGGGTGTGATCCTTAGAAGTAATCCATGTATTCCAAAATTACATAACTAGTGTAGGTTGAGACATCAAACCTACCAGATGAGGGTTGATGAGGTGTTTTAACCTGTCAATGGAGGGCTCTACTATTCTCATTAGAGTACCTGCGAGATGAGGATACCCTTTTTATCATCTTTACCCATAGAATGGTACTGATACCCTTCCAACTGGGGTTATAGGTTAGACCCTAACTCTATTTAGAAAAATGTACATGTCGGTTAGATGATTACTTTCCACCATTTCAGTCTCAGATTAGAACTCAGTTCAATTCTACAAATTCAAGACTATCAAATATAGTCACTCAGCTCAGTATGGAACTTAGTATAGTTCTATAGACTTCAGGATTGTGAGATATAGTCATACAGATAATCAGTAATATAGTATCAATATATTTGGATAATCAGATAATCAGTATTTAGACTCTGTATTCAGTATTTCTATGATTTCATTTACATTTTACATATTCATGCATGTATTCTCATTCAATCATATTCATGTATTCTATTAGTATCATTCATGCATCATGAACCAATGTATTTTATCCTACCTCAATTTCCATTCCAGTGTATTCCAAGAACTGACACATACTTTCACTTACGCTATGGTGTCTTATACCATAGGTTCAGACGTATAGTCCCTAAAGTATCCTCAGTAGTACAGACTTTAAGCGGATAGAGTAGTGGTGATTCCTCATATTTTTATGACATAATTATCTTTAGTCTTTCAGTATTTTAGCAGTCAGTCGAAGTTAGTTGGGGACATATTCCATCAACTCCACATTTCAGACAGTTTTAGAGGCTTTTCAGAGTAAAGTATTACAAACAATCATTCAGTTTTTAGTATTTTGTTCAATTTTGGTATTATGATACTGCTCTCAGTATTATTTAGTATTTTTTACAGATTGAACCTTATGGAAAGTTTTCACCCATTTATTCTATATATTTTAGTATTATTATTCAGTTATTACAGCGGGTACCAGTCATGGGTTGGCTAGTGTTCCTTCAGGATTGTTAACATCGTGTAGGGTTTGGGGTATAGACTCGAGGCCTTTCAAAATTGGTATCAGAGCCTAAGGTTTAATAGAGTCCTAGGAATTTTGGAAGTTGTATCTAGTATAGTATTATGCATGGGTGTGTTGCATGCCATACTTATGAATAGGAGGCTGGGAGATATTTTTGGAATAGTTTCTCCTTTTTCAGTATTTATGTCATGTGAGTGAGCATGAGCTCTACTTAAACTCTCTATCTAATCCATACTTCACTTCTATTTACAGAACTTGCCTCCAAAAAGAGCTCAGAGAAGAGGAATGGGAGATGAGACTTCACTTCAGCCCACCCAGCCAGATCTTCTGGATGAACATGTCTCCCATGCTGAGTTCAAAATATCTTTCACCATCCTAGGTCATGCTGTAATGGCCTAAAATAATCGCCCAGCTATTATTCTGGACAACACCGTGGTTAGCAGGATTCAGAACTTCACCCTAATGAATTTGCCATCTTTTACTGGGTCTAAGTCAGATGAGGACCCTCAGGAATTTCCTGATCAGGTGCAGAAGGTTATTGATATTATGGGGGTGACATCTAGTGAGAGAACTAAGCTAGCTGCATAGCAGTTACAGGATATGGCTCACTCGTTGTCCAAGTAATTGAAGGAGAAAAGGGTCCCAAGTTCAGGGACCATAAAATGGGAGAAGTTTGCCTCTGCTTTTTTGGATAGGTTCTTCCCAAAGAAGTTAAAGAAAGTGAAAGTTCTAGAATTTATCAATTTGAAGTAGGGCAACATGATGGTGAAAGAGTATTCTCTCAAGTTTACTCAATTAGCTAGATATACTCGTCACGTGGTTATAGATAGCAAGTCTAAGATGAGCAACTTTGTATCTGGGATGAATGATATTATGGTCAAAGAATGTAGGATTGCAATGTTGATCAGTGACATGGACTTGTCTAGACTGATGATCTATGCTCAACAGATCGAAGATCAAAAGAATAAAGAGAGAGTGAAGTAGAACAAGAGGCCTAGGAAAGGTAGTTTCAACTTTGCTCAGCCTATGTCTGAGCGTGGGAATAATTCTCAATTCTGCCAGAAATCTTTAGTTCTATCCCAATCCTCAGCCAGTGCTCCAGTGTCAAAATTTAAAGATGGCAACAGAGATAGGGCATCAATCCCTAACATCAGGGTAGTATGAGCAGTGCTTGAATAAATACTCTCTGCCATCAGTGTGGCAGAAACCATCAGGATGTCTACAAGGCAAGAAGTGATATATGTTTTGGATATGGAAAGCCTGGCCACAGAGTCAAATATTGTCCCTAGTTAGGTTCCCAGGGTTAGCATAACTGTCTTCTAGCTCAGTTCGGTTGTCCAATTCAGCTGGGTGCCTCTTCTAGTGCCACCAGTTGGTAGATCCCAAACAGACTCTATGTTTTTTAGTCCCGATAGGATTAGGAAAATTCTCCTGATATGGTCACTAGTACATTACAAGTTTTCCATTTACATGTTTACATTTTTCTAGATCTAGGAGTATCTCTGTCTTTCGTTACTCCATATATAGTAGTTGATTTCAGAGTCAGTCCCAAAATCCTAGCAGAGCCTTTCTCAGTCTCTACCCCAATAGATAAGTTCATCATTGCCCAGCGGGTATACCAAAACTATCCAATTATGGTATTTCAGAAATTCACTTTAGTAGACTTAGTCGAATTAGAGATGACTGATTTTGATATCATTCTCGGTATGGATTGGCTTTATTCCTCCTATTCCTCAGTCGACTGCAAAAACAGAATTGTTATATTTTAGTTTCTAAATGAACCCTTCCAAAAGTGGAGGGGTAGTACTCTAGCACATAGGGTTCAGTTTGTTTCTTACCTTTGGGCTATAAAAATAATAGATATGGGATATGTTTACCATCTTTTTAAAGTTCAGGACTCTAAATAAGAAACCCCTGTTCTTGAATCAGTGTTAGTAGCCTATGAATTCCCAGATGTGTTTCTCAAAGATTTTCCTAAAGTTCAACCCAAAAGGGAAATTGATTTCAAAACTGATCTTCTTCCAAATACTCAGTCCATCTCTATTCCTCCATACAAAATGGCTCTAGCAGAACTCAAGGAATTGAAACAGCAATTAAGGGATCTCTTTGATAAGGGGTTCATCAGACCTAGTGTGTCCCCATGGGGCACGAAAGAATTATTCGCGAGTAAGAAAGATGGGTCTCTCAAAATATGTATATATTATCATTAGTTAAATAAGGTCACGGTCAAGAATAAGTATCCATTTCCCAAAATCGATAAGTTGTTTGGCCATTATTAGAGTGCCAATTATTTCTCAAAGATAGAACTTAGATTAGGCTATCATCATCTTAGAGTCAGGGAATATGATATCCAAAAAAATAGCCTTCAGAACTCGGTATGGTCACTTTAAAATTCCTAGTAATGTCCTTTTGTCTTACTAATCCCTAGAAACTTTCATGTAATTGATGAACCGTGTGTTCAAGCAGTACTTGGACATGTTCATCCTAGTCTTCATAGATGATATTCTCATTTACTCCTGTAGTGAACATGATCATGTAGACCATCTTAGAACAGTATTACAGACTCTTAGAGACCATCAGCTATTTGCCAAATTCATTATTTGTGAATTATGGCTAAGGTCAGTAGCTTTTCTTGGCTATATAGTTTTCGGTGATGGTATTATAGTGGATCCTTAAAAGACTAAAGTAGTGAGAAACTGGCCTAGACCCATCTCTCTGTCAGATATCAGGAGTTTCTTGGGTTTGGATGGCTATTACAGATGGTTTGTTGAGGGATTTTCATCTATTTCATCCCTTATTTACAGATTGACCCAGAACAAGGTCAAATTCCAGTGGTCGGATTTTTTTAGAAGAGTTTTCAGGAGTTGAAGACTCGACTCACTACAGCTCCAATTTTGACCCTACCAGATGGTTTCGATGGATTTATTGTATATTGTTATACTTCTAGAGTTGGATTGGGTTGGATTGGGTTATGTCCTCATACGGAAAGGGAAGGTCATAGCCTATGCCTCAAGACATCTTAAGCCCCATGAGAAGAACTACCCTACTTATCAGCAGTTGTAGTCTTTGCCTTAAAGATTTGGAGGCACTATTTTTATATTGTGCATGTTGATATGCTCACAGATCATAAGATCCTACAGTATATGTTTTCTCATAAGTACCTAAACCTCTATCAGAAAAGGTTTGGAGTTGTTGAAAGACTATGACATGAGTGTATTGTACCATCTGGGCAAGGCCAAAATAGTGGTTAATGCTCTCAGTAGACTATCTATGGGTAGTGTTGCCTATTTTGAGGACAGTAAGAAAAAGTAAGTTCAAGAAGTCCATCACCTTGCCCAAATAGGTATCCACTTTGTAGACAAAGCAGAAGGTAATGTGTTGGTTCAGAGCGATTCCGAATTCTCTCTAGTTTTTGAAGTAAAGGAAAAGAAGGATAGAGATCCCAATTTAGTTAAGTTGAAAGAGTTAGTCAGCGATTAGAAGTTTGAGGTTTTCTCCCAAGGAAGAGATAGTGTATTACGTTGTTAGGGTCATCTGTGTGTGCCAAGTGTAGATGACTTGAGGCAGCGAATTCTTGCAGAGGCACATAGTGCACATTACTCTTTTCATCAGAGGTCCACTAAGATGTACCGTGATCTATGGGAGATCTATTGGTGGAGTGAAATGAAAAAAATATTGCAGAGTTTGTGGCTAAGTGCTCAACATATCAGCAGGTTAAGATTGATCATCCAAAGACTAGTGGGTCCATGCAGGAGTTCAGTTTTCCCACATAGAAATGGGAAGAAGTGAACATGGACTTTGTGGCGGGTTTGTCTCATACTCGTCGTCAGCATGATTCAGTTTGGGTCATTGTAGATAGGATGACCAAATCAGCTCATTTCCTTCAAGTTCATACCTCTTATTTAGACGAGGATTACGCCAAACTCTATATTAGGGAGTTGGTCTGATTTCACGGTATTCCGTTGTCAATTATCTCAAATAGAGGTACTCAGTTCACCTCTCATTTCTGGAAAGCTTTCCAAAAGGGTCTTAGTGCCGGAGTTCTTCTCAGTATAGCCTTTCATCCTCAAACAGATGGTCAAGTAGAAAGGACCATTTATACCTTTGAAGATATATTATGAGTATGTGTGATTGATTTTTGAGGTATTTGGGATGACCACTTGCCTTTCATTAAATTTGCGTATAACAACAGTTATCACTCCAGTAATCAGATGGCTCTATTTGAGGCGCTCTATGGGAGTTGGTGTAGATCTCCCATTGGTTGGTTTAAAATGGATGAGACCACAATAGTAGGGCCTAACCTGGTATTTGATACCTTAGAGAAGGTCTAATCGATAAGGGAAAGGCTTAAGACAGCTCAGATCAAACAAAAATCATACGCAGATGTGCAAAGAAAGGATCTTGAGTTCAAGATTGGTGACTATGTGTATATGAAAATCTCTACTATGAAAGGAGTAAAGTATTTTGGCAAAAAGAGGAAAGTCAGTCAATGATATGCCTGTCCTTACCGAATTCTCAGACGTTTTAAAAAGGTAGCTTACAAACTTAGGTTTACTATAGATCTATCTTCAGTTCATCCAGTGTTCCATGTCTCCTTGCTAAAGAAATGCATAGGTGACCCAGCAGTCGTAGTCCCTATTGAAGGAATAGATATTCAAAACAACCTCTCTTATGAAAAGATTCCAGTCAAAATCCTTGACTATTAGATTCAAAAACTGAGGAACAAAGAAGTCCCTTTGGTCAATGTTCTTTGGCAAAATCAGTTTATTGAGGGGGATACTTGGGAAGATAAAGCAGATATGCGAACCAAGTATCCTAATCTATTTTCCGCTAATCTAGACACAGCTCATGGTAATAGTTTCCTTAAGCTTATTCAGCTTCATGATCAGATCTGTTATAAACTTTGTATTAGTTCTCATTGCATATTCAGTTACATGTTCATGAATCAGTTCAGTCGTGTACCCATGCATCAGATATGCATAAATCCCAGTTATGCATTCATGAATAATGTTCAGTTATGTACTCATGCATCAGACATGCATGTTCAGTATAATAATTCAGTATATCAGTAATAGCAGTTATATAGACATGTTCCAGATGTTAATGCCCAGTAAGTGAGTTCAGCCTACTAGTATTTTGTATTCATTCAGTATCATTCGAGGATGGATGTTCCCAAGGGGGAGATAATGTAAGACCCCATAATATCTATCTTAATTCAGTCATTTTAAACTAGCCGAGGGTCCCAGACTTACAATATTTCAGCTAAGTACTCAGACTTAGTGTCATTTTAGACTATGAAGGTTGGAAATCTTATTTTGCAACCTTTACGCCTATTAAACATTGATGTTTAGGTTTATTCATGATCAGGGAGGTCGATAGGTGTTCCCGATCATGTTTTGGATTTTTCAGACTTTCTTTGAAGCTCCTTTGGAGTCACAAACCTGTGAATCTATGCGATCTTTGTGCGTCACATCAACTATCGAGTTGATGAATATTTTTCCCAGCTACCAGCGTCAAATTCCAATGAGTCGACACGATCATGGCTCAACGTGTTTGGTATCCCAGTTTTTAGTCATTAAAAGACCGCATCCTTGGTGGTATTTAGGTCTTTTTTCCTTGACCCTCAGCCGCCAAAACACGAAATTAAGAACCCTTTTGAGCAAATAAGATCATTCTTTCTCAAAATATCTCAAGAACAAAACCCTAAAAACTTTAATTTCAAATCAAGGGCTCAAGATTCCACCATCAACTTTCAGAAATTCTTAAACAAAGGTATGTGAAGTGTTCATCCAAGGGCCCCTTTCACCCATGGAGTTCAAGAAACCCTTTTCAAAATCTTAAATTATTATTTCCATATTGTGGGTTGTTTGAATTCATGTTAATCTTGTTGTATAATCTCCAAGATGATATCTTTAATGGATTTCATGAATTTATGTTAGCATGTGGGTCGAAGTTCTTAAAATTGAAGTAATTAATGTATCCATGATGAGATGAATTATTATTCATGACCAAGTATGAAAATATGCTTCCTGTGTGTTTGCTAAAATGTCTAAGTGGATTAAATATTCAATTTGGTCCATTGTTGATCTAGGTTATGAATCCATGAATGAACTACATATCTAAATGACTCCCATGTTAAAGCTATGCCTTGAAGGTGTTTGTTGAAATACCTTAGAAAGTGAATTATGAACATGTGGCTATTTGTTATGCCTTCAAGATTTATGTTAAGCTTTACTCTTTATGCTATCAAGTCCTTGGGGTATTTAATACCTGACAATTTTGTTGTGTACCTAGAGCCAGTGTCAATTATAAAATAGTCTCATTTAGCTCACAATCAGTAGCACTCTTAGTCAGTTTCAGAACTCAGGAAAACTCAGTAAACTCAATATTATTCTAGTCCAACAAAATATTCAGTTCAGCCCTTAGTAAACTCAGTCAATTAGTAAGATTCAGTAGTATTCCGTCAGTCAATGGAACTCAGCGAATTCAGTCCAATTCAATTAAACACTATAATCAGTTATAATTTAGTCAAGCCTAGCATAAACTTGGAAATCAGTTCAATGTTTATTCAGTTGGGAGCAGGATTCAGCACCAAGTGAATCCAAGGATGGAGACTCACCTGTTAGCAGAGGGTAATATCCTTAGAAGCAATCCTTGTATTCAAGAACAACATATCCAGCATAGGTTGAGACATCCAACCTGCCAGATGAGGATTGATGTGGTTTTTTAGCCTGTCAGTTGAGGGTTCCACCATTCTCATTAGAGTACCTGCCAGATAAGGATACCATTTTCAGTGTCTTTACCCGTGGCACGGTACTGACACCCTTCCAACTAGGTTTCGGGTTGGACTCTAACTTTATTCAAAAAAAGGGGCATGTTGGTTAGATGACCCATAATTTTAATTTCAGATTCAGTCTCAGATTAGAACTGTGTTCAGTTCTATAGATTCAAGACTATCATATATAGTCACTCAGCTTAGTATGGAACTCAATATAGTTCCATAGACTTTAAGACTGTCATATACAACTATCCAGATAAATAGTAATACAGTATTAGTATATTTAGATAATCATATAATTAGTATTCAAACTCTATAATAGTATAACTATGATTTCAGTTACAGTTACATATTCATGCATGTACTCCCATTCAGCCATATTCATGTATTCTATTAGTATCGTTCATGTATAATGAACCCATGCATTTCAGCCTATCTCACTTTGCATAACAGTATATTCCAAGTATTGACGCATACTTTTGTCCTGCACTATGGTGTCTTATACCATAGGTTCAGATGCACGGGCCCCAGAGCATTCTCAGTAGTATAGACTTTCAGTAGACAGAGTAGTGGTGAGTCCTTATATTTTGAGGACATAATTATCTTTAGTGTTTTAGTATTTTAGCAGTCAGTTGTATTTAGTTGGGTATGTGTCCCATCAACTTTATATTTCAGACGGTTTTAGAGGTTTTTCAGACTAGAGTATTACAGACAGTCATTCAGTTTCAGTATTTTGTTCAGCTTTGGTATTATGATACCGCACTCAGTATTATTCAGTATTGTTTATAGATTGAACCTTATGAAAAGTTTTTGCTTATTTATTTTGTATATTTCAGTATTATTATTCAGTTATTGCAGCAGGATCAGTCATGGGTTAGCTAGTGGTCCTTTGAGATTTTAGCACCGTATAACATCTGGGGTACAGAGTCGGGGCATTACAATCGAGCATTGTACAGTTAAGTTTGATAGGTTAGAACTGATAAGTCTAAAGGGCCCATTAAGATGGTGTTAATACCCTGTTATGAATTAATAAAGGTTGTTTCTCATGTACATACCTGTCTAGTTTTGAGAAGAGATCAATGTTTGGTGTCATTGTAGAGATCCAATAATGATTAGACTTATTTTTAAGTGTGGATTGGACTTTGAGAAGTCCTCCGAAGCCTCTCATTGTATAAAATAAGAACAAAAAACAATAGAAATTCCCCTGGCCCAAATTAATATGGAAGGGTTGTTCGAGAAGATGATTATACACCAGAGAGAGCTGTAGGAGAATACCTATGAGGAAAGGGGGAGTTGATGAAATACTATATCATCTGGAGCTAATTGAAGAAGAAACATAGGGTACCAAGGAACTTCTAGCAAGTCTAGCTGATAAAACTGAATTAAAATATGAGAGATCTAAATCAAGTACAAAAATGAAAGTGTATCTAGTAATGAAAATTCATTTGTTGTCTCTCTTAAAGAAAAATAGTGCAGATGGACACTTTTCTAGGGAGATGCGACTAGGTAGCGTGGTTGGGATCATCACCTATATAGAAAATAACAAAACACTAAGAAAGTAGCTTAGTGAACAACGAGGGTTGTAATGATATACAATAAGTCAAGAAAACTTGTTCCAAGAATAGTTGCATTTTAAATTGTATACATTGCCTTATTGTCTATGGTTCCGATTAGGTCCACTTCTATTAAAATGATTGGAACCACAAACAAAATTGAAAGGCAGATTAAGTATCATTACTTCCTTAGTAATATTGATATAATTTATTGTGGTTTCTTTCCTTAGAATGCTTTCAATATATCTTGGAGAATATCAGAGGCTTGTTGTAGTATGTGAATCTCAATAATTTTCAAGCTTACCTCCAGCTTGCTGATTCAGTATTTAAGCTTGTCATTGTCGTATTTGAGGTTAGTATAGAGTTCTTGGTATTTTGTGAGCTCATCGATAAAGAACACATTCTTTGGATTTATGGCATTATAAAAGGCCTTCAGAAGTCTTCCAGAACACTTTCTTCAGAAGTCTTAAATGATAGATGCAGGGTCGTTATGTTTGTTTTAGGCCAATATTTTGTTGCACACTTAAGCAGTGGTTCCAACAGTTGCATAGCTAACTTTCTCGAGCATTGTTTAATGCAGCTTGTTCAACCAACCTGCAACGAATTTGATAGGTTAATGATCCTAGAATTATGTAATGTTTGATCTAAACTGACTCCACTAATCCTATAGCTTAAATGCTAGGAAACAACTTATTTGAATATAGGATTAGTGTAATCAGTTTAGATCAAATATTATATAATTTCAGGATCATTAACCTATCAAATCCTTTAAAGGTTGCATTGAACAAGTTCTATTGAACAACGCTCAAAAAAGTGAGTTGTTCACCTGTTAGGGCCACATCTTAAGTGTGTATCAACACGTTGACCTGAAATAAACATAGCGACCCTCCATGAATCTTTTAAGCCTTCTGAAGAAAGTGTTCTGGAAGCCTTCTGAAGGAATTTTGCAATGCCACAACTTCAAAGGAAGTGTTCCTTATTAACGAGCTCACAAAAGACCAAGAACTATATACTAACCTCAAAGACGGCAATGACAATCTTGAATATCGAATTGGCAAGCTTAAAAATTATCGAAATTCACATACTACAAGAAGCCTCTGATATTCTCCAAGATATTTTGAAAGCATACTAAGGCAAGAAAACATAATTAATTATATACATATGGCTAAGGAAGTAATGATAATTACCTTTCATTCTTGTTTGTGGTTCCAATCATGTAACTAGAAGTGGATCTAATTGAAACCACAAACAACAAGGCATGGGATGTAATTTTAACTGCAGTTGTTCGTGGGGCAAGTTTTCTTGACTTACTGTATATCATTTCAATTATCAATGCCCACAAAGCTACTTTTTGGTGTTCCATTAATTTCTATGTAGGTGATCATCCCGACCACGCTACCTAGTCAAAGCTCCCTACAGTAGTGCCCATCTATACTATTTTTCTTTGAGAGAGAGGACAGATGGATTTTCATTTTTGGATACACTTTCATATTTATACTTGATTCAAATTTCCCGTGTTCTAAGTCAATTTCATCGACTAGATTCGCTACAAATTCCCTCTTATACTATGTTTTCTCTTCAATTAGCTCTCAAATGATATAATCTTCATTAACTACCCTTTCCCCACACAGGTGTTCTCCTACCAGACCTTCTGGTATATAATTATCACCCAGAGTATCCTAACCATATAAATTTAGACTAGGCAATAACTATATTGATTTCCATTCTTGGATAAAGAAGTGAAAGGCTCCGAAGGCCCTCTCAGAGTCCAATTCACGCTAAAAGTTAGTCCAATTACTATCGAATCTTTTTACAATGCCACCAAAACTTGATCACTTCACAAAGTTTGACACATATATGAGCAACAACCGTCAATAAATCTTAACAGGGTATCAGAACCATATTCATGGACCCTCAGCCTTATCAGTTCAGAGCTATCAAACTTAACTATAAAATAATAGATATATTTTTGAATGATCAACGCCTAATCGGTGAAAATGGCATTCACAAAATTAGTATACTCTATGTGTGTTTTCATAATAACATTAACAGTAATACATTCCTCCCAACTCGAGCTATCAATTGATCACTTTGAGTTAAAATGATTTGTATTAACTTATTTTTAAGTTAATACTTAAACTAATTTAGCTAGAACTAGGGATGAGTACATAGGGTCAACTGCAACTTCAATTGAGTGTTTGCAATTGCATGATGTTGGTATTGCATTTCTCCTGACCCAAGTCGTCGATGAATCACTCTAAGTTGAAACGATTAATATTAACTTATTGTTAAACTAATACCTAAATTGATTTAGCTAAAACTAGGAAAGAGTACATAGGTCCAACTACAACTTCAATTGAGTCTTCGTAATTACATGATGTTTGAATTGCGTTCCTCCCATCCCAAGTCATTAATCAATCACTCTGAATTGAAATAATTCATATTAACTTAATGTTAAGATAATACCTAAATTGATTTAACTAGAACTAGGGATGAGTACACAGGGTCAACTACAACTTCAATTGAGTTTTTACGATTGCATGATATTGGTATTGTGTTTCTCCCGACCCAATTCATCGATTGATCACTCTGAGTTGAAATGGTTCATATTAACTTATTTTTAAGCTAATACCTAAATTTATTTATCTATAACTAGGGATGAATACATAGAGTCAACTATAACTTTAATTGAGTTTTTGCAATTGTAGGATGTTGGTATTGTGTTCCTCCCGACCTAAGTCATAGATCGATCGCTCAAAGTTGAAATGATTCATATTAACTTAATGTTAAGTTAATACCTAAATTGTTTTAGCTAGAAATAGGGATGAGTACATAGGTTCAACTACAACATCAATTGAGTCTTTGCAATTGCATGATGTTGGTATTACGTTCCTCCCGATCGGAGTCATCGATCACACTGATTTGAAATGATTCCTATTAACTTAATGTTAATATAATACCTATATTTATTTAACTATAAATATGTATGAGTACATAGGGTCAACTACAACTTCAATTGAATCTTTATAATTACATGATGTTGGTATACGTTCCCCCGACCCGATTAGTTGATTGATCATTCTGAGTTGAAATGATTCATATTTACTTAATGTTAAGCTAATAACTAAATTGATTTAGTTACAATTAAGGAAGAGTAAATAGGGTCAACTATTTCAATTAAGTCTTTACAATTACATGATGTTGGTATTGTGTTCCTTCTGACTTGAGTTATCGATCAATCACTCTAAGTTGAAATTTTTCATATTAACTTATTATTAAGATAATACCTAAATTGATTTAGCTAGAATAAGGGATGAGTACATAGGGACAACTACAACTTCAATTGAGTCTTATCAATTGCATGATATTGGTATTGTGTTCCTCCCAACGCGAGTCGTTGATCGATCACTGTGAGTTAAAATAATTAATATCTTTAAAATTTAAAAAAATAATTAATATCTATTCATACCAAATTAAAATTTTCAAAAATTGTCATTTCTTTTTTTTAAAATACAAATCAACCCATACAAGTCATCCATTTGTGGGGAAAATATTTCATTATTTCAAATATCAAGTTTTCACTCTTTTCTTTCTCTCTCAATAATACAGACAACAACTTCTAAACATATTGCTCAACCCTTCAAAACAGATCGATTTTCTTTCCATTTGCAAGCATATCGCTATTATTTTTTAGTTCATTCTCGCTTATATCCACCATTTTCTCTGTCTTTGCAGGTAACAAATTTTGAGAAGAGTTCTACATTTGTTCTTTATTATAAAAATTAGAGCTTTTCTTTTAAAGATGAAAAAAAACCTTTAGTTTTATTATCTTTAAGAATGAGTTAACATTTGAGTTTTGATGCTAAAAACATAAGAAAAAACTGAGAAAACCCCAGTTTTTGTTGCAGTGTTTCATTGACTCGTCGTATTGTTGGATGATGTTTGTGGTGTTATTGGTGGATATTGTTAGTGATGTCGATATTGGTGTTCATAATGGTGGTGTAGGTGGTCTTGGTATTGATATTGGTGGCATTATTGGTGGTGGTAACAGTTTTGGTAGACTTGGTACGGGTATTAGTGGCATTAGTATTCGTGTCGGTGGTCTTGGTGATGGTGTTGGTATTGGTATTATTGGAATTGGTAGTGTGGTGCTGGTGGTGTTAGTGGTCTTGGTGGTATTATTGGTGGTCTTGGTGGTGGTATGAGTGATCTTGGCGGCATTGGTAGTGGTGTTGGTGGTGGTCTTGGTGGTCCATCTGTTGCAACTGGTGGAACATCTGTTAAGAGATATTAAATAGGTTTTCAAATAGATTCCCCATATGATCTAACTAATGGGTTATCCATTGGAATATTTATTTGTAATGTGGTGTATAATAATTTATTGAAATTTGTCTTACCTTTTAAAAAAAAATTATGCAAACATCAAATGTAATGTATTTTTTGTTTTTTAGATATTTGTAGTTAAAAGATGTCTCCCAAAAGAAAAGAAACTAAAGGTGGATTAACTTCTGACTACCTCACAAAAAATGCTAGAGTACATATGGATTTGGAGGAACTTCCTAAACAATCTCACTCGATAAAAAATGAGGTTGAGGAAAGTTATGAAACGGGAGGTGGAGAAGGGTATATAGAGGCTGATAAGGAAAATAAAAGTAAGGAGGAAGTAGAAGATAAACAAGATGATAATGCATCACTAATGGGGCATGAATTAAGATTGAAATCCCAGCATGAGGCTATCAAAACTATTAGTATTGATAGGTTTCAAATTACAATGCCGATAGATGACCCTGCAGAACTAAATGGTGATCTTGTACTTAAATGTCAGCTGTAGAAGCCTTTTGATGACTTTAGGAATATTATGAAGAATGAAAAAATAGATGAACTTTTTAAGAAGAGCTGCTTTGGACGCTTTCTTGAGTTTCCTGAGGACCATACTGCTTGTTTCCAAATAAGCATAGTATATGGTCATTTCAAGCGCAGGATCAACGACGTAGAGGATGATAAAGATTTGAATGAGATGGCAGGAATATGGATGAAATCTGGATCAACTACTATAGCATGCTGGTTTGTTTTGGCTTGAAAGAGTTTGCTATAGTAACAAGCTTGAGATGAGATCGTCCAGAAGAATCACTTATCAAGAAAACACCCCGCAAAAGGTCCAAGGCAAATAGGACAGCCAAACCACCACCATGAAAAAGAAGGAAGGCATTGTCCAAGAAACCACCCACCAAAACCAACAAAGGCACAGAAAAATAGATGGGTTGTTGGACATTGCTGGACGTAGATACAAAATGGCGGATTTGATAGATGATCTCAAGGATAAAACCATACCAAAGTAGTACAGGGAGTAATTGTGCTTATTTTAGTTTGCCCATTTTGTTATATTATCAAGAGACATAAAGAAAGTCATAAAAGTTGATTTGTTAGCACTTCCTAAGGATTTTGAGAAATTCAATGATTTTTCTATGGAATATGACAGCTACACCTTGACTGTGTAATATTTACTGACAAAGCTATCCCCAAAGATGATCACATTATATGGCTTTCCTTGGGATTTCATGGTAAATTTAATCATTATTTATTTACTCATACATTATTTTATATTGAATAATTATTATGACTTTTCTTTGCTTGCTTCCTGTTTACATATTTTAGGCTTGGGAATTTGAGTCATTCCTTCTCTTCGAAAGTAGGTCAAGGATTAGCCGAATAATGTTTTAAATCCAAGGATCCTTAGGAGGTTGGCTATAAAGATCAGTAAAAGAATTAAGAAGGCTAATCTCTTTAACAATCTAGATGATGTGGTACGTCTTCTTTCAAGTAAAATAATTTGACTGAAAGAAAGATATTGAAACAGATATACCATTTGTTGTGACAGATGGGTCATCTGTTACAACAATTTACTCTTCTACTACAACTGGTGTAATAGATGGGTAATCTATTACGACGGACAATCCATATTTCATAACAGATTAACCATCTGTTGCTCCAGTGACTCAACAGATTACTCATCTACTGCAAAATATACAATAAATGGATAATGTGATACAATATAGTGTTAATTTATTATGACATATAAATCAGCTATTGTGATAGATAGATCATCTATTGTATAAGTTGACTGTGTTAACATGTAACCCAATGGACTGCAAACTATTATTATATGATTTAAATGTATTTGTCTTTTTTATAGGTTGTGCATCCTTGGATCATGCCTACTAAGTAGGAGTTAGGGATGACTTCTTTTATTACTCTAGGTCTTGTTGATACAATAGTAGACCCAATGGTGGAGTTAATAAAGAATAAATTGACTATAGCAACAGCCATAACAAGAGCAGTTAGGCAAGGTCAGCCTAATGTTGAAGCTCTTTATGACCAACCAACTGCAACGCTGAGGAAAACGATATCGCGCGTAGATATCAAGCATCTCTTTGTCTACTTGAATCAGATATTTGTAATACCAACTAAGATTTATTATACTAATAAATCACATAATATCCCCAGTTATTTTTATCTCTACGATACTTAGTCGACATTCATAAAAAGCATCTAATGAATTAGGAGTTCAATCCATCCTGTTTAGCAGATTTGGGTGCTTCTTCTGGGGTGCTGCTGATGGAATTGTTGATGTTGATGGTAGCCATCTTGATGATGATGTTGATGTCGGTCGTGATGATGATCACGTTGATGCTCAGTAAAAGAATAAATACATTTGAAATCACCCTTTATACAGTCCATCTCACCCTTATACCGGTCCCTCCTACCCCTATAATGGTCCCTCTAACCCCTCTTTACCCTTATGTTCTCATTGCAAATGAAAATTATGCTAGGATAGATAGAATAAACTCCTTGAAAAACTACAGGTTATTGTTGAAGCTACTGAGAAATTGAAATCCAAGAGGGGTATCATACCAGCCAAGAAGGTTAGGGAGCCATACACTCCTACAGTGGCAGTTAGGAGGAAGAAAAGAAAAATTAGCCAAATACTCTCTAGTATTAAAACAAAAAACATTGCAACTCCACCCTCTACAAAAGTTGTTAAAGTTCAGGGGCTACTGAACAAGGTGGACATATACGCAGCACTTGGCAATGATGAAGAGAGGAAGGAACTACGAAAGACCACGTATGCCAAGAAGAAGAAATCTGCACAAGAATACACCATGCATATGTTTGACACCTAAGACTTCAAGAGTATGACAAATATTCGTGAGTGGTGCATAGACAAGGTAAGTTTAATTTTCCTAACCTAGCCTTCTAATCTACTCCATGAAGAAGAAATTACGTAATAGATGTGTAATCTATTGCAACAGATATGTATGTTGGTGCAACTGGTGGTGGTTCTATTGCAATAGATTAAACATCCGTTGGATAAGTTACGTTAGCTGGGTAATCTTTGAACAGATTCAGAGAACCCTCTGCAATAGATGGACCATCCGTTGTATCTTTCCACTATGTTTTTCTTCTTTATTATTACTAACATATTGAAAAATTATTTTCTTATATCATAGTATGTTGATGATCTTCCTCATGAGGGGCAAGAAATTAGCATACCCGGATGCTTATGATGCTGCCGATATGATAATGGACCTCAACTTCTATAGTAATTTCAAAAATAGTTACAATGATCTGACTAGGATAGCTAAAATTCTCGATCACCCAAAATTTGATTGGTTAGTTTCTATGTACGAATAGAATGAAGATATGATTAACTATATTAGAGGGAAGAGTCCATATCCATATGGCAAATCGTTGTTGAGATACTTCTCGAGGAGGGAAATATTAAGGTTTATTACTGCAATTTATCAGTATTCGATGACTATGATTTTTTACCTCATATGCAGCCACTGTTAGAGTTTCTCCCTGACTTTTTGAGGCAGAGTAAACTGATGGATCATTTGCTAGCAGAAGTGTTGAAGAAGAAATCACAGGATTTTGAAGGTCAAAACAAGGACATGAGACCTTTAAAAAAATAAAACTGGTATTGCATGAGGGTCATATGTGCTTGAATACATCAAATGTTTGCTGACCGGCACAGAATGGTCGGTCTGTACAATGCCGTTGTAGAAAAAATGCAAGACGTCTGGTCTTATGGGGTACTAACTAGATACTTGCAGCCTGTGTATAAAGAAGATGTACAATAATAATAACCATAATAATTTTTCATTTCAAGGCACTTCACGTTAAATGTAGTGGCAATTTTTTATGTTTGACGAAAGTTGAATTTTTTATAATACAACAAATTGCCTATTTATTGTAACAGATAGTATATTTGTTGAGGTAGACTGATTATCTATTCCAATGAGTTGGTCATTTGTTGCATTAGGCAATGTTTCTAAGTCTATCTGTCACAGTAGATATATAATTTGATGCAACATATAGTCTATCTGTGTAACACCTCGAAAAATAGGTCCCAGAGCGTCACACGGTGCTTGAGGCTACGAGTAGCCCCAAGCTAACCTTTTGAGCCATTTTCATTCAATTCAACACAAATCAATGGGGTTTTCATAAATAACCCTCAAATATCAACATAGTAATCATCATCCAAGAATAAAAGAATTTCAGAAAGATAACAAAATACGACTTATTAGTTAACTTCCAACATCTATACTAGTCTGACAATCCTCTAAGAAAATCAATAAAACCAGCGAGCCATTGAAATATGCCCTACCTGACTCATACTCAGTTATCAAATGTAAACAATTTCGTGAAACCAACATCAGACATCACGTCCTCGGAACATGAGGACTCACCATAACAGAGGATGTAGCACAGCGTGCCCTAAGAATCATTGTCGAACCTGGAACTGAGCACCTAAACCTACATTCCGAGAAAATGCAGCCCACATCCGAAGATGTGAGTCAGTACAATGGAAATTAATCGAGTATATGGGGGTGTATGCAATTTTATAAACATCATCATCATAAATATTTATAAGAAATATGCAGGATGTATGAAAGACTCACATAGCCCAAAGAAAATCATCATAATCATGAGAGGATGAAATAAGTATAATAACATATGTGAGTCATCATATAATTTGTCAATCACTTTCAGTTCATCAAGAAAATCAATTCTCATAATGTAAATATCATCTAAATCTTTCGAAAGAATAACTTTCACAATTCCACTTTCAAATCACTTCACCGTGCACCATAGACACAAGGAAACACACACACACACTGGGATATCCTATAACCAACATAAACCATGTGATCTACATGGAGTCCAACGTACAAACCATGTTGGGAAGAGCCATTCTATCCTTGCCATCGGAGTACGACTATCGATATCAAATCCACACAAACTAGTGATCACTATATAAATTAGACTCAGGCTCACTTCTATAGGGGGAACGTAGTTATACGGAAGTAAGGTCTCTTTATACCTCCCACTCGGTGCTAAAGATTTCTCCCGGACTTATCTCTGATCATTTTAAAGACAATCCACAACAAAACAATTTCGGTAATATATAAATATACATCGGGAGCCATCATGCTTCCCATCTATCAAAATCAACAACGTTGTGGATTTCTTTCACATTCTAGTTCAAAACAACTCCATTAAGACCAAAAGGTCAAATCATGCAAAATATGTCAAATATTCAACATCAATGTGCTTATAACACGCACTTTCTCAAAAAAAACACAATTTCCAATGGGGATTCACGACCCAAATATCAAAATCATTATAAATATCATTCAAGATCCATGATTTATATCTCCGCAGATGTAAATTTATCTTTAAAAATCATAAACATCAAGATTTCATAATAATAATCATAAGATATGGGTTCATGCTTCAAATTCTTAAAAAAAATTAAATAAAAATCATGCCTTTGTAAAGAAAATTACTTTTGGGCACAAGAACGAAAGAGAATCCTTGTTGAAAAACCCCACATATCTTGAATGATGAACTTTAGATCGATACTAATTTTTGAGATGTTAATCGTGCCTTTGAATGATGGTTCTTGGAGTTCTTGAACTAGGAACTTGGAATCTTGAATAAATTTGCAGAATTAAAGGTGAACTTTGGAGGTTCTTGAAGTTATTGAACTAGGAACTTGGAATCTTGAATAAATTTGCAGAATTAATGGTGAACTTTGGAGGTTCTTGAAGTTGGATGTAGGAGCTTAGGGTTTTCTTTTTGAGGAAATTTGATGAAATATAACATATAATGCTTCTAATAGGCTTTAATATAGGGTTTGAACGGATTTTGAGTGAGGGAGAATGACCAAAACTCCCCTAAAAAATAAATAATTCTCGAATCTTTTCTTTGGTGGACTGTTTTGATAGTCTGAAGTAGATCAACCATAATGTTTTACTCCAACATCCAAATTGGAAGAAACTAATTTCATTAGAAAGAGGACTTTTATATATTTCTATTGATATATAGTATCTCACCCAGATCATTGTGTACAAGGAGTTATGATCGTTTGAAGTTGACCCAAAATTTTGCTTTTGATAGGCTGAAGTAGATCGACCATAACTTTTTGCTTCGATCGACAAATTGGATGAAACCAATTTCATTAGAAAGAGGACTCGCAGATCTTTCCGTTGATATATAGCATATTTCCCAAATCATTATGTACAAGGAGTTATGTTCATTTAAATTTGGAGAAAAAATACTCCAGGCCTCAATACATTTTTCCTGCACGTTTTACTGTTCACTACTACTCGGGTGTCCATTTTTGATGATCCACATATTTTTAAAAAGATTATTTAATACTATACATAATGGTGGGTCATAATCTAAGACACTATGTACAAAAAATTTATAATTCACTCTAGAAGATAGAACCCAATACGTTTACGCACGGAATTTTAACAAAAATTTCAACCGATAGGTAATTTATTATTGGAACAAATAAAAATAGTAGGCATACCTATTTGATAATTTTCAATAGATAAGCTACATGTTGCAATATATGTCTAAATCTGTTCAATAACTTTCAACAGATATATCGTTTGTTGCAACAGATGTATTATCTGTTGCGATATTTGAGTCTAGTATACTATTTTAATTAATAGGTTCAAAACTAAGGATTAAATTATATTCATAAACATCATAAAATAGATCGAAGCCTTCAAAAATTATAAGAAATTAACTCAAGAAATAAATGAAATGTAAAAAAATATTATGGGTACAAATGATCTACTCTACAAACAAATAAACAATTTAACCTTTGGTGCCAACAATTTCCAAGGAGAGGTTACTACTTTGACAGACTCAAGCTATAAATATCTACTCAATATGGACAAGTTGTTCTTCATCCAGTGCTATGAACTTCGACTATGGTCTTCATAGATCTTTAATGTCACTTGTGGATGGTTTTTTCTCTTTCGCTTCTCCGTGTTTCCATAAAAAAGCAGCATATCTTTTGCAGAGTGATTCGGTAACAAGTCCATCATTTGATACTTGTAATCCATCACTCAATTATTCAGCAAAAGTGGCAATAGAAAGACCGCAATCCCTGCGTTTTAAAAAAATAGATAATTCATATCTTGAAATTAATGTAAGCATTGTGAAATTTATGAAATGAAACTAAATCATGATACTTACAGGCTACCAATGGGTTGTTAAGTAATTCCTTCAACATATTATACATCAAAAGGATTACCTATTTTATCCCTTAATGATTCAATCGTTGATTGTAAGAACCTTTTGGTCCATAAAGTCACTTATATCAAGGTAAGTAGGCAATATTTTGGATAGCTTTTGTATCTCAGCCTCAGACGATGGACCAAAACATCCTCCATGACATTGAGTCATAAACTCGGATGTGCCTCTCCTTTAGAACAACGACAGACAAAACCCAATGAAATTCATCACCATAATAGATTGGGATATACACTTCGTCGACCAAATGCCAAGGTAAGCTAGATGGAATGCTAAAACCTTTGATGATGTTTATTAAGCATTTCTCATTTCAAAAAAACTTCTGGCGATTATTTGCAAAACCTATCGTAGGCATTATTGATGTAAACTTTGTACAAACAATTATCTGTCGTGAATTTGCATTGTTCTTATGTTAGCAACTTCGCCTTCTTTCAGACGTAGAAAAAAATAAAGTCGACGTGTTTCACATATTATCAAACATTTCAGATTATGTGATAATAAAACTAATACACAGATGTAGTCAAATAAAGTATTAATAATAGTAATATATATGGCATTTAAATATCATCATTTCAGCAAGTTTGGGACTGTGACATCAAATATTACAAATCCTTCATTCCAGGATGTGCAACAAAAAGGTCGAACATATAAAAATAAAGACTTGATTCGTTCACTTTGTAGTGTTGATCATTTTATTTTCAACATGATTTATATATGTTAATGTCATATTTTTACAATAAGAATTGTATAAATCAGTATCTTTAAAAATGATTTATGTACCTGCCGGCATGATGCTTTAACAACCCATCGGCGATTAATTCTAAATAGTCATTCATCAAGTTTCTTAGTTTTTTAGGATCCTCGTCCAAGATGTTGAACTCTTTAAACGGGTAATTCTTCCATCCTCTCAGACTAATAGGCTCCACTTTTTCTTCTTCTATGAAAGTTATCAACTATGATATTATTTTGTTCAGCAGTAGCTTCTACGGTGACACCCACGTGGAAAGCCAGAATTATCAATGTTAATCATAGATATACAACAAATTATCTATCTATTACATCAGATGGATCATCTATTGGGTCAAATTTGAATAGGTAAAATAGAGTTGTGCAATAATTTCAAATAGATAACTTATCTGTTACAACATATGACTCAGTTGTTGGTACAAATTAAAAGAGTATGAAGACCTATGTGATTTGCTGAAACAGATGGACATATGTTGTCAAGAAATATTTGACAGTCATTTTGAAGCTTTCATAACCCCAAGTATAGATATTAAATGCCTCAAGATCCTCGAAGAGATTTATCAAATAAAGTAGTGTGTTGTTGTTAACGTCTCTCGACCAAACAACGCTATGTACAAATCAAACCAAGCACAATGATTGCTTGTGCTTCTTTGAAAGTCATTTACATTTCAACGCTTCTATCAAATTTATATTTTGAAGCTTGGACCAACAAGGGACATCGAGTTATCACGATCACTCGACTTGTCTTTGCCTTTTTCGAGTGTACTGAGTACTTTTTTAGGGTTAGAATTAGTATAACTTGAGAAGGAGATGAAGGATAATATTTTAATCCAGTAATTATGGAAAACTCTCTCCAACCAAAACAAACAGGCATGCCACAGTAATTTATCCACACTTCATCCATCTCATCTTTGTTTTCATACATAAACCTACATTTGAGAAGATCATATACCATTTTTATTTGGAAACGAGCATGTTGTCCTCCGGCATATCAAGATATTGTCCAAAGCAGTTGTCCCCAAAATAAGCTTCCAAATTTTGTTCTCATAGTATTTTATGAAGGCGTCAAAATATTTTTCCATGGCTGACTTAACCACGAAATCACCCATTAAATTTGTAGTACCATCGTACTGCATTCTCACAGAAGGTTTTGTCCAACTCTTCGGTGGAAGGGTATTAGTATTTGGATCATTTTTTTTAAAATATTCATTCTCCCTATGTTCATTATCTTCTGCTTTTAATTAAGATAACACTTGTAAAGCAAGCTCATAGAGTGGTGGATGTAGCTTAACTGCTTTACTTGTTCATTTACTTGGACTTGATTTTGTTTCTTTTCTTTTAAGAACCATATAATCTAAAAATAACAGGAACATAAAATAGATTATAACTGATTAATGCATCAATAAAAAGGGGTAACAGTATATCTGACAAGTACAACAGTAAAATAACAGTTCCAATAGATCACACATCTATTATACCAGGTAGATTATATGTCGCAACATATAACTAACCTGTTGCAATGAATGAGTAATTTGTTACAACAATAAAAATATATCACTTATCTGTTGAAATAGATAACTGATCTATTGCACCAGGTATGTTATCTGTTATGACATATAATCAACCTATTGCAGCAGATGAGTAATTCGTTGAAAATAATGAAAAAAATCACTCATCCATTGAAACAGGTCACTCCTCTATTGTATCAGATAGGTTATCTACTGTGACATATAACCAACCTGTTGCAAGGAATGAGTTATCCATTGGAAACAGTAAAAATAGATAACTCATCGGTTGCACCAGGTAGGTTATTTGTTGGGAGAAATAACTAATATGTTGCAATTAATGAGAAATCTATTGGAAACAATAAAAACAGATCACTCATCTATTGCTAAATGAGTAATCAGTTGGAACTATTATCAACTGTCATTATTGTTTAGGTTTCTTTCAAACAGAAAAGTCGTCTATCACAACAGAGGAATGATATGTAGATTATTTATCTTTTGCATCAGATTTCCATTTGTTGTATCATATTTTCATCTATTGCATCAGATGGTTCATTTATTGCATCAGATGGTTCATTTATTTCATTAGATGGTTTATCTGTTGCATCAGATAATTCATTTGTTGCAGAAAAAAAAAGTACCAAGATTTTGTTTAATAAAATAACAGCACTATCACCGTTTAATACCAAATACATTATTTTTACCAAGAAAAACAACAAATTAATCCAGCAACAACACAACACACATACTAAGAACATCAACAGTGATCAAAAATCACAAACATTGTTGTTTTGTGTTTTTACAAACACAAACAACAAAAATTAAACTTCAAAAAACACAACAGACACCATCAAATCGAATCAACAGTTCGACAGCAATAACTACAATAACAAGTAAAAATTATATTTCACAGTGGAAAGAGTATAGAAGAAATACTAGAAATTATGGTTTTCTTCATTCCACATTTCAAATTTAAGCAAGAAATATTGAAATTGTTAACCAATACTAGAAGAAAAGTTAGCTCAAGTTCCTCTTTTTCTTCATACCTAAAAAGATATAATTTTTTACCTGTGAAAGAAAAAATGGGACAACGAAGAACTCAAAGTTGTTGTCGCCGGAGAACACTAATGTCACGTCGATTGATGATTGAAAGTCGAAAAGGAACTCGCCCAACTATTTTTTTACGGAGGTTGAAGTCGCTAGAGATTGAAGGAAGAAATTTTGCAGGACTGTTGGTTGAGGGAGAGAGAGGGGAGAGAGACGACTGATGATTTGGAGAGGAGAGGGGTGTGGATTGATTTGTATTTTTGAAAGTGTGTTGGTTTATATTTTTGAAAAGATTAGAAAGTTTTGAAAATATTAATTAAATCCACAATTAACTTAATATGTTTGACACTTTAAGTTGGTCAATGTCACCAATACTTCATTCGAAGACTTAAATGACATCTTTCCTTCAATTTTCTCAAGAATGTTAGAGCAAACTTTGTGGATTGTTCCCCTATTTTTCAGGGTGAAAGAGTACTATTAGCTCTTGCAGTAAACTAAGCAATTGGGCATTGGAACTTTCTCATATACCACACAAGCTTCAAACTAGCATTTTGCCTTAATTTCAGAAAACTACGATGCCTAGTTTAAGTTACTTGTATTATTCCTGATATCATACCCTTGGATGGTTGTAGTGCTGGAGCCATACCTTTGGTGAATAATTATTCATGATATACTTTTAAAGAGTGTCTGTCTTATATTTAGTCAAGTTTCACCTAGTATTTGTCTTGAAGTTGAAGTACAAAGACTTTATTATCATTTTTATAATAATCTTTTCTTATCCAGCAAAACAATAAAAAAAAGGTGAAAGATGTTTTTTTCACAGTCCATTTTCCTCAAAAAACATCGGTCTCTTTGCCGTCTAGCTTTGGGATATCAGCCATTGCTATGGGATTATCACAACGAGAAAATCCATGAGCCGTTTCTGTTTTTGTTTCTTCCCCCATTATATATTACAATAAACCATTCCCCATCTACTTCATTTTTTCTTCCCTTTATCTGTAAGTTTCTATCTTCTGTTAATTTTCTTTAATTTAAGTGTGTTGAATAATACTCTAAACCTGTTATATTATACTTTATTTTACGATGTTTGAGTACTTCTTCTGTGCGATTTCACAAAGAGAAGCAAGGGTAAAGCAAGTTTGGCTTAAGGATAGTTTATGCGGTCTAATAAATAGTTGTACAATTTACAAAGATCGAACTAGGATACTAGTTTGTATATTTAGATGTCTCTGGTTCACTTATATGCTCCCAACTACATTTTAAAGATTAAGTTGTATTTTATGTTTGTAGTTGCCAGCACACTACAGTAGCATTTTGGACTGATACGTTTTCCAGACTGATTAGTTCCCTTTTGTTTTATCGTGCTTTCTTTTTGTGTTTGAATCTACAAACTTTTTACTTGTATTCTTGTTAACGTTGTTAATTGTTTGATTTCAGATACAATGTATCCGCATTCCTTGTTACTTCGTAACTTCATCAGTTTTGCCATAAGATCATACTGAAGGATGTAGAACTAATGAAAAAAAAAACACAAAAGCTCCATTAATCTTATGGCTGATTCAATAATCCCTGTCCTTCCCCATGAAATCATCATAGAGATCCTCTTAAAGGTGCCCCCCGAGTCTTTGTTGAAGTTCAAGTGTGTTTCAAAATCATGGCTTGAGCTAATCTCCAGTCCTAAGTTTATAAAATCCCATTTGAAACTAACAGCTAATGACAAAGACTACAGCCACCACAAGATAATATTTCAAGAATCCGCAAGCAATTTCAAGGTATGTTGTCTCCCTTCCTTGTTTTACAAAGAACGAAGCACTGAGCTATTTGACCTGGGTTCTCCCATGGAAAACCCCACTATTTATACTTGGACTGTGGGTTCCGTCAATGGATTGATTTGTCTATACAGTAAGATAGAGGAGGTAGTTCTATGGAACCCAACAATTAAGAAGTCCAAGAAATTGCCTACATTCGGAGAGAAATTGAGGAGGGATTGCTCTTACTATTGCAAATATGGTTTTGGATATGATGAGTCACATGATGATTACAAAGTGGTAGTTATTCAGTGTATTTCTGAGGATGGTGGCTCGTATAACACCGTAGTTAATATTTACAGTTTGAAGGCTGATTCTTGGAGAACTATCAATAAGTTTCAGGGAAACTTTTTGATAAATTCTCCGGGTAAATTTGTCAATGGGAAGCTTTATTGGGCTTTATCTTCTGATGTAAATACGTTCAATATGTGCAACATCATTTCTCTTGATTTAGCTGACGAGACATGGAGAATGTTGGAGCTTCCGGCCAGTTATGGAGAAGCTAGTTATCCTTTGACACTGGGGGTGATGGGAAGTCATCTCTCTGTGCTTTGTCTTAATTGTCATGAACAAACTTATTCTGATGTTTGGATTATGAAGGATTGTGGAGTTAAATTATCATGGACAAAGATTTTCACTGTCGATCATCCTAAAGGCCTTGGAGAATTTATATTCTTTTCACCCATTTTCTCCATGCCTTTAAGCCAAACAACTAAAGGTGAAATTTTACTTTTGCTTCGTCCTGTTATCATGATATATGATGGTTCAACTAGACAGCTAGAGGTTGTTGATAAATTTGGGGAATGTGCGGCTGAAGAAATCTATGTAGAAAGCCTAGTTGATCCCCAATTGATATCATGAAACTTCACAATTATTTAGCCGATAACTTGTAAGAGTTCTTTATTTAGCCGATATCGCCAGCTAGGTCATATTAGAGCAAGATTTTTTGAGAATGTTATCCCCCTATTTGGGGACACAGAGCCACGACATCTCCATCTATTGTTCAAAAAAGGGAAATTTTAAGTAGCCAACCAAGTAAGCTACTAAAATTTCTCCACCTCTCCATCTATTTACTGCAGTCCAGGAATTAAAACGTTGTTGCACTTCTGTTTTGTCAAATGTAGGACAAGACATTGAATATGTAATTCATACATCACATTTACTTGTATGCCTTGAAGTTCTTGTAAGAAATTTTCTCTTTTATTCTCACTAATTCATAAAATAAAAAGTTATAGATGGTGTATATTGCTTTTTCAATGGAAGCTAGCTAGAGAAGTTACAGATAAAATTTGTTATCCTAATAAGTGTTTTGGAAAGGGAAATGGATCAAATATATCCCTCAACTACTCAAAATGGGTCATTTGTATCTTCCATTGCGTTTTTGGTTCAAAATTACCTTAATCATTACATTTTTTGAAAGTACCTCCAGCTAGCAAAATAGCTCAAAATACCTAATGGCAAAGAATACAACCATGGTAGAGTTCAATTTCCAGACGTCAAATGAAATTTCAAGTTTTGTTCTCTCCTTCCCTCGTTTAGAAAGATGTTTCTATTTCCAGTATAATATTATCTTCCCATCATAATCAAGAAGATATCGGCAAAGAAAAAAATTAAAGATTCATTTTTTTAGGGAAAAAAGAAAGATAAAAGCCAAAAAGGGTATTATAAAATGGGATTAGGCTTGTCTCCATTTTATCCTATTTCCATCTTTTTCCAAGTTGTTTAAATGTGTGCCACTAGTCCAAATTTGTTACTAGTGATTTAAATTTAATTAACTAAATCAAGGTTTTGACCATGATTAATTCAATGGATATTTCCATATATTTCCTACCACAAAAAGGAGAATAAATAAGAGATAAGCATTCAATACCCCTCAAATTATGGTCAAACTTGTTACAATACACTCTAACTTCACATGGTCTTATTATCTCTTAACTCATTTTTTTATTTTTGTCAGTCTTTTGTGCTGATGTGGCACCTTTATTATATTAAAATGAGACATACCTCAAAGATGTCATGTCAACTAAAAAGGTGTCACGTCAGTTAAAATGTGACAAAAATACATTAAAATTGAGTTCAAGGATAATAGGACCCCTGTAAAATTGGAGTGTGCCATAGCAAATTTGATTATAGTTCAGCAGATACTGGGTGTTTTACTCTAATAAATAACTTGTATAGTCATCCAACTATAGCAAATTATCCTTAAAAGCCATGTAGATTTATTTTGGCCCCGTTTGGTCATGAAAATTATAATTTTTCGGGGTTGGAGTTGTGTTTGACCATTAATACAAATTAAAGTTGTTTTTAAAATTTTATGAGAGAAGTATGAGCGAAAAAAATAAAAACAAGTAAAAGTTGCTTTCACTTTTTTCAAATAATTGTATTTGAAATTCTCATGGTCAAACACTTACAGTTTTTACTTTTTACACCACAGTGAAAATAATTTTTCAAAAAAAAAAAGTAAAAACTTTTCATGATCAAACGACTACTTTGGATCAAAAAAGTCTCTCAAAGTAAACTAGTCTTCTCATAAAGTCATTATTAACTAAAGAGAAAATGTATAAAGTACCCTTGGACTTTGACCTGATTTGCAAATAGACACTTACAAGTCGTTTGGTAGGACAAATAAGAAATAACTAATCTTGGAATTAATTTTAAGATGAAGTTATCTCATATTTGGTTGAAAAAAAATCATGGAATAACTCATTTCTGTTATGAAACATAAAGTAAACACAAGAAGAATAGAAAGAGAAGAGAGATTTCTTTATTTCTCTTGAGGGATGATTTACAATGAAGGAAAATCCTTTTATTTATAGGAGAAAACTAACCTCGGGGTTTGTAACTTTTCCATAAATAGACATACACAATATATGGTAAAGTAGGTATTCACTATATATGGTAAAAGAGATATTCACTATATATGGTACATTTATAACACTCCCCCTTGAATGTTGATAGATAATATGCATAAATGTTGCCTCATTAAAAAGATTACAAAGAAAAACCAATGGGATAAAACCTCATAAGGAAAAAAGAGCACATCGCGTATTAACTTCCCCAAATGAGAACATCCTTGAACCTTTGCACTCCGATCTTATGCACCATCTTCTTGAAAGTTGCAGTTAGGAGAAACTTGGTGAATAAATCAGTCACATTGTCACTTGAATGAATCTGTTGCACATTAATATCACCATTCTTTTGGAGCTCATGCATATCGAAAAGCTTTGGTGAACTGTGCTTCGTTCTATCTCCTTTTGTGAATCCTCCATTAAGTTGTGCTATGCATGCTGCATTATCTCTATATAAAATTGTGGGTACATTGTCGCATTTCACACCACATTTTTCTCAAATGAGATGTATCATGGATCTCAACCATACTCATTCGGGGCTTTCTTCATGAATAACAATTATCCCAGCATGGTTCAATAAAGTGGCTAGATAGACTGTTTTATATATCTCTAAGATATGGTATTATCCTTACATGTGAACATAAAGCTCATTTGAGATCGAGTTTTATACGGGTCAGATAAGTATCCAACATCCGCATAACCAATAAGATCGGGACTACAATCTTTAGAATAAAATAAGCTTATATATTTGATCACATTTCTGATGTCTCCTAGTAGGAGCAGAACTATATATACATTGCTAACAAATTGACCAAAAAAGGCTATGTCATGCCTTGTAGTATTTACAAGATATATTAATGCATCAATTGCACTAAGATATGGTACTTCATAACCAAGGAGTTCCTTAGTCTTTTCTTAAGGTCGGAATGAACCCTTATTAAATTATGCATGTTTCTCATTTAAGCAAATATTCTATTGTCTTTGAAAACTCTCCAAGAGTTTTAAGAATTTTTAAGCTATAACCTTATACAATATAAGGATTATAAATAAGTTTCTCAGAAACTTTTATATGCTTCAAACATTTTGAATCCTTAAAAGTTTTCATGTTAATTTTGTCAAATGACAATACTCAACATTTCATGAGTGACATCTTCAAGTGTTTGGATTGCAAATCAAATAAGTTTTATGCTTACGAAGATGCATTCTTTCATGTCACTTGATAAATGTTTCTACATCAGTATGCTTAAATAAATGAAGAATTCAGGTCCTCATAATCTTTCATCATATTACGTCAATATTGTATCAAAAATATTGATGATATATCATTTCGTATCGGTTCATAGTGTGACATAATATTTTGAAATCTCATCACTTCATTATTTTTAGGTACCTGAACCTCTCATAAGGTTTCATGAAATGTTATTTCATAGGATCTTCAAGAGCACATTGCCTTCTTATTATGGTTATTTTCTCATTATTTATTTCATGGATTATTTCATTTGGAATCGATTGTGTAACACCCCGCACTTTTGGGCTCGAATGTAAATCATTATTTCTATGTGTAAAGGTTCTAAAAGACAATAAATCCTATTCAAATTTAGTGTGTTAATCAATTATGTTGTGTGGGAATCTAGTTGATCATGAATTGATATCATAGAGGTCCTCTAACTCAAGGATGAGTTGAAAGCTTTCCTATCGATTGAGATTTGGTGAGCGTCTAAACTTGTGTCAACTTTCATCAACCATAACATTTTCTATATACTAAATTAGGGGGCCTACTATATATAAAATGAAAGGTCTTTGATTCCTCTTTCCAACACTACCAATTTCTCCTTAATCCGATATCGGGATAAAACGTTATGCCCATTTTACAAAGAGGTATCCATCTGCCGAGGGTGCGACGGCCGACCCAACGGACCGTCAGGTGTGTGACGGACCGTAAATCCCTCCGTCACCCCTAAAATAGTGAGTTCAGTCACTGTATATGACCTTACAGTCTAGGTGATGGTCCGTCACCCTCTTGATAGTCCGTCAACCAAGCCGTCGGGCAAAATACGTAGTTCCAAAGGCGGGATGCTGTAAAAGGGGTGTTTTGGTACTTTTTCTCTTTAGAAAAGATCTCCAATAGACTTAGTCACTCTTTAAAACTTTATTAATCAATTCTCATCAGTTATACAACATTAAAAATCCCTCTCCACTCTCAAAATCAAGATCAAACTAGGATTTCTTTCAAGAACAAGAAAGCAAGAAATCAATCTTTAAGTCAAAGATTTCCAAGAAACAAATCAAGATTCGAGTTCTACTCTTTAAACCTTGTAATATAAGGTACGTGGGGTTTTCCTAAACTACATGTGCATGATTAAATCATTTATATTAACATTTTGAATGTTGAGAAATCATATGTTTATGAAGGTTTCAAATTACATCAAGAAGTATGCATTGTGAACGTTTTGGTCTTGAGGCCTTCCCCATAAACTTGATGTTTGTTCATATATATATATATATATATATATATATATATATATATATATATATATATATATATATATATATAGTGTGTGGTTTGATGTTTGAGACTTGAATTGAGAGCACGAAAAATCATAATCCCTCTCTTATTATAAATCCCCTTGTGTCCATATGTTATGAATTGTTCAAATCCATATTGAGAAGTATATTATAAATGTCTTTACCATTCCATAAGACTTGGTCTTGAATATGAATTGAAGAGAGGGAGTTTTTACAGGTTGATAAATGTTGAAGATATATAATGAAAGAATTGCATGGTTTGTCAAAATACATGACCACCACATGTTTGTTAAAATGTTGAAAAGAGAAATTCTTTGCATAAATTGACATATGATTTGAAGTATGAATTCTCTTGAACTTTTTCAATGATATGGTGGTCCAAACTTTATGTTTTGAATGAAAAAACTATAATATGATATTTTATGGCTTAGAAAGACGGCTCGTAAATCTTGGTATGACGATACTAATTAGATGAATGCCATAACAGAGTAAGATTTTTAGATTTTTATTTCAGAGAATACATGTTTAGAAAAGGCTAAAAATGGACTTAAAGAGAGTTAGATGGTTACCCGAAGAAAGTACGAGTTGAAAAACTCAATGCTAGAAATTGTTATTTGCCGACACGGGGATATGGTACCATGTTGTGTCTTGTGTACCTTGATTTATGTCATCCCATTTTAGGACTATGGTTAAGAGTCGTGCTTTGTGGTCTTGTGCACTACCACATGTAGATTTGATTAGGGATCATGGCACCATATTATGTGGTCTTGTTTGTCTTCCCTTATAGATACTCCAATCCTAGCAGCAAACTTAGATTAGAGACTTGACCGCTGATTCAAGGGCAGATATCATATAGCCCATGGAATTACAAATTGTAGGGTGTACCATCTAGCTCAGAAGTAAGATAAAGAGTGAATTATGGATTTTCAAAATCATTGTTCAAAGTCTTTTAAATATGCCCATGTGTTTTTCATATATCATATATAAATTATTTACAAATTACTCTCACTTATGTTGATAGAAAAATACATTATTTTATATTGCTCTGTGTACCAGCATATCTGTATTAACCCCCTATATTTTAAGGTCTGAGGCACAGTCCAGAGGTTTCACTAAGCCATAGATTTATCTGATAAAAGTGTGCAGTCGGTGAGCCTTCTTTATTCCGAAAGGCCTATTTTTAGAACATTGTTATTTCATTTTAATTTTGTGTCAGACTGGGGGCCTTGTCCTGGTTTTAGACAAGTTGTTAATTTTTTATGCATTAGAGATTTCGCAGACTGAAGTAGATGTTATCTAGATACTTAAGGATTTCATTCTGTATTGTTAAATTGAATTTAGAACAAAACCATGATTCCATTTGTTTACTTTCTGCATTTCTTCTTATTGTATGTTAATGGTGTTCGTGATTGACAGATAGAAAGGGGCGCCCGAACCTTCATGGTTTGGGATGCCTATCACGGCCAGGACCCCGGTTCGGGTCGTGATAGATTGGTCTACTATGATTCATGCATGCATAGACTTTGTCCTTTAGGGGCACAAAATAGGAACACTTCCAGCTTAAATATGAGATGTTTTCGGTATTGGACTTGAATTATATTTTGAATAAGGATCTGATGATAATTCCTAACATATTTTATAGCTGCTTATAATCTCTCCCTTATGTTAGGAAAACTAATATACATCCTCTGTATTCTTTGCGGAATCCATCATTGTGCATTATAGTATGTTTATTCATCGTAAACCGTACATCAAAACTATTAGATAAAAACGTGTGGTTCTTGTGTCCGAACTAGCTTTGAAGGAGAATTAATCAAAATTTATTGGTTTGATGCATACAAGTACTTTTGTATATAATATTTCAAATCAATACATGAAGAGTTTGTTCTCATTAGAAATTATTTAACTATTTATCGAAGGCATTCAATGCCAAACCATCATCATCAAGATGAATTATCTTAATTACACAATCTAAAAATTATGCTCTTAACTCGATTTTATTAAGCAAGAAACTTTATGAATGTCAAACTACAGGTTGACAATAAATGTACATGTGATCATCTTATTGATCCATCTTTGGAACTTATCACATGATAGGTGAACAGGCCCATATTCACCTTTTATACTTTTCATAATTTAGGAAATTCAATCCCAACATTAGTTGGTCCAACCAACTTATCATGAGAACAAGCAATATTAAAAGCTCATGAAGAATTTTAGAATACTTCAATATGTATTTAATACTTAATATGCACATCTTTGGGATGTCGCAATCGTTCATGTCAATTTATGAAATTTTATACTAGTAAACTCTAAGTTTACCATGACATGTACTTTTTTGCTTTAGTAAATTTTAGATTTACTATTATATGAATAAATTTCAGATTTACAACTTTAGAAGTAGATTTCAAAATAACTCTTCTTAGTTATTCTGCCTTTTTCGGAGGTGAGTTATGATACCATCACAATCAAGTGCACATTTGCATTAATAAGCTTCTCATTCCCCAAGAATAAAATATAATCGTTCCTTAAGTCTTTCAAACTATGATAGCTTATAGCCTCTTTTAAGATATTGCTAATTTAGGAGCAAATCAAGGCCTACTTATGGTTGTAGAGAAATTATCTCTAATATATATTATAATCATAATAAGCGTGTTTAAATATTATCACTTTTGATAATTATTATCATATTATCCCTCCACCCTTATATTCATACGTTGAATCACTTGTCTTCTTTTAGACATATTAAGCATCGCTACCACATTCACTTCAGGGAATGGAGTATATTCAATAAGATATGTTTCTGTAATACCCCGAGAATCCCAACCGGTAGTAGAACCATGCTTCAAGCTCAAGAGAAATAAATTATAGTTATTTAATAGTTTTATGATCAATTTAGATGTATATTAAGGCCTCGAATACGTCCTAGCTATTAGACGAATCAAAACATCCCTTACCGATTGAATTCTTGAGAAGGATATTGTCATAGTTAACTTCAAACAATCATATCTTTTGTTATACTATGAATTTTTAAGATCAAGACCCATCAAAAGATATATAATTGAATTATATTTCCAACAATAAAAAATTTTCCAAAATCTGGCATCGGAGTAAAAAGTTATGGTTGTTTTACTGAGAGCTATCCAAGCTGCCCAGGAGCGACGGGCAAGCTAACGGACCGTCAAGTCAGCAATGAACCATCGCTTTGGCCATTGAAACTGAGGTAGTAAGGCTTTTTTGTCCTAAAACTAACGGTTGGAGTGTCAGTCAGTCATCAGAGTGATGGTCTGTCACCCAGACCGTCAATTTGGTCCGAAACAGCACTGAAACAATGTTTTTAAAGGGCTTTTTGGGTTTGTTCCACCCTTTTTAACCCCTAATTGCATCAAATCAAAGCACATAACTCCTCATTCATCCATAACATCAAAATTAGGGTTTTTTCAAGATCAAAATCCAAGAACAAGATTCAAACCCTTCTCTAAGAAAATTCAAGAATCAAAACGTCACCATTCAAGAACCTTTAAGAAAAGTTAACCTCCTTCAAGATTCAAGTTTTTGAGGTATGTAAAGTGATGATTCATGGGTTTCTTTCACCCATGAAGCTCAAAAATCCCATTTCTTAAACTCATGAATTGTGATTTTCATGTGGTGGGTTGATTATAATTATGTTGATATGGTAGTATGAATCCCAAGTTGGAATCTTTATGTGCTTTTCATGAAATTATGCTAGTATGTGGGTTGAAAACTTTTAAATGGAGTTGATTAAAGTAACAATGATGTATGAACTAGTGTATATGCCTAAGCCTAACGTTACGCATGCAATGTGTTTGATAAAATGCCCAAAGAACAAGAATCATACTTTAGGACTCAATTACGACCAAATTGATGAACCCATGCTTTACCATTCTGTTCAAAATGACTTCCATGTTATTGTTATGCATTGAAATTATTTGATGGATTGTTCATGAGATTAGCCTATGAAATTATGACATGTTTCTATGCTTTCCTATTCATGTACCAAACCATGATAATCAAGTGCCTCATGAAATTTCCCAAGGATTGTATTATGGATTGTTGATTATGGTCGTGAGTTAAGGAAGTATCATGTCTTGTCAGTTTCCTTCTATCGAGTCCTGGGGGAACTTGTACCCGACAATTTAGCTATGTGCCTAGAGCCAATGTCATGTTTTCAAGATACTCTCACTCAAGCCATATTCAGTAGAATTTAGTCAGTCTCATGACTTAGGAAAACTCAGTAATCTCATCAATTATCAGATCTCAGTAATATTTCGGCAGTTAACAGAACTCAGTAAACTCAATTCAGTCAGTTCAGTATAATTAATTCAGTGACTAATCAAATGGGAATAGAATTCAGCACCGAGTGAGCCCAAGGATGGGAACTCATTTGCGAGTAGAGGGTGTAATTCTTAGAAATAATTCTTGCACTCCAGAACTACGTAGCTAGCGTAGTTTAAGACATCTAACCTGTTAGATAAGGGTTGATGAGGAGGCTTAACCTATTAGATGAGGGTCTCACCATTCTCCTTAGAGTACCTATTATATGAGGGATCACTCACAGTTTATCCTTACCAGTGGCACAGTATTGACACCCTTCTAATTAGGGTCACAGATTGGACCCCAACTCAGCTATAATGCTTTATTTGGGGTATGTCGGTTCGATAACTACTTTCCACAGTTACAGTCTCAGTCTTAGTCTCAGTAATAGAACTCAAATAGTTCTATAAAATTCAGGACTGTCAGATACAGTCACCCAGTTCAGTACAGAACTCAGCTAGTTCCATCAGAAATTGGACTGTCAGACACAGTCATTCAGATAATAGTATATCAGTTATACAAAACTTATGTTATCAGTATTCAGATTCAGTAATGTTATGATATCAGTCACAGTTCATGTATTCATGTATGTATTCTCATATTCATGTCATTCAGCTAGATAGTATTTTTCATGCATATAAACCCCTTGCATTAATCCTACCTCACTTGCATACTAGTACATTCAATCGTACTGACGCATTTGTGCTATGGTGTTTTATACCATAGGTTTAGAAGCACGAGCTCCAGAGCATCCTTAGTAGATCAGTCATTTAGCAGACAGACTAGCAGTAAGTCCTCATCATTTGAGGATATTATTATTTGACTATTTCATTCTTTCAGTACTTAGTTTATTTCAGCATTTGGAGTTAGTTGGGGATATATCCCATCAACTCTTTATTCAGACAGTTTAGAGGTTTTCAAACTAGTATATTCAGATAGTTATTTTAGTTATTTTGGTATTGATACACCATATCTCCAAATGTTATGTTTTATCAGATTTTTTAACCTTATGTCCTTTTAACCATTTATTCCTCATTTATATAGTATGTTATACAGTGCTCAGTTACAAATATCAGTCATGGGTTAGCTTATGATCCTTTGAAGTCATGAGCATCGTGTGGCATTTCGTGTACTATATTTGGGGAGTTATAAACTTGGTATCAAAGCCTAAGTTTCAACAGTTTCCTAAGAAGTTTGAAAAGTCGCATCTAGTAGAACCTTGTGCATAGATGTGTTGCGCACCACATTAATAAATTGGAGGCTATAAGATGTTTTAGGAATAGTTTCCCTTCTTTTAGTATTCATGTCATGTCAGTGAGCATTAGCTCGAATCTAACTCTCAGTCTAATCCATTTCTCTCTTTCGTTTATAGATATGCCTCCCAAAAGGGCTAACGAAAGTAGAACCGGGAATCAGTCAGCACCACAGCCCACCTCGATGAGCATGTCATTCATGGCAAATTCAAAATTGAATCCCTTACTTTATTTTACTCAATAGTAGCTCAGAGTAATCAGAAGCCTGTTGCCCCACCTAGGAATGTGATTCATGCCCGGCAGAGTGAGGTGGGGAAATATAGGGAGAGAGAAAGAAAGAGAGAAAATAAGAAAGCTAGAGCAGGTAGCTTCAATTTCAATCAGCCTAAGTCAGAGGGTGGGAATCATTCTAAGTTCCACCCAAAGTCCTCAGTTTAAAGTCTATCCCCAGTTAGTGTCCCAACACCTAAGTTCAAAAATAGTAACAGTGATAGAGCATATGGCTCTAAGTCTCAGGGCAGTATAGTATTTGCCTCAACTAATCCTCTTTGCCAGACTTATGGTAAGAACCACAAGGATATTTGTAGAGCTGGCAGTGAGGTGTGTTTCAGATGTGGCAAGCCCGGCCACAGAGTTAGAGATTGTCCTTAGTCAGGATTTCAGGGTAAGCAGAACCATTTCTCCATTCAGTCCGGTCGCCCGAATTAATAGGGTGCCACTTCCAGTGCAACCAGTGGGCAGCGCCCAAAATGACTCTATGTTCTTCAGTCCCGACAAGATTAGGAAAATTCTCTTGATATGGTCACTAGTATGTTAAAGATCTTTCATTTTCATATTTACGCTTTACTAGATCCAGGAGTTTTTTTTGTCTTTTGTTACTCCTTATGTAGAAGTTGATTTCGAGGTCTGTCTCTAAATTCTAGCAGAGCCCTTCTCAGTCTCTACCCCAGTAGGTAAATCTATCATAGCCCAAGGGTATATAGAAATTTTCCGATGATGGTATCTTAGAAGGTCACTTCAGTAGACTTAGATAAATTAGAGACAACAAATTTTGATGTCATTCTCGGCATAGAGTGGCTTTATTCCTGCCATGCCACAGTCAACTACAGAAATAGTGTTGTCCAGATTCAGTTTTGAATGGACCTATTCTTGAGTGGAAGGGTAGTATTTCAGCATTCAGAAGTCAGCTTATTTCCTACATATGGTCTAGGAAAATGATATCTAAGGGATGTGTCTATCATCTTGTTCGAGTTAAGGACTCTAGTTCCAAAACTCCCAGTCTTGAGTCAGTTCCAGTTGAGAGTGAATTTTCAAATGTCTTTCCCGAAGATCTTCTCAGAGTTTCTCCTAATAGGGAAATAGACTTCGGCTTTGACCTTCTTTCAGATACTTAGCCCATATCTATTCCGCCACACAGAATGGCATCAGTAGAACTTAGAAAATGTGATATTTTGAAAATAGCTTTCAGAACTTGGTATGGTCATTTTGAATTCTTAGTCATGTCCTTTGGTCTTACCAATGTCCCAACAGCTTCCATGGACTCGATAAACTATGTGTTCAACTAGTAATTAGACATATTCGCCATAGTCTTCATAGATGATATTCTTGTCTACTCCCACAGTGAGCGTGATCATGCAAACCATCTCAAAAAAGTGTTACAGACCCTCAAAACCCATCAGTTATCATGATATCTATTCATGTCAGATATTTCAGCTTTATGATCATTGTTCATATTCGTGCACATTAGTGAGAATCATGTACGCTCACAGTTCCTAGTATAAGAAGTTCTAGTTCACTCCGTGTTACGAATCATGTCCCATGAGTACAGAGACTTCAGACTCAAGTAATGCAGATCATGACTCATGCACTCATGTCAAGCTTTTTAGTATGCTCAGCCCACATGACTCATGCTCCACTTCGAATGATCAACCAAACTTATATTATGTCACGTATATCCTCAGTTTAGATCCCTCGATGAAATCTATGGTTTTGATGCTCTATCCCTCAAGCCTCAGTTACAGCGTCAATTCAATAATTAATATTTAGTAAAGGACTTAGATAGTCCTGCAGAATCATGGCTTTTAGCTATTATTTACTTAGCCATCAAAATTCAGTATCAGTCTAAACTTTAGTTATCGGTATTCGGTTATAGGAACCCAATATTTAGTTCCAGTATGAGTCTAGTTGTAGTCTTAATTACAGTGTCATCTCCAGTTCAGTAATCAGATCAGAAACTCAGTCCAAATCTAGGTTTTCTTGACCATAGCATACAGTTATTAACTATTCAATTATTAGTATTTCAGTACCTCAGTTTACAGAATGTTTCCTAATCATGTTATACGCTTGGTCTTGCATTCTTAAGATAATACAGTTTTCACTCATTCATGCTCAGTTATCTCATGTTACCCAATCAATCATTACCTTCTATGCATAATGCTCTATAGTTTCAGTTCAGTTATTTAGACTAAGTACAGTTTAGTCTTACCTACCCAGTATTCAGCTATCAGGCATGTAGTTAATCAGATAAGTTAGTATGTTTATGCATTCGTGCTCAGTACCCATGTGAATATTTTCAGTAGTCTCAAGTGATGTGTTGTACTAAGGCAGAGAGTATAGTGGAAGGAGTATTCGAGGGATATGTCTAAGCCTGAAAATTTTAGATGTAGTGCATAAGTCTTAGTCACTCTATTTTAGATGATGTTTCATAGGCATTGCCTCCTAGTATAAGAATCTCAGCCATGTGGTGATCCCCTATTCAAATGTCCTGCTCAGACCAGGCCAAGATTTTCTTTCGCCCTACAATCACTAGAACACTATAGAAAGAGTGTCAGAGAAATACTCTAGTCAAGTATAAGTTTTCAGTATGATTTAGTCTGCAAAGATAAAGATTCAGTTTAGTAGTCAGACGAACAAGTTTGTATGGTGTGGCTTCCTATTTTTTCATCTAGTCGCACTACCCGGAGTCTCATGAATGTAACTGTTCAAAGATGGATCAACCAGATAGTTGCGTGTCCAGATCATTTTACGTATCATGCCTTAGTTTCAGAATTCAGATATTCAGTCATGATTCAGTTCGTAGTTGCCTTGTGCAATACCTCAGTTTTCTCATAGCTCCAAAAAGGGGGAAAATCATCCCAACATTCTTCAAGGGACATAGTGTCCCAAGGGAGAGATACACTGTAATCCCTTCAACTTTCATGATAAAAACACGCCACTCTTTTTTCATGTAACGAACCTATTTTGGAGTAGTGGGTACCCATTGGTTGACCCTCTATCTCCAATCTCAATCGTAAATATGTACTCAATGGCTCAGTTCATTTCACGATAGTTAGTCCATGTCACACGTTACAGACTTAGTCATATTCTTATGTTCCTATTCATGCATGTTCAATAAACGATCTTGAGTTAAGATCAAATAAAATTTAGTATTTTGAAAATCTCTCCCATGAAAAGAGTGAAGACATTCAGCAAGAAGGGAAAACTCAGTCCCCGATATATCGGTCCTTTCAAAATTCTTAGTCGCTTAGGAAAAGTAGCTTATGTGCTCGAATTTCCTTTATATCAAGCTTCAGTTCATCCAGTATTTCATGTCACCTTGCTAAAAAAGCACATAGGTGATCCAGCAGTTGTAGTCCCTTTTGAGGGCGTAGATATTCAGAATAGTCTCTCGTATAAGAAAATTCCAGTTGAAATTCTTGACTTTCAGATTTGCAGACTGAGGAACAAAGAAGTTCCTCTAGTTCAAGTTTTTAGGAGGAATCAGTCCGTTGAGGGAGCTACATGGGAAGTAGAAGCAGATATACAGACTAAGTATCCTCACCTCTTCTCCTCTAATTCAGACCCGGACCAAGGTAATAGTTTTCCTTAAGTTCATTCAGCTTATGGTTCAAATTTTAGCTACAAACTATGCTCAGTTTTTATTTCAAACTGGGTATATTTACCCTTACATGTTCAATCGCATGTTCATGAGTCAGTTCAGTCATGTAATCACGCATTAGATATACGTGATCAGCTTATTAGTACTCTCAGTCATGCATTCATGTATCAGCTCAGTCATAAAACCATGTTTCAGATATGTATGATTAACATGAATCTCAATAATGTCAGTCATATAGACATTTTTATATGTTCACATCCTTTAAGTAAGTTTAGTCTATCAGAAATCTCAGCTTAGTCAGTCCTATTTGAGGACGAATGTTACCAATGGAGAGATATTGTAATACCCCGAGAATCCCAACCGATAGTAGAACCATGCTTCAAGCTCATGAGAAATAAATTATAGTTATTTGGTAGTTTTATGATCAAGTTAGATGTATATTAAGGCCTCAAATATGTCCTAGCTATTAGATGAATCAAAACATCCCTTACCGATTGAATTCTTGAGAAGGATATTGTTATAGTCAACTTCAAACAAGCATTTATTCTGTTATACTATGAATTTTTTATCTCATGACCCACCAACAGATAGATAATTGAATTATATTTCCAACAATACTAATTTCACCAAAATCCGATATCGAAATAAAAAGTTAAGGTTGTTTTACTGAGAGTTATCTGAGCTGCCCAAGAGCGATGGGCAAACTGACAGACCGTCAAGTCAGCGATGCACTGTCTCTTTGGCCATCACAACTGAGGTAGTAAGGCCATTTTATGGCTCAAAACTGACGGTTGGAGTGATGATCAGTCACCAGAGTGATGGTCCGTCACCCAGACTATCAATTTTGTCCTAAACAGCACTGAAACAATGTTTTAAAGGGATTTTTGGGTCTTTTTCCACCTTTTTTAACCCCCAATTACATTAAATCAAAGCACATAACTCCTCATTCATTCATAACATCAGAATTAGGGTTTTTTTCAAGATCAAAATCCAAGAACAAGATTCAAACCCTTCTCTAAGAAAACTCAAGAATCAAAACATCATCATTTAAGAACCTTTAAGAAAAGTTAATCTCCTTCAAGATTCAAGCTTTTGAGGTATGTAAAGTGTTGATTCATGGGTTTCTTTCACCCATGAAGCTCAAAAATCCCATTTTTTAAACTTATGAATTTTGATTTCCATGTGGTGGGTTGATTTTAATTATGTTGATGTGGTAGTATGAATCCCAAGTTGGAGTCTTTATGTACTTTTTATGAAATTATGTTAGTATGTGGGTTGAAACTTTTAAATGGAGTTGATTAAAGTAACCATAATGTATGAACTAGTGTATATGCCTAAGCCTAAGGTTATGCATGCAATGTGTTTGATGGTTTGTTCATGAGATTAGCCTATGAAATTATGACATGTTTATATGCTTTCTTATTCATGTACCAAACCATGATAATCAAGTGCCTCATGAAATTTACCAATGATTGTATTATGGATTGTTGATTATGGTCATGAATCCAGGAAGTGTCATGTCTTGTCAATTTCATGCTATCGAGTCCTAGGGGTACTTGTACCCAATAATTTAGCTGTATGCCTAGAGTCAGTGTCATGTTTTCTAGATACTCTCAGTCAAGCCATGTTCAATAGAATTCAGTCAATCTCATAACTCAAGAAAACTCAGTAATCTCAGTTAGTTATCAGATCTCAGTGATATTCTGTCAGTCAACGGAACTCAGTAAACTCAGTTCAATCAGTTCAGTATAATTAATTCAGTATCTAATTAGATGGGAGAAGGATTCAGCACCGAGTGAGCCCAAGAGTGGGAACTCACCTATGAGTAGAGGTCGTGATTCTAGAAGCAATCCAGAGCTACGTAGCCAGCATAGCTTGAGACATCTAACCTGATATATGAGGGTTGATGAGGTGGATTAACCTGTTAGATAAGGGTCCCACCATTCTCCTTCGAGTACCTGTTAGATGAGGGATCACTCACAACTTGTCCTTACCAGTGGCGCGGTAATGACACCCTTCCAATTGGAGTTACAGATTGGACCCCAACTCAGCCATAATATTTTATTTGGGGTATATTGGTTAGATGAAAACTTTCCACAGTTACAGTCTCAGTCTTAGTCTCAGTACTAGAACTCAGATAGTTCTAAAGAATTAGGACTGTTAGATACAGTCACCAAGTTCAGTACGAAACTCAGCTAGTTCCATCAGAAATAGGACTTTCAGACACAGTCATTCAGATAATAGTATATCAGTAATACAAAACTTATGTTATCAGTATTCAGATTCAGTGATGCTATGATCTCAGTAACAGTTCACATATTCATGCATGTATTCTTACGCTCATGTCATTTATTCAGATAGTACTGTTCATGCATATAAACCCCTTGCATTCAGCCTACCTCACTTGTATACCAGTACTGTAATGCCCTGAATCTGGTACCCAAAATACTGCACAGTGCTCATGACCCTAAAGGACCACAAGATAACCCATGATATCTATACCTGAATACTGTGTAATATATTTTTATAAATATAGAAATAGTAAGCTAAAATATGCCATAAGGTTCAAAACTGATAAATATCTAATAAAACCATATCTGGATAATGTGGTAAGACAATACCAAATCTAAAACAATGTCAAAAAATATCTGGTCTCAAAAAACACTGTAGTCTGAAAGCCTCTAAACTGTCTGAATAATGAGTTGATGGAACATGTCCCCAGCTAACTCCAACTACTGAAATAAACTAAGTAATAAAGAAATAAAGTAATGACCATATCCTTGAAGGATGAGGACTCACTGCTAACTCTGACTGCTGAAACTAGAATGCTACTGATGCTCTGGAGCTCATGCTTCTGAACCAATGGTATAAAACAACATAGTGTAAATGTGTCAGTATGTTTGAATGTACAGGTATACAAGTGAGGTAAGCTGAACACAAAGGGTTCAAATGCATGAATAATACTAAGGACTGAATAACATGAATGTGAGAATACATGCATGAATAAGTGATTATGACTGAATTTGTGATGGTACTTACTACTATGAGTCACTGATAACTAAATAACTGATACTGAGCGACTATATCTGATAGTATAGGTTCTGATGGAACTAACTGAGTTTCATACTGTTCTAAGTTGATTGTATCTGATAGTACTGAAATTCTGAAGAACTATTTAAGTTCTATTACTGAGACTGAGTCTGAAACTATAACTGTGGGAAATATTCATCTAACCAACATGCCCTTAATACGCCATTATGGATGAGTTGGGGTCCAGTTTATAACCCCAATTGGAAGTGTGTCAATACTGCACCACTGGTAAGAAAAAGTTGTGGGTGACCCTCATCTAACGGTGTCCCCAAAAGAGAATGGTGGAACCCTTATTTGACAGTTTTTATCCACCTCATCAACCCTCATCTGTCGGTGTTGATGTCTCAACCAATGCTAGCTACATAGTTTAGGAATGCAAGGATTTCTTCTAAGGATCACACCCTCAACTGTCAGTGTTTGTCCTCATATTTGGGTTCACTCGGTGCTAAATCCTACTCCCATCTGAATAGAAATTGAACATGATTAACTGAACTAAACTGGACTGAGTTCATTGAGTTTTGTTGACTGATGGAATACTACTGAGATTACTAAAGTACTGAGTTTTCTAAGATTTCTCGGATTACTGAGTTTACTGAGTTTTCCTGAGTCACATGACTGACTGAATTCTACTGAACATGGATTGACAGAGGATATCATGAAAACATGGCACTGCCTCTAGGCACACAGCTAAATTGTCAGGTATTAGATACCCCCAAGACTCGATAGCATAATATGTAAACCATGACACAATCCTAAAAGCCCAACAATGGCTATATACTCACGATTCATTCATTAAGACATTTCGATGAACACTTGGGGTGTATCACTTGTACATGAATTGGGAATACATAAATGTATACTATATCATAGCATTAATCCATTATCATGGACAATTTATCAAACACTTTCGCATAAACTAATCATGGCATAGTTTATTCTCTTATTAGTTCACATAGACAATTCATCAAGCACATAACGAACATAGTATATGTAGACAACATTGCACAACAAGTAAACATCATGGTTCAATTCTAATTACACAATTCAAGGGTTTAATCATGGGTTCACATGAATCTACTCATATAATAACTAATTCCATATATAATTTATCACCAAACATGGATTAGAATTCAATTGATCATTATCAATATGAACAAATGCAAACCTAACATGGGATTAATAAAAATCCATATATTTGAACTTTGAAAAAGAGATTATTGAGCTTCATGGTTGAAAGGAACCCATGAATCAACACTTGACATACCTTGATTGTAATTTTCTTAAAGTTCTTGGAGAGATTCTCGGAATTGGCTTTGATTTCTTGAAAGCTAGGGTTTTGTTTCTTGGAAGAGAATGTTCTTGATTTGGGGAACAAAATAAGTAAATAATGATTTGAAACATTTTTAGGGATTAAATCCCGCACCTAGACATGTTAAAACCTTGGGAAAAGACCAATTTATCCTTGGACGAAATATTTAATTTTCATCAGAATTTTCCGAAATGGGCACCTGGCATGACACGTTGTTATCGCGCCGTGTCACTGGAATTTGATGACTAAGAAATTGAGAGATGGAGCAACACGAAGCTATCGCATTTCCACTTTGTTTGTGACCTGGAAATTTGGCGCGAAACGGAGACATCGCGGAGATTCACTGGAAAATGGACAATTAGGATTTAGGAGCCCTCCGCGATGCGGTGTAATCGCGGAGTCTTACTGGAAACTGCAAATGTCATTTTGTCTTATGGCGCGATGCGCCACTGGCTGAAATGATGGTATTTTACGACTAAAACTTTAAATCGCCATGACTTCTTACCCGGTTATTGAATTTAGGAGAATTTGGTATCGATGGAATTCTTGTTCAATTTCCCACATAACAAAAAGTAAAAATCTTAAAAATTCCACATATATAAAATTGTATTCATCTTTAAAGCATGTCTTTGACACCTTTGGGATGAATTTAAGCTAGGTAGAAGTACGGGGTATTAAAATATCTCCCCCTTAGGAACATTTGTCCTCGAATGAAACTGGTTGAGATGCGAGAAATGATAGACTAAAGTACATCCTGAACATGAACAATTGAAACATGACTGCATGACTGACATTTCTGAGATTCATACCGAGCATGCATAACTGATGCATGATTTCATGACTGAACTGACTCATGAATGCATGATTGACTATATAATAGTAATTGATACCAAGTTTATAATAGAATTCTGAACATGAACTAGACACCAAGTTGTAACTAAAATCTGAACATGAAGCTGAAAGGTTTAAGGAAAGTTGTTACCTTGGTCTAAGTCTGAATTAGCGGAGAAGAGGTGAGGATACTTGGTACGCATGTTTGCTTCTACTTCCCTAGTATCTCCCTCAAAGGACCAATTCAGCCAAAGGAATTTGACTAGAGGAACTCTTTTGTCTCTCAGTCTGCAAGTCTAATAGTCAAGAATTTTGACCAAAATCTCTTCGAAAGAGAGGTTGTTCTGAATATCTATGCTCTGAATAGGGACTACAACTGTTGGGTCACCTATGCACTTCTTAAGAAAAGAGACATGGAAGACTGGATGAACTGAGGCTATATCTAAAGGCAATTCGAATTCATAATCTACTTTGCCAAAGCGATAGAGAATTTTGAAGGGACTAACATATCGGGGACAGAGCTTTTCCTTCTTATCGAATCTCTTCACTTCCTTCATGAAAGAGATCTTTAGATAAACATGATCACCAATATCAAACTCGAGGTCCTGCCTGTGCACATCTGTGTAAGACTTCTGTCGGATCTGAGTAGCCCGAAGTCTTTCTCTGATCAACTGGACATTTTATAAGGCATCGACTATTAAGTCAGTCCCTATAACTGAGGCCTCACTAACTTCAAACCAACCGACTAGAGATCTGCATCTCCTACTATAGAGAGCTTCAAATAGAGCCATCTTAATACTGGAATGATAGTTGCTGTTATATGCAAACTCAATCAAAGGCAAGTGGTCATCCCAACTACCCTTGAAATCAATTGCACACGCTCGCAGCATATCTTCAAATTTTTGAATGGTCTTTTTTGCTTGACCATCTATCTGAGGATGGAAGGCTGTACTGAGATGAACTTAGGTACCAAGACCCTTTTAGAACGCTTTTCAAAAATAAGAGGTGAACTGGGTACCTCTGTCTGATATAATAGATAATAGAACATAGTGTAATCTGACCAACTCTCTAATGTAGAGTTTGGCATAATCCTCAGCTAAATAAGAGGTATGGACTAGAAGAAAATGAGTTGATTTTGTCATCCTATCTATAATGACCCAAACAGAATTATGTTGATGACGAGTACGGGGCAAACTCATCTCGAAGTCCATGTTCACTTCTTCCCATATCTAAGTAGGAATATTAAACTCTTGTATGGACCCACTAGGCTCCTGATGTTCTATCCTCACCTACTAACATATAGAGTACTTAGCCACAAACTCTGCCATATCACTCTACATCTCACTCCACTAATAGATCTCTCATAAGTTGCGGTACATCTTTATGGCCCCTGGATGAATAGGGTAGCGCACACCATACACTTATGCAAGAATTCACTGCCTCAAGTCATCTACACCTGGAACACACAGACGACCCCGACAATGAAATACACCATCTACCCCTTGGGAGAAAACCTCAACCTTCTGATCCTTGACTGACTCTTTCAACTTGACTAGACTGGGATCTCTATATTGCTTTTCTTTTACCTCTAAAACTAGAGATGATTCTTAACTACTCTAAACCCATATATCACCCTCCTCTATATCGACTAAGTGAACACCTAGTCTAGCAAGATGATGGACTTCTTAAGATAACTTCTTCTTACTTTCCTCAACATGAGCAACACTACCCTTAGACAGTCTACTGAGAGCGTCGGCCACTACGTTGGCCTTTCTCGGATGATAAAAGATACTCACGTCATAATCTTTCAAGAGCTCTGACCACCTTCTCTGAAAAAGATTGAGATCTTTTAGAGAAAAGACATATTGAAGGCTCTTATGATCTGATCACACATCTACATGAACTTCGTATAGATAATGGCTCCAAATCTTTAAGGCAAATACTACGGCTGCTAACTCGAGATCATGAGTAGGATAATTCTTCTCATGGGGTTTAAGCTGTCTGAAGGCATAGGCTATGACCTTAACATGCTACATTATGACACAACCCAAACCTACTCTTGATGCATCACAATACAATACGAAACCATATGAACCATCTGGAAGAGCCAAAACTGAAGCTGAGGTGAGTCGAGTCTTCAACTCCTAAAAACTCTTCTCGCAAGGATTTGACCACTGAAACTTGACTTTCTTCTGAGTCAATCTAGACATGGGGATGCAATAGAAGAAAATACCTCAACAAAAAGTCTGTAATAGCCAGCCAAACCCAAGAAACTCCTGATATTTAATGGAGAGACAGGTCTGGGACAGTTTCTTACTACTTCGATCTTTTGAGGATCTACTCTAATGCCATCACTAGAAACGATATAACTAAGGAATTCTACTGTCCTTAGCCAAATTTTGCACTTACTAAATTTGGCTAATAGCTGGTGATCTCTGAAAGTCTGAAGTACGATTCTGAAGTAGTCTGTATGATTACGTTCACTATGGGAATATACAAGAATATCATCTATGAAGACTATGAAAAACATGTCCAAGTACTGCTTGAACACACGATTCATCAAGTCCATGAAAATTGCAGGGGCATTGGTAAGACCAAAGGATATGACTAGGAATTTGAAATAACCATACCGAGTTTAGAAAGCTATTTTTAGAATGTCACATTCTCTGACTCTGAGATGATGATAGCCTAATATGAGGTCTATGATAGAGAAATAGATGGCTCCCTGAAGTTGGTCAAACAAGTCATCGATTCTGGGAAGTGGATACTTGTTCTTGACCATGACTTTATTGAGCTGATGGTAATCAATGTAAATTCTAAGAGAAACATCTTTATTGCACACGAATAAGACTGGTGCACCCTACGAGGATATACTGGGTCTTATGAATCCCTTATCTAAGAGATCTTTCAAAATAGATATAGGTTGAGTATCTAGAAGAAGATCAATGCCAAAGTTTATTTCCCTTTTGGGAGGAATTCCTGGAAGATCTTCAAGAAAAACATCTGAATATTCACTCATGACTGGGACTGATTCGAGATTGGGAGTTTTGGAACTAGAATCCTTAATAAGAACAAGATGATAAACACATCTCTTAGATATCATTTTCTATGCCTGAAGGTAGGAAAAGAGTTGACCTCTGAAAGTTGAAGTACTAGCCCTCTACTCTAGGTTAGGTTCATTTGGAAACTGAAACTGTACTATTCTATTTTTGTAGTCAACTGTGGCATAGCAGGAATAAAGCCAATCCATGCCGAGAATGACAGCAAAATGAGTCATCGGGCAGTTCCTATATACCCATCGGGCTATGATGGTTTTACCCACTGGTGTAGATAATGAGAAGGGCTCTGCAAGAATTTTAGGACTGACTCTGAAATCAACTACTATATAAGGAGTAACAAACGACAAGAAAGCTCCTGGATCTAGCAAAGCATAAATATATAAGTGAAAGATCTGTAACGTACTATAACTACATCAGGAAAATTTTCCTGATCTTACCAGGACTGGGGAGCATAAAGTCTGTTTGGGCATTGGACACTTGTAGAACTGGAAGTGGCACCCTACTGATTTGGTCGACCGGACTGGGCTGAGGAATGGTTCTGCTGATCCTGATAACCTGACTGGGGACAATCTCTGACTCTGTGGCCAGGCATGCCACATCTGAAACAGACATCACTACCATCTCTGCAAGAACCCTTGTGGTTCTTACCACAAACCTAACAAAGAGGATTGGTTCGGGCACTGCTAATACTGCCCAGAAATTTAGAACCTGGTGCCCTATCTTTATTACCCTCCCTGAACTTAGGAACAGGAGCACTGGCTGAGGAAGGAGATGGAATGAATGACTTTACGCGAAGTTGAGAACGGTTTTCTCCCTGTAACTTAGGATGATCAAGGTTGAAACTACTTGTCCTTTCTCTTATTCTGCCTCTCTCTCATCTTAATCTTTTACTCTTCTATCTATTTAGTATGGGTCCTAATCCTATCTATGTTTATATCACTATTTAACATCACAGACCTACACTCATTGACCACACTATCATTCACCCCAAAAATAAACTTTCTCATCTTGGCCCTGCTATCTGCAACCACATGAGGAGTATATCTGGATAATTGAGTAAACTTAAGAGAATAATCTTTCACCATCATGATGCCCTACCTGAGGTTGATAAATTCTAACACCTTAGGTTTTCTCAGCTCTTGGGGAAAGAATTTATCTAAGAATTCAGTGACAAACTCCTCCCACTCAATAGGCCCTGGATCAACTGACCTCTCTGACTTCCACTATTTGAACTAAGTATGAGAAACATCCTAAAATTGATATGTAGATAGCTCAGCACTCTCACTAGAATTAACCCCCATGATGTCTGTAACTTTTTGAACCTGGTCTAGGAACTCCTGAGGATCCTCTTCTGACTTAGACCCAAGAAAGAATGGAGGATTCATTCGGGTAAAGTTCTGAATTCTGGTTGCTGCTGAATTGGCCATTGGATTAGCCAAAATGACAGCTGGTCATTCATTTTGAGTAGCAACTTAATTAGCAAGAGTAGTGAATGCAGCTCTGAACTCTGCACGAGAAACATGTTCGTCCAAGGGATCTGCTTGGACAGGCTGAAGGGCTGACTGATTTCTATTTCTTCTTTTAGGAGGCATGTTCTATAGAAGAAAGGGAGAAATAGATTAGACTGAGAGTTAAATTTGAGCTAAAGCTCACTGTCATAACATGAATACTGAAAGAAGGAAAACTATTCCTAAAACATTTCATAGCCTCATGCACATTAATGTGGAGCGCAACACACCGAAGTATAAGACTCTATAAGATGCGACTTTCAGACTTCCTAGGACTCTATTGAACCTTAGGCTCTAATACCAAGTTTGTAATGCCCCGAATCTAGTACTCGAAATGCTACACGATGCTCATGACCCCGAAGGACCACAAGCTAACCCATGACTAATAGTTGTTCCTGAATAATACATAATATACTGTATAAATGCAAAAATAGTAAGCTAAAACATGTTATAAGGTTTAAAAATGATAAAACACTGATAAAAGCATATCTTAATAATGTGGTATAATAACACCAAATCTAAAATAATGTATAAAAACATCTAGTCTGAAAACGCTATAGTCTTAAAGCTTCTAAACTGTCTGAATAAGGAGTTGATGGAACATGTCCCCAACTAACTCCAACTACTGAAATAAACTAAGTAATGAAAAAATAAAGCAATGATCATATCCTCTAAGGATGAGGACTCACTGCTAACTCAGACTGCTAAAACTGGAATGATACTGATGCTCTGGAGCTTTATCTTCTGAACCTATGGTATAAAACACCATAGCGCAAATGCATTAGTACATTTAAATGTATTGGTATGTAAGTGATGTAGGCTGAATGCAAAGGGTTTAAATGCATGAACAATGCTAACTGACTGAATAACATGAACATAAGAATACATGCACGAATAAGTGATGGTGACTGAATTCGTGATGGTACTAACTACTGAGTCTAATTAATGATAACATGAGTTACTGATAAATGATATAACTGATATTGAGTGACCGTATCTGACAGTCTAGGTTCTGATGGAACTAACTGAGTTCCATACTATTCTAAGTTGACTATATCTGATAGTCCTGGAATTTTGAAGAACTATCTGAGTTCTATTATTGAGACTGAGTCTGAAACTGTAACTGCAGGAAGTAGTCATCTAACCAACATGCCCCTAATACTCCATTATGGCTGAGTTGGGGTCCAAACTGTAACCCCAATTTGAAGGATGTCAATACCGCACCACTGGTAAGGACAAGCTATGGGTGACCCTCATCTGACAGTGTACCCAAAAAAGAACGGTGGAACCCTCATCTGACAGTGTTTATCCACCTCATCAACCCTCATATTTCAGTGTTGATGTCTCAACTTATGCTGGCTACATAGTTCTGGAATTCAAGGATTGCTTCTAAGGATCACACCCTCAACTGTCAGTGCGTGTCCTCATCCTTAGGATTACTCGGTACTAAATCCTACTCCCATATGAATAGACACTGAACATGATTAATTGGACTAAACTGGACTGAGTTTATTGAGTTCCATTGATGAAGGAATACTACTGATATTACTGAAGTACTGAGCTTTTTGATATTTTTGGGATTACTAATTTTACTAAGTTTTCTTGAATCACATGACTGACTCAATTCTATTGAACATGGCTTAACTGAGGATATTCTAAATACATGACACTGGCTCTAGGCACACAGCTAAATTGTCAGGTATTAGAAACTCCCAGGACTCGATATCATAATATGAAAATCATAACACAAGCCTAAAAGCCCAACAATGGCTATATACTCACAATTCATTCATTAAAACATATCGATGAAGACTTGGTGTGAATCACTTGCACATGAATGGGGAATACATAATTGCATACTATATTGTGGCATTAATCTATTCTCATGGAATCAAACACTTGCACATAAACTATTCATGGCATGGTTTCTTCTCTTATTAACTCACATAGGTAATTAATCATACACATAATGAACATAGTATATGTAGACAACATTGCACAACAAGTAAACATCATGATTCAATTCTAATTTCACAATTCAAGGGTTTAATCATGGGTTCACATGAATCTACTCATATAATAACTAATTCCACATAAAATTTATCACCAAACATGGATTAGAATTCAATTGGTCATTATCAACACAAACAAAAGCAAACCCAACATGGGATTCATAAAAATCCATATACTCGAACTTTGAAAAAGAGATTCTTGAGCTTCAAGGGTGAAAGGGACCCATGAATCAACACTTGACATACCTTGATTATAAGTTTCTTGAAGTTCTTGGAGAGATTCTCCAAATTGGCTTTGATTTCTTAAAAGATAGGGCTTTATTTCTTGGAAGAGAATGTTCTTGATTTAGGGGAAAAATGAGTAAATAATTATTTGTAACATTTTTAGGGATTAAATCCCACACCTGGACGCGTTAAAACCTTGGAAAAAGACCAATTTATCCCTAGATGAAATATTTAATTTTTGTCAAAAAATTTCAAAATAAGCACCTGGCGCGACGCAGCGCTATCCCACCGTGTCACTGGAATTTGACAACTGGGAAATTGGGAGATGGAGCAATGCGGAGCTATCGCGTCACCACTTTGTTTAAGACCTGTAAGTTTGGCGCGACGCGGAGACATCGCGGAGAATCACTGGAAAAAGGACAATTATGATTTACGAGCCCTCCGCTATGCGGTGTAATCACGGAGTCTTACTGAAAACTGACAAACATCATTCTGGCTTATGGTGCGACGTGGCACTGGCTAAAATGACGGTGTTTTATGACTGAAACTTTGAATCACCATAACTTCTTACCCGGTTATCAGATTTTGGTAAATTTGGTATCGATGGAAAGCTTATTCAATTTTCCACACAACAAAAAGTGAAAATCTTGAAAATTCCACATATATAAAATTGTATTTATCTTTAAAGTATGTATTTGACATCTTCAGGATGAATTTAAGCTAGGTAGAAGTACGGGGTATTACAAGTACATTCAATCGTACTAACGCATTTGCACTATGGTATTTTATACCATAGGATCAGAAGCACGAGCTCCAGAGCATCCTTAGTAGATTAGTCATTTAGCAGATAGACTAGCACTGAGTCCTCATCATTTAAGGATGTTATTATTTGACTATTTCATTCTTTCAGTACTTAGTTTATTTCAGCAGTGTGAGTTAGTTGGGGACATGTCCCATCAACTCTTTATTCAGACAATTTAGAGGATTTCAGACTAGCATGTTCAGACAATTATTTCAGTTGTTTTGTTATTGATATACAATATCTCCAGATGTTGTGTTTTATCAGATTTTTTAACCTTATGGCCTTTTAACCTTTTATTCCGTATTTATATAATATATTATGTAGTGCTCAGTTACAGATATCAGTCATGAGTTAACTTGTGGTCCTTCGGAATCACGAGCACCGTGCGGCGTCCGGGTACTAGATTCGAGGCGTTACAGTTTCTTTCATGACTTTTTACAAAAAAATATTATTTTGCCGTAGCCATCATTATATCAACAATATGGTGCATTGAGATTCAAACTCGATGTCTTATCTATATAAAGGTGTCTTAGGCAACAAATCGATGAGGTTTGAACCCAACATCTTATTTTCATAGTGTATGCATTTATATCGTGCTTTTGAGAAGATGAGCATCTTCAAGTGGTCAAATCTTTCTTTAGGCTATTCCACAAAACAAGTGGATCCTTAGTAGTAAGGTATTCAATTTTTAGAATTTTTTCAAGATGATGATGCAAGAAAATCATAGCCTTAACTCGGTTTTGATTAGATGTTGTATTTTCTTTATTTATGGCTTCTCCAAGACCCATAGCATCTAATTAGATTTCAACATTCAACACTCATGAAAGGTAGTTCTTGGTCGAGGCAATAAACTCAGATTTTGTAAGATTACTAGCAATATGAAAAGAAAGAAAATAATACCTTAGCCTTCAGATTTGAGATGGCAGAGTCTCGTGCTGACAACGTGTTATGAAACATAAAGTAAATACAAGAAGAATAAAAAGAGAAGAGAGAGACTTCTTTATTTCTCTTGAGGGATGATTTACAATGAAGGAAAACCCCTTTATTTATAGGGAAAAACTAATCTTGGGGTTTGCGACTTTTCCATAAAGAAACATACACAATATATGGTAAAGTAGGTTTCATTATATATGGTAAAATAGACATTCACTATATATGGTACATTTATAAAAATTTCAAAATTTTAGTGTTATTTTTAGCCCTTCCTGAGAAAGTTATAACTAATCTGAAATTAGTAGTCTCGGAATAACTTGTTTCCCAACCAAACGGCCCCTTAAAGTTTGAAAGATACTTATTACCCATGAAACTATTTTCAACCAAAATAAATATGTCATTTATTGATCAATCCAAGCTATCAACAAATATGTGTAAATCACGTCCCAATTATCACTTATCACATGTCAAATTAGATCTTAAGACATCTTCTTAATTAATTTTTCCCAATTATTTCCTTTCTTCCTTTTTTTTCTCGTTTTACTTTTTTTTTCTCTTTCTTCTTCACCTTAACTTTCCTAAAAATTCCTTTAAATATTACCATCACCATAGATGCAACTACTACCAATTCTGTCATGACCCTTTTAAATAGTTCAAATCATCAGTAATTATTATTTGAAAAGCGAAATCATATAATTAAAATCTAGAAATTAAACTACCATCAAAGAAAAACCTAATTTTAAATCACTATATTTTTTAGCTTCTTATTCTTAATGTTACCATTTCTTCTTCGTCTCTTAACTTCACCACTTTCAATCTCCAGTTTAGGATAGACTAATCTCAATAATTAAAGAATAAATCTTTTACAGTGATGAAAATAATTGAACAGGTAATATAATGGATTGGGAAGATCTCCCCTCCCCCTCACACACACAATGTAGTAGATTGACGTGAAGAGAACAATAAAATCTATATAGCCATGAAGCAATGTAGTAGATTGACGTGAAGAGAACAAACCAAGAGCTAATGAACCTTTGATATATCGCAATATGCGTTTCACTACCATCCAATGAATATCCATAGTACAATGCATGTATTGAGAGACCTTATTTACAGCATATGCCAAATCTGGACGCATGAAGGTCAAGTACTACAGCCCACCAACTATGCTACGATACAACATCGGATCATTAAATGAAACATTACCAAATGCTGAAAGTCATGGAAGATGGGAAAATGGGAGTGCTAACAGGACTGCCAGACTCCAACAAGACACATCGAAGGATCTCCTCAACATATTTTCTTTGAGATAAAAATAAACCTTCACTAGTCCGAGTTGCTGCTATGCCTAAAAAATAGAAAAGATTACCCAAATCGCGTACATCAAATTGGGATTGAAGTTGCTAATCCAAAAACTTAATACGATCAGGATTATTTTCAAGCACCAAAACATCATCTATATATATTAGGCAAACTATTTTGTCACTCGGAGTAGATATATAGAACAAGGAGCTATCCGTCTTAGAACTCGAGAATCCTAGTGCAATGAGAGCATCATTAAGTCACTTGTGCAACATCCTAGGAGCTTGTTTGAGACAATACAACGATCATTTAATAAGACACACATGATTTGCACAGGAGGGATCTATGAAACCAGGAGGTTGAGAAATTTAAACAACCTCATCTAAGTTGGCATGAAAAAAAGCATTGGAGATGTCCAATTGTGTGATATGCTAATTATTAGTCACGACCAAGGATAATAACAACCGAATAATAAATGGCTTAACCATAGGACTAAATGTATCTGCAAAATCAATCTCAAGTCATTGGTGACACCCTTTGGCAACAAGTTGTTCCTTGTAACGATCTAAAGAACTATCAGCCTTCAACTTTATCTTAAACACCCATCGACAACCAATAATATTTTGATTTGGGATGAAGGAACAAGTTTCCAGGTTCTATTACGTATTAACGCATTATATTCATTAGCCATAGAACAACGCCAGTGCTTATTCTTAACAGCCTGTGAGTAGCAAGAAGGTTCTGAAAAGTTCAGAGTAACAGAAAATATGGAAAATGGCTTCTTGGGCTTTAGAGAACCAGTTTGAACTCAAGAAACCATACGTCAAGCAGGGGATAGGTGGGGCAACTCAAGTTATGGTGACACGGGTGTTGCGATTAAATTTGAAGGATGAATAACACCAGGCAGGATCTACGAAATTGTCTGAGATACAGGAAGCTCTGTCATTGGCGAATTTAAGTGCTGATCTGGTTGAGACTAATTTGGAAAAGGAGTCTGGGAAGAGTTTGAAATAGAATTGTTTGGAGATGGAGGTATTGTAGGAGAAAAATGTATTTATATGGTGAGAGGATCTACAGGGTTGTTGGTTGATTTCATGTACACCACGTCATCCTGCAAAGAAAATGGGAACACAAATTCATCAAAAACTATGTGACGTGATACAAAATATTTTAAGGAAAGAAGATCATAACATTTATATCCTTTATGAATTTTACTGTATCCCAAAAACACACATGGTTTAGATCAAGGTGATAATTTGTCCTTGGTGTAGGTACGAAGCCAAAGGAAACACAAGCAACCAAAAAATATGTAATAGAGAATAATCTGGATACTTTTTAAAAAAATATAAAAAAATGGTGATTGATTCTTCAATTGTGGTGTAGGTAATCTATTAATAATATACAGGGCGGTTTTAAAAGCATTTGTTCAAAAATGAGAAGGGACGTTGGCATGGTGTAATAATTCTCTACCATTCTCGACAATATGCCTATATTTGCAATCTACACAACCATTTTGTTCGGGAGTGTAAGGACAAAAAACACGTTTTGTAAGTCCATTATCACATAAATAATTAGTTAATGCTTGAAACTCCCTCCCCAATCATCTTGAAAGCATTTAATAGGACGACCAAAGTATTTTTCAACAAGAGTGCGAAATTGAATAAAAACAAAAAGAATATTAGATTTAAAGCGAAGAAAATAGATCCAAGTGTATTTACTGAAATGATCAGAAAATATCACATAATAGCGATAGCCATCATTAGAAGCAGCCGGGTAAAGTCCCCAAACATCCGAACAAATTAAATCAAGAGAGCCAGAAACTTGAAAACTAGACTCACTAAAGGGAATCTTATGACTTTTATTAACAGCACAAGTAGTGTATAAGCTATGAGATTTACTATAATGTAAAACAATAGATGCTAATGCTTGACAAGCGGTAGAATAAGCTACATGGGCAAGACGAGCATGCCAAATACCAAGAGAAGATACAAAAGAAGTTAGAGATGCTAATCTTGTCACAGGAAGTAAGTATAGTCCTTTGTTAGTCTGTCTTATGTATAGTGATACCCTCTTGAAAAATCCTTAATCAAACAATAGTTAGGAAAGAATTCAACAAAAACATGTTAAATGCAGTAAAAGAACTAATAAAAATCGAATTTTGAGTAGCACTTGGAACATGAAGAATATCTTCAAGTTTAATTTTTTTTGTCGGAAGCAACAATAGAGCTTGCGCCTATATGAGAGATCGGTAATTTAGAGTCATTACCTAGAGTTACTTCCTCGGGGACTTGATATTCATAATGAATTCCAAGGTTATCAAGATCAGATGTTAGATGATATGTGGTGCACTATCCATCAACCAATTTTTGGGTAGGTGAATTTTAGGTAGTTTCTAGGTTGGAGATAGGTCGTCCAGAAGCCCAAGTGCCATTAGATGTCTTGGATGATGGGCATACTCATACGATATGGCATTTTCCTTCATAACTATAACAAATAATTATTGACATATTTGATGTTGAATAAGGGATACTAGAGGATTGCGCGGAGCTCTGGAAACCATGTTGTTGAATACTCTAAGAATAACCATGATTTTGAGAACGTTCACGACCCCTGTTACCTCTACCTCGACCACGACCATGATTGAGGGGGAAAAGGAAATATGAGTGTAGTGTGTTGTGGGTGCTATGACATTGAGAGTCTTATCTCTCTTTAGTTGTCGTTCTTTATTCAACAATACTCTATATAAAGCATCAAATGAGATATCCTCTTGACGCGCTTCAAGAGATCTTGTAAAGGGATGATAGGATGGTCCTAGTCCATCAAGTACGAAATTAAATAAATTATCATTAGCAAAAGGATGTTGCAATGCATCCTACTTGTCCGTAATTTCTTTCGCCTTTTGCATAAAGGACTCGATACTAGTATTTTTTTCTCTACAATATGTGTAGTTGTGTATTCAACTCACTAATTTGAGGCTTCAAACCTGAAGTATAGGCAGCAACCAATTTGTTCCAGGTTGTTTAAGTCGTCTCAGCACTAACTAGTTAGGGTAATATTCCTTCAAATACGAAAGCGATGATCATACTTAGCACAAGTTGATCTTCTCTCAACCAAACGTGATAGCTTGGTTTAGATTGTTAATAGGACAGAAACTTATCTATAATTACCTGAGTACCATCAATATGATGGCCAAGTCCACAACCTCGAACCATCGGAGGGAATTGCGTCTTCCATAGCAAAAAATTTGATGGTGTAAGTTTAAGTAGTAACTGATGAGCAAGACTAGGAAATGGTAGGGTGGTGATCATGGAAGTCTATGTTCAAATAATTGTTCCCGGCAAAGAAGGAGTTGATGATGTGGTGTCGCCCACCATTGAAGCTGGTGTAAATTTACTGTCTCTCTAGCCGTAGGTTTTCTTTTTGGGTTGTTTTAACCTCTTAGGGCGCTGATACCATGATAGAATTTGTGATTAATTTATTATTAAAAATACACTGCCATATATATATATATATATATATATATATATAAATGACATAAGAGTCCTAGACTAATCATGTCCATAGAGTCCTAGACTAAGTCATATACCAAGAATAATAATCCTATGCAAACTAAGTCACAACGAGTGTTATCCTTCTTCAACAATGAGAAAAAAATAATGATCACTATTTTATGTAATTTCATTCCTTTGAAATTATACAAATATATTTATGTTGAAAAGAAATCAAGACACTTCGTCACAAGCGGCTGAAGCTATCATGGCTAACCACCATTACTCTGTCATTTATTTATCGTCGAATTTTTTTCATCGAAAAAATGGTGGTTGATAAATCATCTTCCTCTTCACTTTTTTTTCACTTTTTTTATCTCTTCAATATTTTCATTGAAAAATAAACGCCACCAGTGATGAAACCCACCATTGGTAGTAGCTAAGTAATACAGAAAAGAAAGAGAGAAACAAAAAGAAGAAGAAACTAAAATAAAAAGAGAAAATTACAAAATATGTTTAACAAATAAAGAAATATTCTCTTTTTTTGGACCGAAACATATTTTGGTTAATAAGATGCCCAAGGCCAACTTTTGATTTAAAAAACAATGTTCATTTTTTTCTCCATTTGTCTCACTCTCTCGAGGAGAGTGAACTACACTCATCATTCCTAGAATAAAAAAGACATATTAAAATCAATTTTATTATGAAATATAAAGCAAAGAACAAGAAGAATATGGAGATAAAAAAGAGAAATTCTTATTTCTTTTGAGATTCTTGAGGATGATTTACAATGAATAAATCCCTTCTATTTATAGGTAAAATTATTCTTAGTTTCTCTCTACAAAATTGATCCTTCAATCCTGATAGATATCAACTAGATCTTGATAGATCTTATCTATAGTCTTGATAGACATTTACTATAGTGTAAATAAATTCATAACACTCTCCCTTGAATGTCTAGATAGATAATGTGCCTCGTTAAAACCTTACTAGAAAAAATCTAGTGGAAAAAAATCTAGTGAAGGAAAAAGAGTACACATCTCTAACATGCCTCATTAAAAACCTTAAAGGGAAAATCCAGTGGATCAAAACCTTGAAACGGAAAAAGAGTACAACGCATATTTTCTCTCCCTGACCAGAACATCTATGAACTTTTGCATCCCGATCTTATTCATCATCTTCTTGAAAGTCGCAAAAGGAATAGACTTAATGAATAAATCAGCCACATTGTCTCTTGAACAAATCTGTTGCACGTTAATATTATCATTCTTTTTTGTAGCTCATGTGTATAGAAAAGATTTGGCGAAATTTGCTTCTTTCTATCTCCTTTTATGCATCCTCCCTTAAGTTGTGCTATCCATGTTGCACTATCTTCATATAAAATCATGGGTACTTTGTCACATTCCAAACCACATTTTTCTCAAATGAGATATATCATGGACCTCAGCCATACACATTCTCGGCTTGCTTTATGAATAGCTATTATCTCAGCATAATTCGATGAAGTGGCTACGATAGACTACTTTGTATATCTCCAAGATATGGAAGTATCCCACGTGTGAACACATTGATATGTGTTTGATTCATTCCAATGTTACATAGTAGGAGCAAAACTATACCTTTCTAATAATTTTACTAAAAAAGTTATATCAGGCCTTACAATATTTGCAAGATACATGAGTGCACCAATTGCACTAAGATATGGTACTTCATAACCTATTCAAATTGTTATATTTCTCATTTTGACAAATAATCTATTTCTTTTAAAAACTCTCCAAAAGTTTCAATAATTTTCAAGCTATAAGCTTATACAATATAAGGATTCTAAATAAGTATCCCAGAAACTTTTATTTGCTTCAAACATTTTGAATCCTTAAAAATTTTTCATTTAGATTTTGTCAAGTGACAATATTCAACATTTCATGAGTGACATCTTCAGGTACCTGGGCTGCAAATCAAATAATTCTTATGCTTACCAGGATGAATCCTTTCACGGCACTTGATAAATATTTCTACGTCAGCAAGCTTAAATAAATATAGAATTCAGATCCTCATAATCTTCCACAATATTGCGCCAATATTGTATCAAGGATATCATCGATGATTTCTGATTATATATCGGTTCACAGTGTGACATAATAATTTGAGATCTCATCACTTTATTATTTTCAGGTACTTGAACCTCTCATAAGGTTTCATGAAGTGTTATGTCGTAGGATCTTCAAGAGAATATTGCCTTTTTATTATGATTATTTTCTCCTTATTCTTTTTAAGGATTATTTCGTTTGGAACTGATTGGTCTACCCCGCTTCACGCATGCATAGACTTTGTCCTTTAGAGACACAAAATAGGAAAACTTGCAGCTTAATATGAGATGTTTTCGGTATTTGACTTGAATTTTCTTTTAAATAAGGATCTGATAATTTCTAACATATTTCATAGCTTCTTATAATCTCCCCCTGATGTTAGGAAAACTAACGTACATTCTTCATTTTTTTTTGAGAAATTCATCTTTGTGCATCAAGGTATATTCACTAATCGTATACCGCACATCAAAAATATTAGATAGAATAGTTGGTTCCTGGCCTTGAACCAATTGAGAGGGAAGAAATAATCATAATTTATTGGTCTAATGCATACAAGTGTTATTATATACAACATATCATATCCAAACCAACACTGAAGTTTTGTTCTCATTAGCAATGGTTCAGCTATTTATTGAAGACATTCAATGCCAAACCATCATCATCAAGATGAATTATCTTGATTACACAATCTAAAAATTATGCTCTTATCTCAATTTTATTGAGCAAGTAACGGGTCCTTATTCACCTTTTATACTTTTACACATGACAGGTGAACGGGTCCTTATTCACCTTTTATAATTTTTAAATTGTAAGGGATCCAATCCCAATATTAGTTGTTCCAACCAACTTAACATGATAACAAGCGACATAAACAATTCTTGAATCTTCTAGTTCTTCATTACATGTCTAATACTCAATATGTACATCTTCGAGATGTCATAATCGCTCGTATCAACTTATGATCTCATTTATAATAGTAAACACAAGTTTACCATGACATGTATTTTTTTCTTTAGTAAATTTTAGATTTAATATTACATGAATAAATTTCAAATTTACTACTTTAGAAGTAGATTTCAAAATAACTCTTCTCAGTTATTCTACCTTTTTCGAAGGTGAATAAAGTAAATATTATCGAATTCACCTTAGGGAATGGATATGTACTTAAGACAATCGAAATTCTCATTCCCCAGGAATGGAATATAATCGTGCCTTAAGTCTATCAAATTTTGATAGCTTATAATCTCTTTCATGATATTGCTACTTCAGTAGCACATCGAGACATACATGTCTTTCAAAGTATATCATATATTGCTACCATATTCACTAAAAGAATGGAATGAATTGTCATCTTTCAGACCTATCATATAGTGCCATCACATTCACTTCATGGAATGGAACATATCAATAGGATATATTTCGTGACTTTTCACCAAACACCCGTTATTTTGCCTTAGCCATCGTAATATTATCAATATGGTGTATTGAGATTCAAACTCAATATCTTATCCATATAAAGGCGTCTTAGACATAAATCGATGAGACTTGAATCCAATATCTTAACATCTTGATCACTAGGACTCTAACCCGATGTGTTAATGGGTTGAGACTTAAATCCATCATCATACCTTCTAATAATATTGTTCTTCGTGAACAAATTTAAGGGATAAATTATCCCGAACCAATTAGATTCCCTCATATCCAATGAATCAATGAGATATAAAACTTGTTATACATATAATGTTACACATAAAAAGTTTATCCAACAAGATTATAAACTTAATATCCAAGGATCTATATATTAAAAGTGAGCCACCAATTATATAAAAAAATTGACACACTATTATAAATAGTGATTGGCTTCACGACAGCTAATACGTCTATAAAATCACCAAGAAAATTGTCATCCATGTCAAAATAAAGGCAACATAAATTAGCAACAATTATATCACTAAGAATAGCACGTGTGCACACATATTCAAACTTTAAAACATATAGTACTATTATAATAATAGTTAATACTTATCTTAGGATAAGAAGTCTTCCATTCTGGATATACGGTATCCCGAGAGTGCGAATATCATACGGTAATCAACTGTTCTTCTTCACTAAAAGAATCATGCATCAGTGATGTTTGACTTTGTAAGAAAGAAAACCAAATTTTATTCGATAAATTAGAGACTCGTGTTGATAATGTATTATAAAATATAAAGCAAAGAACAACAAGAATAGGGAGAGAAGAGAATAATTCTTATTTCTCTTGAGATCCTTGAGGATGATTTACAATGAATAAAACCCATCTACTTATAGAAAAAATTACTCTTAGTTTCTCTCTAAAAGATAGATACTTCAATCCTGATAGATATCAACTATATCTTAATAGATCTTATCTATATTCTTGATAGACATTTACTATAATGTAAATACATTCACAACAAATTTGAAATTGTTTAAGAGGTATATAGGACCCCTCAAACTTTAAGTGTCTACTTACATATCAGAAGAGTTATACTATGTTTTGATACGACGTACATGAATAGTATTGAATATGGTATATTAGTAATATTAAAATTAGTTATGCTAAGATTAATTATTTTTATCGACTATTTAGTGTAATATATTAAAAATAATATGCACTGCATAATTTTTTAAAAAAATATATTTATAAAAGTACCCTCAAATTCTGTTGCTTTGAGGCACTTGAAAGGAAATTGTTTTTTAACCGTGCTAATGCATGCATTAATAATCTTGGTAATTCTCATATCAAAATTTGCTATGTATTGTCAAACAAAGATATATAACTAGTTATATCTAGGTTTAAAATAAGTGTCTCAAATAAAGGGATTAATAATACATGAAAGTTAGTACATGTTTATTTTCTTTTAATATTTTATCGAACACTCATTTTACTTATCACTGGAGAATTTATTCGTAGGAAAAAAGGATATTAGAAAATTACAAACTAATTATCGTTCTTTTCATGTCAAAGACACAAGTTCGACTCCACCAAAGAATAAGTACTTATTCCTGACAAATTACGAATTTAAATACATACTATCCCTCTTTTATATATGAAAAAAGAAACACTTATAAATATCATATATTTAGGAATTGTTTGATAGGAGGGATACCGGATAATAATTCTGAAATAAGATGTACGATTATTTTATCTTACATTTATTTGGTTAAGAGTATTAATTGTTTCGAAATTATTTATTTCATTCTTTACACTATAATGATGAAACAAGTTACTCATGCATATGGTGTTTAACTTATTCCATGCGATTATCTCATCATAACTTTGTTTATTTCATTTCCATATCAAACAACCCCTTAGGTGAAAAATTACACTTAAAATATGCGGGATCCTAATAATTATGATGGTCATATCCTAACACCGCTAAATATATGAGTCGGAATACTTTAAAAAAATGAAGATCTTTCATAAAAATACCATAAACTAAAAAAATATGTAAGTTACCTAAGAAATCATTTCTCTCCAAAATTTAGTATAGGAAATCTATTTTTTAAAATTCGAAACTCTAATTCAATCCTGTTAATCGGGCCGGTCTTGTTCAAACCGGCATTGGCCCATGTAATTTTACCGGGTTTTGGATCGGGCTGGTACCGGGTCACTCTTAAAGGGATAGTCCGGTCAAGGCCCAAACAGTGAAATTTGCTGAAATAGACCAGAACCGGACCACTTAGTGTATATTCGGTTTTGACCAATCAAATTTAAAAAAAAAAATTAAATACAAATTTACATATTTTTTTCTATATATACAAACATATATACATTTTAAATACGTTAAATAATATACATACAATATATATACACTAAATATATACTACTTTAGAAAATATATACACATGTATACATTAAATATATACTAGTTTAGAGACTATAGAAAATATATACACATATATGCATACAATATAATAAATATACTACTTTAAATAATATACATACAACATATATACACTAAATATATACTACTTTAGAAAACATATACATGTATACTTTAAATAGATACTAGTTTAGATTCTATAGAAAATATATGCACATATATACATACAATATAATATATATATACTACTTAAAATACTACTTTAAATAATATACATGCAATATATATACACTAAATATATACCACTTTAGAAAATATATACACATGTATACTTTAAATATATACTAGTTTAGACTCTATAGAAAATATATGCACATATATACGTACAATATAATATATATATATATATATATATATATATACATATATATATACGATTTAAAATACTACTTGAAATAATACACATACAACATATATACACTAAATAAATACTACTTTAGAAAACATATACACATGTATACTTTAAACATATACTAGTTTAGATTCTATAGAAAATATATGCACATATATACGTACAATATATACATTACATATAATACTACTTTAGAAACATATGTACATGTATACATAAAATATATACTATTTTAGTCTATAGAAAATATATACACATATATGTAGAATATATACTACTTTAAATACCACTTGAAATAATCTACATACAACATATATACACTCTATATATACTACTTTAGAAAACATATAGACATGTATACGTTAAATGTATACTACTTTAGAGTCTATAGAAAATATATACACATATATGTAGAATATATACTACTTTAAATATCACTTGAAAGTTGAAAAATATATACATTACATGTTATAGTACTTTAGAAAACATATATATACATAGAAGATTACTATGTATGCTACTTAACATAATAATACTTCAAGTTTTGAACATATATTAATTATATGTTTTCATTATATTTGAACTTAAAAGATATTTATTTTTTCATTATATGTGTATATATGTTTGTTATGTTTATTACTTAGTGTAAAGTTTGATATTAATATATTACAAGTATTTAATTCAAACTAGAAATTAAATTTAAAAGAAAAAAAATTACAAAGTAAGGAGTGAATGAATGTTGTATTTTATTGATTGCAAAATGATCCAAAACTTATAATTTACATGAATGAAAAATCTATAAATTTTGCATCATTTTTTTGCATCTCATGCATGTTAATATTAACGGGAGCTGCCATAAGAAAGTCAAAATCAATGGGGGCAAAACCATGCATTGAACTTGATTGTGTTGAGTTCTCCCTGGAAGTCATAATTTCTTCAAGATTTTGTTCGTCTTTAGGCTCCACCTCCATTCCTTGATTTTTTCATTCCGCTCTGATCCAATCTCAAAGGCAAACTAGAACATTCATAGCATTACTTCCAAATGAGTGTTGGTTGTCTCCACATTGTTGTCGTCCCTGACTAAAAGCACTCTCTGATGCAACGGTTGACATTAGAACATTCAATATATCTCTAGCTAATCTTGAAAGAACAGGATATTTTCTTTCATTATTCTTCCACCAATCCAATATGTTGATCCTTGCTCTACGATCCTCTATCAGCTGTTGAAGATAATACTTTAGCTCTTTCCAAGAACTTGTTATGTATGTTGAAGTCGCAACCCTGTCCCAAACATTTAAATCAAAAAAGTAATGAAGAAAACCACTTGTCACACCCTTTTTTACCAAAAAGAATATATGATTTTCAAGTTTGAAAGGGTTTTTATTATTAAGTGACAAAGAATGAAAATCTATTTCGAAAAGAATTCTTTTACATTTAAACTCAGAGTCGCCACTTGAAAAAAATCTGGTGTGTCAAGTCACCTTTGAAAATTCTTTTTCAAAATTACATTTAACTCTTTCAAAACTGGTCCACAAACAAAGATTTCGACTAAGGAATTCTGTTGATCGAGGGGAAGGTGTTAGGCACCCCTCAATCCCGCGGTTCGACGACGATCGCTTCGTGGAGTAGATCGGCTAGTTTGACGCTATGAAATGAATAGACCAACAAAACAAACAAATCAAACAACATTCAAAACTAAAATAATGTCCAATTAGATTATACAGTCCCAAAAATAGAAAAATATAGAATTATAAATCCTATTCTAAACTAATCCTAGACTATGCTCTACTCGATGCCTCGGGCCTTGATCATGAACCACCTTCGAGTACAACTCTTTTGGAGAATTCCACGGATAAAGAAGTACAAATATCCTCGGGGCATTTTCCGACCAAGTAAGTGCATATTTAATAAGATAAAACAAATTTGTTCAAACCATTCAAGCATTCAACAATCATAATTCCTAAATTTGTCTACCCAGCCTGCGTTTGCCTATCTGTTTTAACCTAATATGATACTATCAAGTTCGATAAAATTAACATCTGTTTCAAATCGAACAAATAATTAATCAACACAAATCAATATTCACTTTTATCAATTGTCAATTTTCTGCCCCAAATGAATTCACATCATTCTCAAGCAATTACCAATTTCGATATAGAATCAACTAATCGATATCCACAATCCCTCACGAAAATCCAAAATATCTCAAAAATTAATGAAAATAAAGTTCACACAATATGAATTTCACACACCAAAATATCAAACAATTAGAATTAATTGAGAGTGAAATAAGAAATGGACCTTAATTTATTTCAAATTATCAAATTATCTTAATGGAGCCGCTCTGCCAGAACTCGAAACCAAAAACCTCTACTCTTGAGTAAATTAATGACCCAAATCTCAATTAGAATCAAAACTTCCATCGAGATTTCAAAACTTGAATTCCCACTGTTTTTTACCCTCTTGAATACCAACAAAATTCAACCTCAATGGAGCTTACGGGTTGTTCGATGGTAGTCCAAATATTTCAACACCTGGTCGACGGGGTAAGGGGTGAGTTTTGGGATATTTAAGTAAAATTTTTTGGTAGGTTCATTTGGGGAGGTTTTCTATTGATTTTCGGTGGTGGTGTATTATTTTTGGCATTTTTTTGACGGGTTTGGTGATGGAAGGGAGTTGGGTCATTGTTATTGCTTCGTCAGAGCTCCGATGAGCTCAACCAGTTATAGAAAAGGGTTGTTTTCTGGTGGGTTTTGGTGAAGGATGGGTTTACTCGAAGAGTTGTCACCGATTCAGGCGAGATTCTCATTGATAAAACTCAAAAATCAATCTCTCGCTCTCATTTTCTCACTATTTTTCTCCTATTCCATCTTGATTTTTGGTGAGTATGTGTGTATTCTACTATGTGAGTGTGTGCATCTATATAATTGTGTGTTTGTGCATAAAAAATTAGTCTCTGTAAGAATTATGTGTGTATTGTTATCTGTGAATTGAGAGGGTGATTCTGTGTATATGTACTGTGTGTGTAATAGTCTATGGAAGATTCCCCAAGAGGCAGGAGGTACACGGGTAGAAGGTATATGGGTAGGGGTGTGATGTGTTAAAGTTGCTATGGTAGGCTGTTATTTTTGTTAGGATGAGTTGTTAAAAGTTTTTTATAAATTGTTATGATTTTGTTATTTGGGAACTTATCACATGGGTGAAGGTGCGTGATAAAATGGGGTAAAAATGGTAAAATATGACTTTGAGGACAGAAAAATTACGTGTCTACGTCATGCCGCTCCTTGGGTGTAAACACAAAGTATTTTCAGACAAAGAAGTAGATAATGAGACCAAATTTTGACCCAACTATTATTCGTAGAAAGAAATAGATGGAAGAAGGACAACCGATTGAGAGATTCGAGTGAGATCCCGTCGAGGTTTCAGTACGCGGCTCTTTCATTACATCAAAAATGAAAATTACAAGTTAAAATATAATTGAAATTACAAATGTCCTATCTATGCAGCTTCCCTTGACTCTTGGCTTGCTATTTCATCACCCTGTTCTTCAGGCGGGCTCCTGACTTATAATTTTTTAATCATGTTCTCCAGGCGGGCTCCTGACTTGCAATTTCTCCAACTCTTTGCTTGACTTTTCATTTATTCGTATTGTTCTTCAGGTGGTCTCCTGAAATTACCTTAAAACTAGAAAGAAAATTATCCCAAACAAATATTACTATAAAGAGTGATTCCATTTGCCAGAAAAGTAAAGTTCCAAACAACGTGAATTAAATTTTTTGCCCAATTTATCATTAGAGGACTTTTGTAAAAGTCATATCATAACTACTTGAAAAACCCAAACAAGGAAATGCATCTTCTACGGGTTAATTAAAATGATTCGACTAGAAAGTGCATTTTCTAGAAATCCAAGGAAATAACTCGACTAAAAAGTACATCTTCTAGGAGTCGAGGGTAATGACTTGAATAGAAGGTACATCTTCTAGGAGTCAAGGGAAATGTCTCAACTAGAAAGTATATTTTCTAGGAATTAAGGGGAATGACTCGACTAGAAGGTACATCTTCTTAGGAGTCAAGGGGAATGACTCGACTAAAAAGTACATCTTCCAGGATTCAAAAGGAATGACTCGACTAGGAGGTAAATCTTCTGGGAGTCAAAGGAAATGACTCAAGTAGAAAGTACATCTTCTAAGAATCAAGGGGAATGACTCGACTAGGAGGTACATCTTCTGGGAGTCAAGGGGAATGACTCAAAAGTACATCTTCTAGGAATCAAGGGGAATAACTCGACTAGAAGGTACATCTTTTAGGAATCAAGGGAAATGACTCGACTAAGAGGTACATCTTCTAAGAGTTAAAGAAAATAACTCGAAAAGAAAGTACATCTTATAGGAATCAAGAGGAATAACTCGACTAGGAGGTACATCTTCTAGGAGTCTAAGGGAATGACTTGACTAGTAAGTACATCTTCTATAAATCAAGGGGAATGACTCGACTAGGAGGTACATCTTCTGGGAATCAAAGGTAATGACTCGACTAGGAGGTACATCTTCTGGGAGTCAAAGGGAATAACTCGACTAGGAGGTACATCTTCTGGGAGTCAAAGGAAATGACTCAACTAGAAAGTACATCTTCTAAGAATCAAGGGAAATGACTCGACTAGGAGGTACATCTTTTGGGAGTCAAAGAGAATGACTCGACTAGAGAGTACATCTTCTAGGATCAAGGGGAATGACTAGACTAGAAGGTACATCTTCTAGGATCCAAAGGAAATGACTCAACTAAAAAGTACATCTTCTAGGAGTGAAGGTTTAATTTAAGAAGTGTATCACCTAGCAATTGAAAACTGAATAACCTGGATAAGGAAGTGTATCTCCGAGGAATACAGGATGATGAATTTTTACCATGATTTGATTATCAAACCTGTGCAGCAACATTGCATCCTGCATTTGTAGAAGTGAGGCATTGCAGCCCTTGATATTTATACTTTGAAGTTCTTGATTTGAAGGTAACATGTTTCCTATTTTATCAAAGAAAACTTGTGAGTTTAAAACATGGTGGTTGGTTTGTGGCTTTGGCTTTCACGAAAAACGCTCTTGCTCTCATCACATTTAACTTTGCTTCCAACCATTAGCATATATCATTTACTTGCTGGATGATTGACCCAAACTTATATTATTAAGAGTGACTCTGAAACAAACACAGTATCTCTATTTTGCCAGGCTTTTCAGATAAACCCTTTGAACCTCAGTATTTCCATGAGTTTCTAGACTTGTCTATTGATAAAACTTTTTGCATGTCTTATTTCAGCTCACGACCATGTCTCTTTCATGTATTGGTCTTTTTGTCTTGCTTTGAGCAATTGAAGAAGTTGGTATCCAATTTTGAAATCTTTTCTCACTTGTTTTGACATGGATCTAACTCAAAAATACGAGAAAAATGACAATTATTTTTTTTATTTATTTTTTATTTTTTTATTTGGATTCCCGACTCAAGAAAATAAAACTAAAACTATAGAGAAGAAAGAAAGACAATGAATGTCCCCATTGAAAAGGAGAAAAGAGGGATTTATTCAAAAATGACAGTCAACTCTAATGATTATAACATGCATTTTGGATAAAGCTACCTGATCTTTCCATCCAAACTTTCACCAATTGTTATTGAGTTAATGGCCCTGAAACTGAGTTGCTTCCTTGGAAAAATTCGATTCAGAGACCTCATTTGTCTATTGATGCCTTGAAGGATTTTCGCCAACAATCCTCTCTCATTTTATTTTTCTTGGCTCACCATTTCCTTATAGTGTCCGTAAGGTTTTTCACCTATGAGACTCTATTAATCTCATTTCTCTCAACTCATAGTCATATTACGGTTCCTGTGAGGGTTTTCACTGATAAGACTATCTCATTTTAATCTCTCTCAACTTATAATCATCTTACGGTGCCCGTGAGAGTTTTCACCAATAAGACTCTCTGATTTTTATTTCTCTCCTAATTCTTTATACTGAGGAAGAAAAGAAGTTCCCAAAATGCATTATCATATGCATTGTATGCTTAGCCTATTCTCCGATCTGAAGGTCTTTCTTTGGTTGTAACTTGGCTTTTGTATAGGGTTAGAAAGAAAGGATAGTATGAAGCCCAAACGACGGTTGAAGTAGGTAGGACTTACAACTTTTGAAATTGACTCAAACAATGAGGATTAACTCATGCCCCAGTTTCTTTTAGCTAGGTGACTCTAGATTGTTAATTTGGTTGGGCCAAGCCCCAAGTAGCGCATCCTACGTATCTTACTCCCGAGAGAGTAGAATCAGGCCACACGTAATTCTGACAACTTATTTTACTTGATTCTGATTTCTTTTTTTCTTTTGCCGACTCTTTTTCTCTTTGGGACCTTTTCTGGCTTTATTTTTCTTGACACTCTTCCCTTGTCTTTATTTTTGAACATTTTTTTTCCTAATTTTTTTTTTTGAAATTTTCTAACTCATATTCTTTTGCTTGAAACTTTTCTTTTGAGTTTTGCTGACTCTATCTTGATTCCAAAAGAGGGGTATGAAATAAAATAGAACTAAGGCTCAAATGGGGTAAACAAAGGATGACATAATGTTTGGATAGCATAATGAAATGCTTTCGTCATATCAATTCTTAAAAATACAAGTATATATCATGCAATATGAAGTGAAAGATGAAGATCATTAGTGACACTTTAACAACACTAACTTTAACTGAGCATGTGTGCCACCTCTTCTTCTATACTTGTCAAACATACAACTCCACCTTTGTTGTACATCCCTCATATCGAATGATCCATGCTTTCGTGGAGTTGAATATCTTACTGTTTTTCTTAATATAGGGAGCATACGTCCACTATTTGACCTAATTGAGATATGCTTATCAGTTGATGACCAATTTATTCTTGTGATTCTTTAAATAATATCCTTAATTTTGAAAGAAGGCTTTAATATGGTCACTAAATGTCTTAACACGCTACTTATTTCTCAAATGCTTTTTCTAACTTTAGCCCTCTGATTCAAAGTTCATGCTCAAATTGGATTTTATGATCTAGCTGAAAATTCTGCAAGCATGTCATATCACTAGAGTCAACAAAAAATTTACTGTGTAAAAAACAAACAAACAACACATATTTAAATCACAAAGGTAAAAGGGACACTCTATTTAGTTGAAATGAAAGATAGAAGGGTTTGAACATAAACAACAAAGGGACAAAACAAGATACATCCCGAACTACAACACTGAAATAATTTGGAGAACAGAAAAAAACAAGCTACCAATCATCCATTCTAGCAAGGAGAGGAGTGACTTCTTAATTGATGATCTTGACATCTTAGCCATTGGTTCGTATATCAGCATGACTAAAGCTTTCCTCACTGTCAATGTTATGCACCATAATTGATTTATCTTGAATTATCTTTTCAATTTCCCTTTTCAAATCCCGATAATCTTTAATACTATGACCCTGAACATCAGAATGATACGCATATCGTACATTAGGATCAAAATTTCTTGAATGCGGATTAGGAGTGTGCCCAAAGAGAGGAGTGATCATGCCCTATTGTACCAATATCTGAAATAAATTGGCATACGATTTTCCAATTAGTGTGAAGTTATCTCCCAACTTCTGCCTTATTTCATTGTTTGGATTAGATTGAAAATCGGTCCTAGAAGGGCTTTGGTATGTTTGTGGAGTTAGAGGACAACTCTGAGGAGTTGGTGTGTGCCATTGTGGGTAAGATAGGGGTAGAACATGTGGTTGTGCATTATATACTGGATATGGAGGTGGGGGAACAGAGTATAATGAATTTTGGGATTGATTAGTCGCTTTTAAATTGCTTGAGTAGTCATTTTCAATGTTACAAAACTCACAATGTGACCAGTCTTAATTCCATCTTCTATCATCTCCCCCATTTTAAGGACCTCAATAAATGCCTTACCTAATACAGGTAACAAGTATTGGCAATATGTTTTGTCCTGTGCTTGAATAAACACCTTCACTATCTTACTTTCTTTCATTGACGGTTTCACCCTAGCAGCCTGTTCACTCCATCTAATCGCATACTCCCTGAAATTTTCTGTACTTTTCTTCTTCATATTAGTTAGGGATTTATCGTCAGGGATAAACTACATATTGTATTAGGATTGTTGCATGAATTCCTTAGCTAGGTCATCCCAACTATTCCACTTGTCGATGTCTTGGTCAACAAACCATTCTGAAGCTAGACCTGAAAGACTCTCCCCGAAATAAGTTATAAGTAATTCTTCCTTCCCTTTGGCGCCCCTTAGTTGGTTACAATAATGTCTCAAATGTCTATAGGATCATCGTGTCCATCATACTTCTCAAACTTCAGCATTTTAAAACACAGAGGAAGGTTAACACCTGGAAACTTGTACAGATCTTTATACGAGGCACTTTTATAACCCTCGAGTCCATGCAAGTTTCTCATGGCCTGTTCTAAACTCTTTAATTTTTTCGCCATTTTATCCTGTTCTTCTGTCGTAACAGGCTTTTCAGCATTAAGAGAAAATTCAGGAGGGTGAGTACAGAAGGACAAGTTAACTTAAATATGGCCTCAAGAGCATAATGTTGATCACCAGAAATATTTAATACAGGCTTGCTTGTAGAGTGAGAAAGCATAACCATTGGATGGCCCTCAAAAGTTGGAGCTTTATGTGGGGGTGGAGCTGTAAAAATAGGAATTACAGGTGGAGCCGAGTATGTGGTAGTTTTGTATTGAGGAGCTAGGAGAGGAATATTGGAAATGTTAGAATAGTGTTTCCCAAAGTAAATCTTGATGCATGTTGTGGCTGGTCAACAAAAATAGGTTACTATGCATGTGACACTAGAGGCAAGCAAGAGAGATATTTCAGATTATCAGTGGGAAATAGAGGAGGATGCAACCCATTAGCCCAAGCAGGATGCATAGCTATCATTTGCTGCCTTAATTTTAAATTTCTTCATTAGCTTCTAAATTCTCATTCTGTGAACTCCCTATCTGATTAGTGACAGCAACCTCGGTATCCCTGTTGGACATAACATTTTCTTTGACTTGGTGCAATACGGAGGTCCAGCCAAAATTCCATAAACAAACCACCTTAAACTAACTTAACAAGAGATAACAAATGTGTGAGAGTTCAACACTTTTTCAAAATCTTTTTTCTCTTTTTTTTTCTTTTGAATAGATCACCGATCCCAAGAAGGGTGCCTACGTATCTCACCCTTGAGAGAGGAGAATCATGTGTGCGTAGTTCGTGAAGTCTTGCCAAAATGGCCAATTAAACTCTTTTTCTTTTCTTTTTCTCGTTTTTCTTGAAACTTTAAGAAGAAAAGAAAATAAGAAAATTATCAAAAGAATTTACGAAGATCTTTTTTTGAATTTTTCAGCTTTAACATCCCTATATAAAATGAAACCTATGATTATCAAATAAAAATCTCTTAATGGGTTTTCGATTTTGAAGTTCATACGAAAATGAAACTTGAAACTATTAAAGAAAAATATTTTTGTAGTTTTCTTTTAAAGATGTAAATGACACCTACTCTAAATGAAGAGTAAAAAAAATATTTTTGGATTTTAGAATAAGATCACCGAACCCTAGAAGGGTTGCCTACGTATCTTACTCTCGAGAGAGGAGAATCAGGTGTGTGTAGTTCGTCCAGATTTGACAATTAAACAGTAACGGACAGACTGAACCACGACTTGAGAGACATGACAAAGACTGGCGATGAAAAACGTCAATAAAATCTTTTTTGAATTTTCAATTTGACACTGCACATAAAAATGACACCAACAACTATGAAAGAAAAATATTTTTGGTATTTTCGTTATGAGAAATATACAAAACTTCTACCATCTTTTTTGAATTTTTCTTTTATAAAAAGTTCCTATTGAAAAAAAAAATCTTTTTGGGGTTTTTGAATTCTGAATGCTTACTAAAGAAACAAAAGGAAAATCTTTTTGATATTTTTTATTTTTGGAAAATGATTGCAAAACATAAAAAATCTTTTGGAATTTTTGAATTGTAAATCCATAAAGAACACTAAAAAACTATAAAACTCTTTTTTTTTTCTCTTTTCTTTTTCCTTGCCTAAACACACACTCCTTTAGTTCTAACACATGCTTTCCACAAATCAATCCGTCAAATGAGATGCAACAATTAGCACGTAAGGATGCTTTAGGGGTGAGTCTCCTACAAAGGATCAAGTTGGTTCCACTAGGTCTCAATATGATGCAGATAAGCATGTCCTATAAGTTGACCTTGGCTGGGGTCTACTAACAAGGTTGTTCAGGGGAGCGTATGATCGATAGTGGCTGCGACAGCTTTTCACCCACTCTATACGTCCGACGACTCTCCCTCTTAAAATCAGGGTGACTCAACTAGAGTTCATGTACATGACGTGTACTCTGAGACTTATTGCAAAAGAAATGACTCAGGTTATGCAAATGATGACAGATATAAAGCGATAAAACATAAAATAAAAATTATAAACACATAGCACGTCATCCACCAATGACAAAACAATAACAAACGATAACACCAATAATGTTTATACACTCATAATGTCAAACTAAGTCGAGACAACTCCAAAAAAATCCTCAGCAAAGTCGCCAGAGCTGTCACACCCCTTTTTTAACCAAAAAGATTCATTTTGTTTTAAAGTTTGAAAGGATTTTAATTATTAAGTGACAAATAAATCTATTTTGAAAAGGATTCTTTTACATGTATACTCAGAATCGCTACTTGGCATAAATCTGGTGTGTCAAGTCACCTTTGCAAATTCCTTTTCAAAATTATATTTTGACTCTTTCAAAACTGGACCATGAACAGAGATTCTAGCTAAGGAATTTTGTTGACCAAGGGGAAGGTGTTAGGCACCCCTCAATCCCGTGGTTCGATCACGGTCGCTTCGTGGAGTATATCAGCTAGTTTGATGCTATGAAATGAATAGACCAACAAAACACATAAAACAAACAAAACAAACAAATCAAACAAAATTCAAAACTGAAATAATGTCCAGTCTGGATTATACAATCCCTAAAATAGAAAAATGCAGAATCGTAAATCCTATTCTAAAATAATCCTAGACTATGCTCTATCTGATGCATCGGGCCTTGATCATAAACCACCTTCTAGTGCAACTCCTTCAGTGCATTCTCCGGATAAAACAGTATTAATAATTCCAAAGTATTTTCCGGCCAAATAAGTACATATTTAATGTCATAAAACAAAATCATTCAAACCATTCAAGCATTCAACAATCAAAATTCTTAAATTTGCCTACCCGACCTATGTTTGCCTATCCATTTCAACCTATCATGATACTATCAAGTTCGACAAAATTTACGTCTGTTTCAAATCAAAAAAAATAATTAGTCAACACAAGTCAATATTTACTTTTATCAATTGTCAATTTCCTGCCCCAAATAAGTTCACATTATTCTCAACCAATTACCTATTTCAATATAGAATCAACTAATCGATATCCACAATTACTCACGATGATCCAAAATATCTCCAAAATCAATGAAAATAAAGTCCACATGATATAAATTTCACACACCAAAATATCAAACAATTAGAATTAATTGAGAGTGAGATAAGAAATGGACCGAGCTGCTTCACCAGAACTCGAAACCAAGAACCTCAACTCTTGAGTAAATTAATGACCCAAATCTCGATTAGAACCAAAACTTCCACCGAGACTCTAAAACTTGAATTCTCACTGTTTTTTACCCTCTTGAATACCAACAAGATTCAACCTCAATGGAGCTTACGGGTTGTTCGACGACAGTCTAAATAGTTCAAAGACTGGTTGACGGGGTAAGGGGTCATTTTTAGGATGTTTAATTTGAATTTTCAGTAGGTTCATTTAGGTTGATTTATCTATTGATTTCCGGCGGTGGTGTATTATTTTTGGCATTTTTTCGACGGGTTTGGTAATGGAAGGGAGCTGGGTCGTTGTTATTGCTTACCCAGAGCTCCAGCGACAACAGGCAGTAACGGAAAAGTATTATTTTTCGGTGGTTTTTGGTGAATGGTGGGTTTACTCGAAGAGCCTTCGCCGATTCTGGCGAGATTCTCGCCGAAAAAACTTAAAAATTAACCTCTCGTTCTCGTTTTCATACTTTTTTGCTCCCATTCCCTCACGATTTTTGGTGCGTGTGTATGTATTCTACTATGTGAGTGTGTGCGTCTGTATAACTGTGTGTTTGTGCATAAAAAATTAGTCTCTCTGAGAATTGTGTTTGTATTATGATCTATGAATTGAGAGAGTGGTCTCTGTGAATGTACTGTGTGTGTAATGGTCTGTGGAAGATTCCCCAAGGGGCAGGGGGTACACGGGTAGGGAGTATATGGGTAGGGGTGTGATGTGTCAAAGTTGTTATGGTAGGTTGTTATTTTTGTTAGGATGAGTTGTTAAAAGTTTGTTATGAATTCTATGATTTTGTTATTTGGGAACTTATCACATGGGTGAAGATGCGTGGTAAGACAGGGTAAAAAAATGACTTTGGGGAGGAACAAAATTATGTGTCTACACCATTATGTGCTAGCTTTTTAGAAGATGATGGCTCCTCGGGAGCTTGAGGACCGACAGTTGGAGTGATATGTGTTGGTACAACTACATCAAGTAAATCGGCATAGTGGTTATATAATATTTCCATGTAACTATTCCCACCACTCATAGTCGTAAACAACGAAGGTTCTTCTTCAAGCTCTATCTCTAAGAAGTATAAATAATATGACTAAATTCGGACATAGTATTATATTTCATACATGAATTTAGTATAGCACTAACCAAGTAAATTGGGTAAAGAGGATAAAAATATTTTATTAAATTTAGCAACATAGCACTAATAACTTCTTTGTAACCTTATTTATTCTAATATTCTTTAAGCAAACTAGAAATATCGGCTAAATAAGTTAAAGTATTACAAACAGTAGGATAATAAGCACCAGAAAATTCAACCATAGCTATATAAAAGAATTTCAAAACCTTAACAAGATCATCAATTGTAGCCCAATCAGAATCATATAGCATACACGCAGGAAAAGAATCAGAATATTGATTAAAAGTCATTGTAATAGGAACTTTATAAGGAAGACAAGTTTTTAAATAAGTATAAGTAGAACTCCATCTAATATCAGATTCTTCAGGCATTACTATCGATCTAAGTCTATTTTGTTCAATTTAACTTTAAATTCTCTCATTCTTGTTTTTTGATTATTTCCTTGAAGAAAGTTTTCAATATAAATCTCAAAAAATTCAAGACCATCTTTTAAAATTAAATTATATATATGACAAGCACACTTAACATGAAATATTTCAGGTAACGGCGGAGAAATGAACTTTTGACTTGTCAATAACAGTCTTGTTGTCAGATGTATTATCAAAAGCAATACATAAAAAAAAATTCAATACTATAATATTCTGCAACTTTAGTAATAGATTCAGCAATAAATTTTTCAGTATGTCTACGATCTTCATCATACAAAAAAGCTAGAAAACGTTTTTGCATATTAAAATTACTTTCTATCCAGTAACAAGTAATTGTTAAATAATTATTTTTATTAACATCACGACCAAGATCAGAAGTTAGAGCAATTCTACATTGAATATTTTTTAATAATATAGATAAATAATAAACATATTATGCATGGAGTCTAAACATATCAGTCCGACAAGTACTTTTAGAAATACCATTAAACATAGGATTATAAATTGCTTAAATATAATGAATAAAGGCATCCGAAGAAGCAAAAGTGAAAGGCAAACAACTCACAACTATCATTTTCGTTATTTCTTCCTGGTCCTTCATTTATTATAATTCTTAACTAATTGACCGATTGTTGGGTTCAATCTAGTTTGTGTCGTTCCACCAACATCCTTACCACCTTGTGCAATACTTAGCTCTACCACATGATTTTCTCTTATATGTCTCATCAACGAATCCGTACCCCCTTTATTGCCTCCGATTTTATGCTCATATACAACTTCACAAATTCTGCATTGCACCTTAGTTTGTCCTTCTATTTTTAAAAAAAAAATCCCCATGCAATGCTAGTTTTTCTATGAGATCTTACAGGGGCACGACAAAGAGGAAAATTAATCGATTCGGATCTAATATTAGCATTTTCGACTTCGGGTGTCTCGCTAATATTTTCATCATCTTCATCTAAATTAACCGCATCTACTTTATTCTCTTCTTTTATATCATAATTTTTTTTGAGCTTCTGCATAATCCATATCGTGATCACCTACACCTATTTCTTCCTCAAAAGGTTGACTAACAGGTACCAGAAGCACACGGGTATATCTAGTACTTGAACTACCTCTATCGAAATAGTCACCAATTTATTTTTTACTACCACTATCAGTTTCGGGAGACAAATTTTTGACACTTTTACTGATGTTTCTTAATTTATCCATATTATAAATCAAACTAAAAAATAGTCAAAATACACAAATAATTAAAATAAATATTCAACAATTAATACACTAGTTAAAAATTAAAGGTAAGAGATGGAACGACAATATCAAATTTTCAAATTATCCGAAAGTTGGGACTTTAGAAAACATCCACTTGATATTCGTAAACACAAAATTTATTGATATTCGTAAACACAATTTAAAAACAAAATTGAACACTTTAGAAGATAATTAGTATATATGAGAGAGATTGACATTTGAGAGAATGAGATTTGTGTGGAAAATGATTTGAATTGTAGGGTATTTATAGGAATATTTTTTAATTAATTTTTTTTTAATAAAATAGGCCAATTGGCCGTTGGGGCTCCAAAAGGCTATAATGTCGTTGGGCCTCAATGGTCCAATTTGACAGTTGGGGTCCAATTCCAAACGGCTAAATGCCAATTATATAAGGAAAAGTTCAAAAATAACAACTATAGAGTCTTAATTGTAACTTTTCTAGCAACAGTTTCAAAATTACAAAAAATAGCAATATCTATTTTGTATTTGAGTAAACTGTTGCTAGTTAAATACATATACAACAGAATATTAGGTTCCTAATATAACGCAAATCAGTTTCAGTTTAAAATGGAAAACACAGTTTCATAATTTATGGCACAATTAATTGACAGATTCCCTTACCTTTTAAAACTCCTTTTTAACATCAATGATAAATTACAACAATTAATTCAAATTCAAAAAATATTTTCAATAATCAGAAACTAAAATCAAAATCCAAAATACAGATTTAAATTTTAAAAAAAATCTAATCAGTTAGAGTTAAATAAGGAATGAAATTGTTCCTTGATTTATGCCACATTTAATTAAACAGATTCCTTTACCTTATATGACTCTTTTATTTTTACCTCAGTCGTTAATTTATATCAACATAATTCAAATTCAAACAACAATTTTCATAAACAGCAAATCAAAGCTAATTCAAAAAACAAAGTGCTTCCAATATTTTTGATGATCTTCTTAAATTTTGAAGAAAATATTGAAAATACAACTCTCCAATTACAGGTATCGATAAACAAACTTGATTATGTTTGTGAATTTCATAAAAAAAATATCGCGAGAATTGTTGAAAAACTTTCAACAAAGTTGCATAATAGTTGTGGAATTCCAAAATTTGAGATTGTATATGAATTCTAACAGTTCTTGAAAAAATGGTTTGAGCGAATTATTTCTTTCAAATTTAAAGTTATTCATGTCGTTATTTAATTTAAAATTTGAGATACAATTATTATACGATAAATTTAAATTTTAGTCGATGATAACTAGTATTCCAAAAAAATGTTCATGTTTGTTGGAATTCGTTTTGCATTTTTGTATATATGAAATAGTTATTTTTAAAGTACGTATTTTAACAGCTATATGTATTTGACTTTATATATTTTAACAGTTATATGTACTTATAATATGCATATGCAGTCTATTTATGTGTTCACTGTCTGTTTCAAATGTTTCCAGGTATATGTATTTATACTATACATATGCAGTAATTTATATGTCGTAATGAAAATACGTATGCATATCATAAATATACATATTAAGACTTGTAATATACATATGTTGCTTCAGAATAAATACATTTGATAAACTGGAATGATTTGAATTGTCAATTATTTTTTAAAAATTATTCTTGTATTAATAATTTCAGATTATACCAGCCTCAGAGTATGTTTATACAATTCACGATATAGATAAACATTTTATTGTTTGTCTTAAGGAAAAAATGTTCTTGTCATGCATTCCAATTGGGCGAGATACTATGTGTGCATGTTTGTGCAGTACTTGATAGCAAGAGTTTTCAAAAGGGACCATATTGCTATTATCTATACAAGCTAAAATTGTGTTAAGAACGTATGATCTTCCCATTTATCCTCTATCACACAAAATGAGTGGATAATTCCACATGATATATTGGAGGAGATAGTTTTTTCCTCAAAATACAAGTGACCCCCTGGGAGACCTGCAAAGAAATATCGTAAAAAATTGAGAAGAGATATGTTTGAAAAAAATAAAAATTATTGTAGTTCATTCACAATAGAGGTTCATGTAGAAAATATAATAAATGACAAGTTTATTGATGTATTCAGTCAAAAAATAATTGCTTTATTTTTTCGCGGATTATTATATGATTCAAATTTTGATAATTTTTTTAATGTTATTGAACTTTTTGTAGTTAAATTGTTGCAAATGCTATCATTAAGAATATAGTATACACGACGTGTAACATCATTTATTTATATTTAATGAATTGTACGTTACACAAGTCAAATTTTTAATCTAAAAAAAACACATATGAAAATCTAATAAAAACCTATGCCAATCTATAAAAAAATAAGAATAAGTTAACATACATTTATGTAATAAATAAAAGTAATTAAGAATACATATAATGACTTATCAATTACATAACTAAAACTTTAAATACACTTATTTTTAAAAAAAAAACATATACATTAATCATACATTATTATGCATTATTCATAGATATATATACATATATGAAAAACATCTATGAATAACTCATAAATACATATGCTTATGTGGTAAAATACATATGTATTAAACTGGACAAATACACATGCATATGCATGACCAAAAAAGTATTTATTCAGACAAATATGTATATATATATATATATACACACACACACATTTCTGGTAAAATACTTATGTATTAATCATAAATTTATACGCATCATAAAAATATATAAACTTATGTAAAACTATACAATAATTATGTATTATTCAGAAGTATATGTGCAGAATTGAAAAAAAGCTCATGCATTGCTCAAAATACATATGCATTATTCAAAAATACAAAAAATGAAAAATATAAGTGTATGACTGAAAAATACATATAATGACTGAAACATACATATTCATTGCTGAAAATTATATTCAAAACTAGAAAGCACATATTCATACCAAAATATGCATAACAGTAGCATAAACTAAGTACGAACAACTGTGTTTTAGAAATTTAAACATAAAAAATCTAACAATTACATCAAAGAAAATATTAAGAAACCAATTTTCAACATTAAAGTGGCATATGAACCTAAGAAATATTCAACTAAATCTTAGTCTACCTAAAGTTCATTATTGTAAAATACAACAAATTCAAAATAATCTTCAAATATCATGCACTTCAATATCTTCTGTTATCTCAATATCCCTAAGATGCCTCATTGGTGCTTCATCATCACTTTGTGCCTTCTCTTCTTCTTTCCTCGAATCATAATGCCACAACATTAAAGCATATCTCGTGCGAAGAAGATCTGGATCAAAATCAATAGTTGAAACACCGTCAACAGTTGAAACATACACATGAATTACTTTTGCCATGTATATTTTGAGAACGCAACACCTATACAACATAAAAATACAATTATATGTCTAAACAATGCAACATATGTATTTAAGAAAATATATTACTAGTCAATATTTAAGTTATCAACACATCAAAATACAAAAATTATCATCACCTGATGTATGTAAAAAATATATTTCAACAAACAAGAACTACATATCACATTCAAAATGTAATGGCTACCAAATACAACTTAACATCGAATAAAATTCTTAGAGGTAAACATAAAAACACATATCTAAACTGAATGTATTTTCAGAATACATATTAGAATTATATTTCAACAAACACATATGTATTTTGTGAATACATGAATTGTACAAATTTAATTTACAAGAACAGAGTATAACAACACATATACAAATTATATAACAAATGTATTTTCAGAATACATAATACACTTCTATATAAAAATATATATATAAAAACCTTGTCATTGATAAATACAAATATCTTACACAAATTTTAGTACCATACCTCCTCTACTTTTTCTTGTTCAGATTCATAATCTGATGCAACGGGACTTGCAATTTTAAACATTCTCCTTTTTCATCTGATTTTCTCCTTTTCACTAATTTTTGAAATTTTATGGATTTTGGGGATGAAGATTCTGTCAATGCTCCACAATCATTTTGGGATTGTTACAGTGTTTCGATCTCAACTCTTCAACGATAACACCTTCGTTAGACAGAATATTAGTAGAACCCAAGTTAAAATCTTCGTCTTGTGTTAAACCAAGACTGAACGATGGTAGTTCATCAGAAACTAAATTCTTCGATTGATTTTCTCTAACTGAACTACTACGATTTGGATGTTGAGCTATTATACATTAACTCGTACAATTTCAACAGAAAAAAAAAAATAAACCCAAAAAGACGAGTTTCGCAAATTAATTTTGAAAAAATGGCGACACTAAAACACCTTAACAGAAATTAAATGGAAAAAAAATAGCATGCATTAACTAAATAAAAACTTACCTTAAAAAGTGGAGATGGTCTTTATCAAGATGTGGGATTTCATGCGGAATTTGGGGGAATTTTTTTAAAAAAAAAGAAAGTTGGAAGGGAGTGAAATAGGTAAAGTAGAGTAAAAATAGGAAATTGAAAATAAGAGAGTAGATTTCACGTGCTTTTAAGAAAAAAGGGTAACATATTGCTAGTTGTGTTATTAGTTGTAATTTTGTCAAACTACTATTATTTTTGTAATTAATATCTTAAGGTTGTTAGTTTATGTAATTTTTCCATTATATATATATAAAAAAAAATTATTACTGGGCCGGGCCGGGTAATCGGTGAACTTGGTTCGGGCTTTTAAACGGGCTGATCTATCGAGTCTGTTAACATAGACAGCTCGGTTCGAAATCGGCAACCCTATAGGTCAAACCGGGCCAAGACCTTTAAACGGATCAAGCTTACCGGGCCAGAACGGGTCAGGCCAACCCAACTGACAGAAAAATGTTAAAATAATTTAATATTTAAAATTATTTTCTGGATTAAAAAAGTATGTCCAAAAGGGCCCCACGATGCTAGATGACTTCATTGATTGGTTCTCTTACGTAACTCACAATACGTCAGCATAAAACTAAACAAGTAGTCAAATACTATTAAATTATTCGCAATTTGAATCATTGTACGGCCTTTATTGAGAAAAAGCAAAAATGAATTATTGTACCCATGTTAACTTTTTTTTTTGGTCAGAAGACCCTGTTAGCTTTGAAAGCAATCTAACATAAATAATAAACGTTCGTCTAAACAAACATAATAGATGTTCGAACAACAAATTTGTGATATTTGAAAAAAAAAAAAATGCATTTGAAAGAAACTTCGAAAAAATACATTTGAAAGGTTGAAATTATATTTTGACATATAATTCTTGATATTAAAATTATGGACATGAAACTTATCGAGAAAATGAGATTTCTTGCTTTTTAATTTTTATAATTTGAATAGAAGAAAATCATAATTTTTTAGATCCGCTATGTGTAAAAATAAACATTATGTAAAGCTTACAAGCGAGAGAGAGAATGCAGAGACTAGAAATTTGGTTTTCTCCTCTTTGAAAATATTTTTTAAAATAATCAATTTTAATATTTTAAAATTAGTTTTTGAAAAAATAAAATACATGTCCCTATAGTGTTAATGACTTAATTGATTGGTTGTCTCTTGTCTTAGGTAAATCTTAATACATAAGCAAACATGTAAACGAATCCCAACATTTTCGCAATTGAATAATTGTACGAAAAAAGCCAAGAATTATTGTACCTTGTTCCATTTTATATTTAATACTAGTTGTACGCGTCTCGTGCATATACATTACTTTAATGAGTTCAAACATTATATTAAATGTAGTATTTATTTAAATAATAGAAATAAATACAATAATTAAATTTAAAATCTTTTGAACATGTAAAAATGAAGAACTTATTTTATTTGTTACGTAGTATTTGAAAATATATAAGATGCAAATAAAATAATTGAAATACATCGACAGTCTCTTAAATTCAGAGGCGGAGCCAGCCCTCTTTAGGGGGTTCGTCCGAACCCCCTTCGACAGAAAAATATACTATTTATACATGATTAAAATTATTTTTTATGTGATTATAGTAGGTGTTGAACTCCCTTCGACTTAGTTTTCTTTGAATATTGAACCCCCTTACTTGAAATCATGGTTCCGCCTCTGCTTAAATTACATTGGTGTCTTCAGTAAAATAAGCAGATAATTAGTCTTTGATAATCTATATCTTCTTGAACATAAGAAAATACGCTTTAGTTATTGTAATGTTGGCATACATTAATAGCAAAATTAATCTGCAAAAGCGTTCTAAATATAAAAAAAAATGTTTTATTTGCTACAATACACACACCAATAGCTGAAATATTTTCCATCAGTAATATAATAAGCGAAATAAAGATGAAATAGTATGCCCCTAAATAAAGATGATAACAAAATGTGTCGCTTTTTTCTTTTTGGAGGACTAATATGTTTTGCTTTGTTTGATTTGTTTTTAATTGTTCACAAGTTGAAATGCTTATGCACCTGTGATCATTGAAAAAACAATACAATTGACTATGTCACCTTCAAGAAAATAAACCGAATAAAAACACTAAATAAAAAGACAAAGAAATAAAGAAGAAGACCCAATATATGTGTATCTCTAAGGGCTATATGTGTATAACCTTCTCCATTGTCATTGTTCCTAGGATTTCTTATATAGTTAAAATAGATATTTAACTCCAAGAAATTATAGACTCTTACCATATACTATATTTTATTCTATATTTAAACAAAAATAATTATTAAAATATTTTTTTTTCTTACCATATAGTTTAGGACTCCTTAATTATTAGTTCTCCTAATAACTCTTACCATATTTTAGGACTTTTTAATTTTAAATATTATGAAAATAATTAATAAATAATTCAATAAAAATAGTGAAAAGACGACTTTGTCTAAAACAGAGACTTTTAATGAAGGGCAAAAAGTTCAATTCACTTTTCTAAGGGCCACACTTTTAATATATTATAGATATAGTTTATAGATGTAGACTATAGATATAAATATAGATAGATTATAGATACTACAAAAATTAGAAGCCGACCTTTAAAAAGAAAAATTATTGTATGTACATTATATTATTAAGTACAAAACTTTTAAAAAATAGCATAAAATTTTTAAGAAAATAAGTGTACTAAAAGAGAAAAGTAATAACTCGTCATCAAATCAAAAATTAAGGAGCCAAATTAAATATAGTAAAAAAAGTTTTGCCATTAATACCAGGAATTAAAATTACATTGATATTGATACATGAGAACACATTTTAAATTAAAAAAAGAATTATATTATACAGAAGCATAAAATATTCAAGTTGAAAAAGTGACTTAATGTTTTTCAACTATATCTACAACATGAATTTATTTTATGAGAGACTAAGATTCAATAAAAATATTATTTCTTGAGAGAATTTTCGGGATTTTCATTTGAATCCGACTCCATTCAACTTGATTCATGAATTCCCTTTACCAATCCGTCAATGAAGGTGGCGTTGCCATGCTCGAAAGTCCCATTGGTACATATATTCACCGCTTTCTTTACAAATTTTAAAACCTTATGCTTTTATTACTCCCATCCATGCTAATTTAGAATCTTTTTCCATCTTTCACCAGTTCATGCGTTCACGTTATAATATAACAACCACTCCAAGTATATGCACTAATACCGTGCATCAAAAAATAGCAGATATTAATAAAAACTACAACAAATAATATAATAATCGAGATATCTAAACAATACAATTAGACCTAATATTTACACAAATATTTCTTAAAGTACACATTCATCTATCATCTGTATTTTGCAGAAAAAAATAATAGATCTACAACAAACAATAGGATAATCAAAATATCAGAAAAATACTATTAAACCTAACCTTACACAAAAATTCCTGAACACCCTATTGTTGGTTGCTACAACAATAGACTTTGCCAGCTTTGTCTTCTAAGAAACTAATCTTCAGCCTGACGTTTCTTTGAAATCAAAAGAAGCTATGTTTGTATGTTGAAGAAGATGTATAATTAAAAAGATTTATAGAATTCTTTTTTACATATAAGGTAATATTTCAATAGATTTAAAAATACTAAATATTATGATTTATAAAAACAAAGGTAGTTGAAAAGGTAAAAGGTATAATTATATGACTATACCCAACAAATTCTGAAGTGACACAAAAATTATCCAAAATTAAAACATAACAAAAATAGACTTCTTGCCTAGTTACTAGGGGCTTTGGTTCATAGGTGACAAAAGAGTTTTAAAATGAGGTGTAGGTGACACAATTCTTAATTATTAGTTGGAGGTGACAATTACTTTATTATGTATTAAGAAAGTTGGGAAAGTTTGAAAATAACCCACAAGTTTTTAAATTTATACTTTGCTCCCAATGTTTACCTAAAATAACGAAAAATTGAGGGGAAAAAACGTCTTTCTCTTTCTTCTTATCCATTATTATTTTCTCTCTCTTAGCGATTTTTATTGTTCATTATTTCTGGTACTTTATTCATCATCTTCTACTTTATTATCATCTTCATCTTCTTCTTGTCGACCATTTGTTGTTGTTGTTGTTGGTACAACGCTACTGCTGCTATTTGACCAATTTATTAGGTCAAATTTTGTTTACTAAATCAGTTTCCACTTTGGCATTACTTTATAGGTGACTTTGGTAGTAAAATTATGATTTTTATTCGTATTTTTCATCTGGGTACACTTCTGTTTTTCTAACAATGGATAGAACTCCGATTATGAATCCAACATAAGTACCCATAATTTAAACAGATCAATTATCTAGTGTATCAAATGAGTAATTTATTGCATCAGAAGATTTATATGTTGCATCAGACTGTTTATCTGTTGCATCAGACATATTATTTATTGCATCAGAATGTTTATCTGTTGCACCAGACTAATTATCTGTTGCAATGAATGATTAACCTGTTTGGAACAACACAAATCTGGCCCTGCCACAAACCCAACAGATAACCAATATGTTTCAACTCTTGCTATTGCTTCTGGATTCAAAATTATTCCTTACGTCCAATTACCCGTCCCAAATTTTCTAATTCGATTTCTCATTTTACTTGTCTTTTTCATTAACCAAGAAAAGATTAGAAAAATTCATGTTTTACCCTTTGCATTAATAACTTTTTCTTCAAATTAAAATGGAAACATCATTTAATAGGGGGATTATACGCCGACCGACGTTAAAAGCTTTCTTCTCTTATGAAATTTTGATTGAATAGCAAACAATGGTTATTTCAAACACGTCTACTGTCCCACCAACTGATTAGTGGGTTATGGTAAACTAGACATGTTATTAATTATTTTTCTTAATCAATGTGACATCTCAATTTAGGACGGTAATTTAAGATAGAGGAAGTACGAAATAAAACGTCAGAGCCAAGCAATAAACTAGTCATCTGTTGAAACAGACTATTTATCTGCTGCATTAGACTTCTTATCTGTTGCAACATATGAGTAATCTATTTTGAACAGCACATCAGCCCCTGCCAAAAACCAAACAGATAAATCTTTCTATTGCTACAGGATTCTAAATTATTTCTTTTTATGTTGAATCGTCGACATGTTTGTTGAGAAGACAATAGACAGAATGAAAATTAAATATGGATCAAAACGTCAAAGATCAAACATAACTTTTTTATTAAACAAAAACAAACAAAAATACATATAATAGACTAAAATAAAAATAATAATCTAATTATTATTATTATTATTATCATCATCATCATCACTGTTAGCCGTCCAATCTTCAACCGAAAGTGGCAAGGCCCTCTTCAGCCTGCGTATCTCACGGAGCATTCTTGCTCTAACTCCTCCTAGTTTCCATTGCAGGTCACAAACTTAATTCCAAAGTTCATTCACGGCGTCTTGCAGAAAAGAAGCATCCCACACTGGGTCATCCATAATCTTCTAGAGTGTAATATGAAAGATGAGATGCAATAAATAAATAGAGTGTAGTGGAATGAACGATTGAGTAAGGAGGGACCTATTTATAGAGGATTGAATTTGAATGAGAGGCAAAAAGGCACGACTGTTCACCTCCATTCATTAATTATATTTTTTATTAAATTAAGAAAATAAATATTGTGATAAGTCATGACTTTTCAGATTATTATTATTAATTAGTTCTTTTTAAGAACCGTTTTTATTGAGTTGTGGCAACAGATTCTATATTTGTTACATCAGATAACACATCTGTGACAACAGATATATCATCTGTTGCAACAAATATAAAATATGTTGCATCAGATAACCTATCTGTTGCAACATATAATCTGATTGTTCACCTCAATTTATTAATTACATTTTTTATTATTGTAAAAAGTAATGACCTAATTAAATTAAGAAATATTGTGATAAGTTATGACTTTTCAGATTATTTTTATTAATTAGTTCTTTTCAAGAACCGTTTTTATTGATTTGTGACAATAGATTCTATATCTGTTGCATCAGATAAATCATCTGTGACAACAGATATATCATCTGTTGCAACAATAGTGAACCTGTTGCATCAGATAATATATTTGTTGCAACATATAATCTACTTTAAAAAAAACTATCGTCATATCATTAATCCAAATTTGCTGACTTTTTTATTTTATAAATTAAAAAAACACATTTTTAAATTCTTTAATAAGAAAACACAATCAATTATAACCATATTGCAAAGAAAACAACGATACTCAATTTGTCTTTCAATCTCGTTTGTGGTTCCAATCAGGTCAACGACAGTGGACCTGATCTAAAACACAAACAAGAATGCATGGGATGAAATTTAAAATTCAAAAATTTCCTCCTTCGCTTAGATTCCTTATTTTAACTTTAGTTGATGTTGGCATAAGTTTTCTAGACTTGTTGTATATCATTTCAACCCTCGATGCCCGTGAGGCTGCTTTGCTTGTCTTCTCCTATTTTCTATCTAGGTGATAATACCGACCACGCAGCTCCCTAGCAAAGTGTCCATCTGCATTATTTTTCTTTTAGAGAGACAACAGACGAAATTACATTACCGGATACAATTTCATATTTGCACTTGATTCAAATTTTGCATCTTTTAAGATAATTCCATCGGCCAGATTCGCTAGAAGTTACTTTCTAGCCTATGTCTCTTCTTCAATTAGCTCTCAAATGATATAGTCTTCCATCAACCACCCATTTTCCTTTGAAGGCACTCTCCTACTGCACCTTCTGGCGTATAATTATCACCCCGAGCAACCCAACCATATAAATTTGGGCTAGGGCAATAACTATATTGGTTTTTCATTCTTGTTAGATGCAGTGCTAAGCTTCGAAGGCTCTCTAAGGGTCCAATGCACCCTAAAAGTTAGTCCAATCGCTATTGAATCTCTTTACAATGACACCAAAACTAGATCCCTTCACAATGCTTGACAAATAAACATGAGCAACAACCGACATTAAATCTTAATAGGGTATCAGAAACATATTCATTGTCCCTCAGCCTTATCAATTCGAACCTACCAAACTTAACTGTAAAATTATAGATATCTTGTTTGAATGATCTATGACTAATTAGTAAAAACAGCATTCACAAAATCAGTGCACTCTATGTGTGCTTCCACTATATCATTATCAATAATACATAACTCCCACATATGAAGTGGTTCCATCTGCATGCAACTTATTCCTCTGAATTTATCTTTACTGTAGCCTCTTATGATGGTGCAGCAAAAGTTGATCAACTGTCAATTTCTTATATCTACAAAGAAGAGGAAAAAAATTAATGTCACAGAAAGAACATTATCCATCTGTTACAATAGATGTATAGTCTTTTGCATCAGATGTGGAGTCTGTTGCAATAGATGTGGAGTCTATTGGAATATATCAAACCAGCCTTTCTGGCGGTTTGATCTGTTCCAATAGTTTCTCCATTTGTTGCAACATCAACAACAACATAAACTACAAATAAAAAATATCAACAATAAATAAACAACAATATTTGTTCCAACAACATCATCAATAACAAAGAAGTAATATTCTTTGTTCCAGAACCATCAACAACACCACACCACAAGTTCCAACAAAGCCAACCCCACCAACATCAATAATTGCATCAACAATAAAAAAAATAAATAAAATACATATAAAAAAATGATACTGCCAACAAGGCTTTTAAACTTCTCCCAACAGATGACTTTTTTTTGTATATTGTAATAAAAATTCTCGATTTGTTTATTCAACACTTAAAAGTTTCTTCAATTTTTTTAATAAATATGATATGGATAAATAGTAATTAAATAAAAAAATAGATGTAAATAACTTGTAAAGAAGAAGACGAGAATGAAAGAGCAATAATAAACCATACCTCAATGTCAAAAAGAGGATCAAAATAGCAATTTCAGTCGAGGAAAGATATGGATCGGTTTAGATCCGAAAGGATCTTTATGAGAAGAGAAGAGAAAAGAGAGATAAAAATTGTGATAACCCTAAAGAGGAGAGAAAAAAAATAGGAGTTGAATAAAATAAACTACAACTGAAGAAAGACAGATGAGATAATTTATATAGATGTATTGTGTACGTAGACATAGGGGTTTTCAATATTCATTAATTTCATTAATAATTTGAGGGGCACGAGGAAGACTAATACTAGTGACATTGAAAAGACAAGACAATACTGCTCAATGAACTCACTTTTGAGATATCCAAGAAATATTTTTTACCGCCTTTAGTAGTAAGTACTACTTGATATTATCTACTTGAATAGAAGCTTGCTTTAAAACTAAAAGAGAAAAAAAGATTTTCAAACAAATATGTCATCTGTTGCAACATATATAAATATCTATTTAAAAATTCGAACAACTCAGTCATCTGTTACAACAGATATCAATATTTGTTTAAAAATCCCAACAACTCAGTAATCTGTGACGACAGCTGAAAATATTCATTTGATAATTTATTAAATCAGATATGTCATCTGTTACAACAGATATAAATATCTATTGAAAAATTTCCAACAACTCAGTCATCTGTCTTGATAGATGCAAATGTTTATTTGATAATTAAATCAGATATATCTTCTGTTACAACAAATATAAATATCTGTTTGAAAATTTCCAATATCTCATTCATCTGCCACAACAGATGCAAATTTTTATTTGATAATTAAATCAGATATGTCACCTATTGCAATAGATATAAATATATATTTGAAAATTTTCAACAACTTAGTTGTTTGTTGTAACTGATTTTATTGCAATTAATTTAGGTGGAACTAGGGATGAATGAATGAGCTCGTAGGGTCAACTACAAATCCAATCAAGTCTTTGCAATTGCATGGCATTGGTATTGCGTTCTCCCAACCTGAGTCGTTGATCGATCACTCTGAGTTAAAATGAGTTCTCATCAACTCAATGTTAGGATAGTGGTAGTACCTAAGTTGATTTAGGTGGAACTAGGTATGAATGAATAAACTCAGCTGGGTCAACTACAAATCCAATCGATTCTTTGCAATTGCATGGCATTGATATTGCATTCATCTCAACCTGAGTCATCGATCAATCACTCTGAGTTGAAATGAGTTCTCATCAAATCAATGTTAGGATAATAATAGTACCTAAGTTGTTTTAGGTAGAACTAAGGATGAATGAATGAGTTCACAGAGTCAACTATAAATCCAATCGAGTCTTTGCAATTGTATGGCGTTGGTATTGCGTCCATCCCTACTCGAGTCATCGATTGACCACTTTGAGTTGAAATGAATTCTCATCAACTCAATTTTAGGATATTAATAGTACTTAAGTTGATATAGGTGGAACTAGGAATGAATGAATGAGCTCACAAGGTCAACTACAACTCCAATCGAGTCTGTGCAATTGCATGGTGTTGGTATTGCATTTATCCTGACCTGAGTCATTGATCGATCACTCTAAGTTAAAATATGTTCTTATCAACTCAATGTTAGGATAATGATAGTACCTAAGTTAATTTAGGTGGAACTAGGGATGAATGAATAAGCTCACAGGGTCAACTACAAATCCAATCGAGTCTTTGCAACAGCATGGCGTTGGTATTGAATTTATCTCACCCTGAGTCGTCGATCGATCACTCTGACTTGAAATGAGTTCTCATAAACTCAATGTTAGGATAGTGATAGTACCTAAGTTGATTTAGGTGGAACTAGGGATAAATGACTAAGCTCACAGGGTCAACTACAAATCTAATCGAGTCTTTGCAATTGCATGGCATTGGTATTGCGTTGATCTCGACCTAAGTCATTGATCGATCACTTTGAGTTGAAATAAGTTCTCATCAACTTAATTTAGGATAGTGATAGTACCTAAGTTTATTTAGGTGGACTAGGGATGAATGAATGAGATCACAGGGTTAACTACAAATCCAATCGAGTCTTTGCAATTGTATGTTAGTATTATGTTCATCCCAACCCGACTCGTCGATCGATCACTCTAAGCTAAAATAAGTTATCATCAACTAAATGTTAGGATAGTGATAGTACCTAAGTTGATTTAGGTGGAACAAGGGATGAATGAATGAACTCACAAGTTCAACTACAAATTCAATCAACTCTTTGCAATTACATGGCGTTGGTATTGCATTCATCCCGATCTGAGTTGTCGATCGATCACTCTGAGTTGAAATGAGTTCTCATCAACTCAATGCTAGGATAGTAATAGTATCTAAGTTGATTTAGGTGGAACTAGGGATGAATGAATAAACTCACAGGGTCAACTACAAATCCAATCGAGTTTTTGCAATTGCATGGCATTGGTATTGCGTTCATCCCGACACGAGTCGTCGATCGATCACTCTGAGTTGAAATGAGTTCTTATCAACTCAATGTTTTAAAAACTATATCTTTTAAAAAATTTAAAATTAATTAAGATCAATTCGGATGAAATTAGCAATTTTAAAACTTGCCATTCTTTTTCAAAATTACAAATCAACCCATACAAATCATCCATTTATATGAAAAACTTTTTATTTCAAATCTGAAGTTCTTACTTTTCTCTCTCTCTTGTGATCTTCTCTCTCTCTCAATAACAAAACAACAACTACTCAACATATTGCCCAACCCTTTAAAATAAGTCAATTTTTTTCCTATTTATGACCACATATAGTTGTTTTTCGACTTAATTCCCGCTTGTATCCGTCGTTTTCTCTATCTTCGCAGGTAACAGAGTTCGAGAAGATTTCTACATTTGTTCTTTATTCTAAAAAAAAGAGATTTTTAGTTAATGATGAAAAAAAAGACTTTTAGTTGTATTATCTTCGAGAATGAGTTAACAATTTTGAGTTTTGATGCTAAAAAAGTAGGAAGCACTCGAGAAAATCCTAATTTTTTTTAGTGTTTTGTTGACTGTCCTGGTATTATTGGATGGTGTTTGTGGTGTTGTTGGTGGATGTTTTTGGTGGTGCTGGTATTTGTATTTTTTGGCGGTGGTGTCGATGGTCTTGATGTTGGTATTGGTGGCACTGGTGGTGGTCTTGATGACATTGGTGGTGGCATTGGTGGTGGTGGTGGTGGTCCATCTGTTGCAACGGGTGGAAGATCTATTGGGAGATATTAAGTAGGTCTTCAAATAGATTTTCCATTTGTTCTAACTGATGGGTTATTCGTTGGACTATTTTTTTGTAACGTGGTGTAGAATAATTTATTGAAATTTTTCCATCTATTGCAATAGGTGGAATATCTATTGGGGGATATTAAATAGGTCTTCAAACAGATTCCCCATCTGTTCCAACTGATTGGTTATCCGTTGGACCATTTTTTTGTTATATGGCTGATAACGCTCAAACTACACCTCTCATGTGAGAATATAAGCGATCGTTGTCAATATATAACCCAACTAGGTTGGGATCGAATCCCACAGGGAATATGGTGTGAACTTAAGTCGTTCACAATTTAATCAACTAATAGTTGGATGTTTCCTGAAATGGGGGCTTTGGAGATTAGCAAATAATTGTTAGTCACTTTAGTTTCAGTATTTGTAATCAAGAGTTTATGAAAAACCAGAATTATGTTCACTATGGGTTTTGGTACTTAAAAGATGCTAATAGTGATTCAAGATTCTCACGATAGGTAGGAACAACAGATTGTCTTTATCGAAGTTATGCCTAAATATCTCTCGACCTACTTAAGAATTTAATTACCTAATTCTCTCAGACTTAAGGACTTTATATTCACTAACCAGACTTCACCTCAGGTTAATTAATCTTGTTACAGCGTCAATTATTAAACGGAAGGTTGGTAGTTTCCAAGTCCCTGTCAATAATTCACTTCCTACTATAGTTGATTTCTTATCTTAAGAAAATCAAAGAAGGTGCTATCTATCATTTGCAACCAATAGACAATAATTAAAACCTCAGAATTATTAAGGAGTCCTATTACCTTTAGAATCTTGAACACTTAGCAACTTACCAAGACCTAACCCATAGATCCCATAATTAGGGTTAAAGGGATTTAGCCACTCATAATGTAATAGTTGGTACAACAAGTTGAATTCATAATTTGAAGGATGAACTTACAGCAAGATGAATAACAACGAGTGTTTCTTAGATTAGATCAAAGTAGAAATCCCAAAATATTGATGATAATCTCTTCAAAGTTAATTGTTTTGTTCAAGCCAAGAAACTAGAGAGAAAAATAGCAAGATACGTGTGTTCCAAAATAGGTTTAGAATATTGAGTCCTCCCAAGAAAACCCTAAACAATACTTTAAATAGTTCACCCTAATTATGAAAACAAAATCAAAGAGTTCAGTAATTTATCGGACAGGTGATGACGTTTTGTAATGCCTTATCAGGAGTCTGACGACTTATCACCGATGTCGCCAGCTCCTCTTTGCTTTTGACATTCACTGCCTTAGGATGACGGTGAATCATGGCGGCTTATCAAAACTGTGACGACATATCAGACAATGTCGTCACTTCTCCACCTCAGCTCCCATATTCTATCCAAGGCTGACGGTGACTCTGACAGCTTATCACAAGGCTGACGGCTTATGACATATCATCGTCACTTCTTCCAACTAAATCCCATTCTCTGTATAAGGCTAACGATAAATTTGTTAACCTATCAGAGTACATACGACTTATCAGGAATGTCGTCAGTCACACTTCTCTTCTATTTTTTTCAGATTTCAACTCTTTTACTTCCATCATTGTTAGTTCTCTTACCTCTTGACTTCCACTGCAAAATCAAAGATAAAACAATCAAAAATGACAAAAGTTGCTTAAGAAATTACAATTATTCTCAGTTAAAAGCCTCAAATGTGTTAGCATATGCTCACACATCAGTGGCGTAGAATAATTTATTGAAATTTATCTTATCTTTTTTTAAAAAATTATGCAGACATCAAATGCAATGTATTTTTTGTTTTTCTATTATTTGTAGTTAAAATATGTCTCTCAAAAGAAAAAAAAACTGAAAGTGGATCAACTTCTTACCACCCAACAAAAAAAGCTAGACTACAGATAGATTCGGAGGAACTTCCAAAACAATCTCAGTCAGGGCAAAATGAAGCTGAGGAAAGTGATAACTTCTTCTCACCAATGGGGCGTGAAATAACATCGAAATCCCAGCATGATTTTGTCAAAACTATTAGTATCGACTGGTTTCGAGTTGCGATGCCGATGAGTAACCCTAATGCAGTATTTTATGATATTGTACTTAAATGTCAGTTAGGGAAACCTTTTAACGAACTTAATAGTATTATTAAGAAGGAAAACATAGATGAACTTTTTAAGAAGAGCTGCTTTACATACTTTTTTGAGTTGTCTGGGGTCCGCCCTCTCCATTTCCCAATGATCATGGTATATGGCCTCCTCAAGTGCAGGATCAAGTATGCGGGGGATGATGGAGGTCCGAAGGAGGGCAAAAAAAGTGGATGAAGTCTGGATCAACTACTGTGGCATGTCGGTTTGTTTTGGATTGAAAAAGTTTTCCATAATGATGGGCTTGAGATGCGATCGTACAGAAGAACCTCTCATAAAGAAAACACCCCCCAAAGGGATCAACAAACGCAAGGTAAAAAAAGATGGGTTGTTAGGCATTGTTGGACCTAGCTATAAAGTGGAGGATTTGATGGCGGATCTCAAGAATAAAGACATACCAAAGCACTACAGGGAGAAATTATGCTTAAATTGGTTTGTCCATTCCGTTTTATTGGCAAGAGACATCAAGAAAGTCATAGAACATGATTTTTTGGCGCTTGCTGATGATTTTAAGAAATTCAACGATTATCCCTGGAGATACAACAGCTACTACTTGATTGCCAAATATTTACTGAAAAAGCTAAAGCCAAATACGACCACGTTATACGGCTTTTCTTGGGCTTTCATGGTAAAATTGATCACTATTTTTACTCATTCATTAATTTATATTGAATATAGTTATGACTTTTTTTTGCTTGCTTTCTATTTACACTTTTTAGGCTTGGGCATGTGAAGCCATTCCTCCCCTTCGAAAACATTTCAACGATTACTCGGATAAGGTTTCTCATCCAAGGATCCTTAGGTGGTTGGCTGCAGCAGATAGCAGCAAAAAAATATTAACGAGGTTGATCTATTTAGCCCTCCGGATAATGCAGTACATCTTCTTTCAACTAAAATAATTTGCCTCAAAGAAAGATATTGAAACAGATGTTTTATCTATTGCGATAGATGGGTCGTCTGTTGTAACAAATTACCCATCAACTACAATTGGTGCAATAGATGGTAATTTATTATGATAAATAATCCATATTTCACAACAGATTAACCGTCTGTTGCTCTGGTTCTCTAAACCCTACTCAACAAATTACCTATCTATGTAAATTATGCAATAGATAGGTAATCTGATGCAACATATTATCAATCTATTTCAACATACAGATCTGCTAATGCGGTAGATAGATCGTCTGTTGCATAAGTTGGTTGTGTTAACATTTATGTAACCTGAGCCCCATGTAACCCAACTGACTGTAAATTATTATTATATGATTTAAATTCCTCTTGTCTTTTTTATAGGTTATCTCTCCTTGGATCGTGAATACCATTGATGAGCTGGGGATGATTGGGATGACTTCTTTTCTTACTCTGGGTCTTGTTGATACAAAAGAATACCCAATGGTAGAGTTAATAAAGAAGGAATTGGCTGGAGCAACATCCATAAGAAGAGCAGTTAGGCAAGGTCAGCCTAATGTTGAAGCTCTTCACGACCAACCTCAAACTGCAATAGATCCAGGTTCTTCTTCTGGGGGTGTTGCCGGTGGAGTTATTTGTGATAGTGGCCGCCATCCTGATGCTGCTATTGCTGTCAGTTGTGATTATGAGCATGTTAATGCTCAACAAAAATAAATACTTTTGAAAACATCCTTTGCTTAGGTCCTGCCTCTCACCCCTACACCGGTCCCTCCTACCATTACAGTGGTTCCTCTCACCCCTCTTCACCCTTATGTTTTTATTGCAAATACAATATGTGTAAGGATAGAGAGGATAAACTCCTTAAAAAGATAGAGGCTATTGCTGAAGTTTTTGAGAAGTTAAAATCAAGGAGGGGTGTCATACCATCCAGCGAGGTGAGGAAGCCATACACTCCTACAGTGAAAGTTAGGAGGAAGAGAAGAAAAATTAGACAAATTCTCTCCGTTCTAAAATCAGCAAAAATTACAACTTCTCCCTCTCCAAGAGTTGTTGAAGTTCAGGGGCCACCGAAGAAGGTAGACATATTCGCGGTACTTGGCAAGGAGAAGAAGAAACAACTGGAAGAATTCATAAAGATAAAGGTTCAAAAACAATACACTATGCATTCATTTGCCGCCAAAGACTTCTCAAATATGACAAATATGTGTGTGTGGTACAAGGACAATGTAAGTTTACTTTTGCTAACTTAGCCTTCCAATCTACTCCATGAAGAAGAATCTACGTAGCAGATGTGTAATCTGTTGCAACAACTTGGTATTCTGTTGTAACATAATACACATCTGTTGCATAAGTTGCGTTGGCTAGGTAATCTGTGAACTAATTTAAAGAACCCTCTGCATCGGATTCTTTTCACTGTGTTTTTAATTTTTACAATTACTAACCAATTTAAAAATTGTCTTCTTATACCACAATATATTAATGAAATTCTCTACCTCATGAGGGGCAGACAATTAACATACCCGGATGCTTATGATGCTGTCGATAGGATAATGGACCTCAACTTCTACAATAATTTCAAGGATAGGTACACTCATCTCTGTAAAATAGTTGATTCTGGTGGCCCTAGATTTGATTAGTTAGTTTCTACGTTCCAAAAGAATGAAGAAGTGATTAAATATGTTAGAGGGAAGAGGTCATATCCTCACGGCAAGAGCTAGACCAAGGTAAAGAGAATCCTTGCAGTCATGAACGTGGATGTCACATATTTTCTCACTGTTGAGATACTACTATAAGAGGGAAATATTAAGGTTTATGACTGCAACTTACCTGTCTTCAGCGAGAAGACGTTTTTAACCCACATACAACCACTCTTGAAGTTGTTGCCCTAGTTGTTGACGCAGAGTAAGCTGATGAATCATTTGCCGATTGAAGTCTTGGCGAAGGAACATGGGATTTTGAAGTTCAAAATAAGAACATCCATCTCCCAAGAAATACAACTGGTGTAGCGTATGGGTCGTACTCGCTTGCATACATCGAGTGTTTGCTGACCGGCACACAAATGATCGGTGTGTGCGACACCGTTGTGGGAAAGATGCAATGGGTCTGGGCATATAGGGTACTAACTAAATAGTTGGAGCCCATGTATAAAAAAGAACTTTTAAGCCAATTCACTTTACATGTAATGGCAATAGTTTTTATATCTGGTCAAGTTAAATTTTTATAATGCAATTGATTTTATATCTGTCGTAACTGATATAGTACCTGTTGTGACAGATTGATTATCTGTTAGAATAGTTTGGTCATCTGTTGCACTATGCAGATGTTCCCAGTCTGTTTGTCGCAACAGATATACGATCTGTTGCAACATATAATCTATCTGTTGCAACTGATCGATAATCTGTTGGAGCAAAATCAAAAAAGTAGGAACACCTATTATATAATTTCAAGTAGATGACCTACGTGTTGCATCTCATATTGCAATATATTTCTAAATCTGTCTGATAAGATATGTCATCTATTGCAGCAGATGTATTATTTGTTACGATATTTGAATCTAGTACTCCATTTCAATTAACATGTTCAAAACTAAGGATTAAATTATATTCATAGACAACATAAAATAAATTGAAGCCTTTGAAAATTACATGAAATAACTCAACAAATAAATAAAATGTAAAAAAATTTATTATGGGTACAAACAATCTACTCTACAAATAAATCAACAAGTTAAACCAAGGAGGATAGGTTATTACATTGAGGGACTCAAGCTATAAAGATCTAATCAATATGGATAAGTTGTTCTTCATCCGGTGCTACGAAATTTAGCTTTGATCATCGTGGATCTTTAAAGTCAGTTGCGTACAGCTTCTGAGCTTTTGCTTCTCCGTATTTCCATAAAAGAGTAGCATATTTTTTGTGGAGCAATCCGGCATCAAGTCTATCATTTGGTACTTGTAATCCATCGCTCAAATACTCAACATAGGAGGCAACAAAAGGACCGCAATTCCCGCGTTTAAAAAAATGGATAATCCATATCTTACAGTTCATGCAAGCGTTGTGAAATTTGTAAAATAAAACTAAATCATGACACTTAAACTTACAAGCTACCAATGATTTATTGAGCGATTCCTTCAACATATTGTACATTAAATGGATTAGACATTTTATCCCGGTATACTTCAATCGTCGACCAATCAGTACAAATCTTTTGGTCCAAAAAGCCACTCATATCAAGGTAAGTAGGCAATATTTTGGCCAGTTTTTGTATCTTAGACGACAGATCAGAATGTTTCCTTCACGACATTGAGTCATAAACTCGTATGCGCCTCTCTTTTAGAACGACGACAGCCAACACCCAATGAAATTCATCACCATAATTAATTGAGATGTACACTTTGTCGACCAAATTCCAAGGTAAGCCAGCTGGAATGCTAAAACCTTTGATGATGTTGATTAAGCATTCCTTATTTCGGGAAACTTTCGGTTGTTGTTCACAATACCTATCATATGCATTATTGATGTAAACTTTGTACAAATAATTTTCTGTTATACATCCGTATTGTTCTTGTGTTTGCAACTTGGTATTCTTTTGGAGGTAGTAAAAAATGACATCGATGTGTTGTACATATTATCAAACATTTTGGATTACGTGATGAAAAAATCAATATACAAATGCAATTAAATAAAGTATTAATTAATAGTAATATGTATGTCATTTAAACTTCATTATTCCAGCAAGTTAAGGGTTGTGACATCAAATAGAACTAATTCTTCGTTCTGGGATGTGCACAACAAAGTCAAATATATCAAAACCAAGACTTGATTCGTTCACTTTGTAGCGCTCGTAATTTTATTTTCTACATAATGATTTATATGTGTTAATGTCAGGTTCTTACAACAAGAATTGTATAAACCAATATCTATAAAATTGATTTATGTACCTGCCGGCATGATACTTTAACAACCCATCGGCAATCCATTCTAAATAGTCGTTGATCAACTGTGTTAGTTTTTTTTGAAGCCTCGTCCGAGATATTGAACCCTTCAAACGGGTAATTCTTCTGTTCTCCCAAACTGACAGGCTCTACTTTTTCTTTTTCTTTGGAAGCAGTTGATGGATTATTAACTGTGATATTATGCTCTTCAGCAGTAGCTTCTACTGTGAAATCTACCTGGAAAGCCAAAATTATCAATGCTAAGTAGAGATATACAATAGATTATCCATCTATTGCAACAAATAAGTCTTATGTTGTATCAGATGGATTATCTGTTGGGATAAATTTGAATAAGTAAATTAGAGTAGTACGATAATTTTGAACAGATGATCCATCTATTGCAACATAAGACTCATCTGTTAAAACAGATAACGAATCTGATGCAATAGGTTAGACAACAGATGTATATATCTGTTTGATAATTTTCAGCAAATGTATCATCTGTTGAAATAGATATGTGCCTATTTTATTTTTAGAACAGATGATGTACATTCACCTTCTTCAGCTCATGCTGCTCTTATGTTGCCCTTTCACACTGAACATCGGTGTAAAAAAAAGATAGAGGCATTGCAATCTTGCTTTTTTTATGCTTGATGATGCCTTGGAAGTGTTTTTCCTTCTCCTCTTAGCCGTCTTGATCTCTAGTGGTGTGTCTGGATATGAAATCCTCTTTGATGGAATGATACCTCTCTTAGATGTCATTTCCTTTATAGAAGTAGTTAGTGCATTAATAAAATTAATCACTCCATCGTGTTTCGCCTTGTAGTCTTGACATTTGCATGTAGAACATTCGCTAGATGTGGCAAAATTTGAAGAAAAATCTGTACAAGCATTATGATCATAATCATAATGGCTTGTTGTTTCAAAAACAGGAGCATCATTAGCCCCACCTCCAAAATTGTTTTTCTTGTGCTGGTTGTTGCTCCAAACAATTTCATTTTTATTCCATCATCGACCTTAGGGTCCGATAAAGTTTCGACAGACTGTAAAATAAGAAAAAATGGCATCTTCAGCTCTCAGTTGGTCGGAACAAGCTACGAATGACAATCTAAAATAAATTGGTACATATATTAAGAATGATGATGATATCATTTAATCATTAATTAAAATAAAAACTTGATTAGAATTGGAATTATTGCTTCCTTGGGGGGATTGAAAAGATCAAAAAATTTTGCATTTTTATCGGTATTGACCGACAACCATCTCAGAATTCTTGAATAGAAAATTTCTTCCTGGTAGTTCACTTGTTATCTCAAATAAGGAATGATTTTAAATGTCCAAGCCTATAACATAACGCCAATAAATCAAAAGAATTATTGAATCATATCATGATAAAAGAAATATTTACCATGAAGGACTATGGAAAGCCATATAAGTTAACTGTTTTTTGGCGTTAAGGAAGTCAACAAATATTCGACAGTCATTTTGAAGCTTTCATAACCCAAAGGATAGCTGTTAAATGCCTCAAGATCCTTAGAGAGATTTATCAAACCAAGACTTATGTTGTTGTTAACGTCTCTCGCCCAAAGAACATTATGTACAAACCAAACCAAGCAGAATGATTACCTGTGCTTCTTTGAAAGTCCTTTACCTTTCAACGCTTCTATCAAATTTTTATTTTTGAAGCTTGGACCAACAATGAACACCAGGTCATCACGATCACTCAAATTGCCTTTGCTTTTTTTGGGGTGTGGGAGGTGCTTTTTTTTGGGGTCAGAGTAGATATAACTTGAGAAGGAGAAGGAGGATAACATTTTAGTTCGGTAACTATGTCAAAATCCTTCCAACCAAAACAAATAGGCATGCCATAGTAATTTATCCATACCTCATCCATCTTATCTTTGATTTCATACATAAACCTGCACTTGAGAAGATCATGTACCATTTTCATCTGAAAACAAGCATTGTTGTGCTCCGGCAAATCAAGATATTGCCCAAAGCAGCTTTCCCTGAAATAAGAATCCAATTTTTATTCTCAAAGTATTTTTCTGAAGGCGTTGAAAGATTTTTCCATGAGTGACTTAATCATGAGATCACCTATTAAACCTGTGGCACCATTGCACTACATTCTCGCAGGATAACGATCAATGCTAAAGGTTTTGACGAACTCTTCAGCAGAAGGGCTACTAGAGTTTAGATCATCTCTTTGAAAGATTTCTCCTCCCCGTGTTCATTATCTTCTGCTCCTGATTGAGATAACATTTGTAAAGCAAGCTCATAGAGTAGTGGATGTAGCCGAGCTGCTGCACTTGTTTCTTTTCTTGGACTTGATTCGATTTCTTTTTTTGGGGGAGCCATATTATCTTAAATTAACAGGAACATAACATAGATTATAATTGATTAGTGTATAACAGTAATATAACAGTTTCAACAGACCACAAATCTATTGCACTGGGCATGTTATCTATTGCAACATAGAACTGACCTGCTGCAACGGATGAGTAATCCGTGGAAACCATAAAAATAGATCATTAATCTGTTTTACCTGGTATTTTATCTAATGTAACATATAACCGACCCGTTATAACGGATGAGTAATCCATGGAAACCATAAAAACATATCACTAATCTGTTGCACCTGGTATTTTATCTGATGCAACATATAAATGACACGTTGCAACAGATGAGTAATCTGTTGAAAACCATAAAAATAGATCACTAATCTGTTGCACCAGGTATGTTATCTATTATAACATATAATTGACCTACTGCAACAGATGAGTAAACCGCTGAAAAAAATAAAAACAGATCACTAATCTGTTGCACCAGGTAGTTTATCTATTGCAACATATAACCAACATATTGCAACAGATAAGTAATCTGTTGGAAACCATAAAAATAGATCACTAATATGTTGCACCAGGTATGTTATCTGTTGCAACATATAACCGACCTATTGCAACAGATGAGTAAACAATTGAAAAGAATAAAAATAGATCACTAATCTGTTGCAAAAAAAAAGAGTAAATTATTGGAAAAATAAAAATAGATCACTAATCAGTTATCTGTTAGATTAATATTGTTTAGATTTATTCCAAACAGAAGAGTCGTCTGTAGCAACGGATGAATGATCTGTTATATTGTTCACCTGTTGCATCAAATTTTCATAGTTGCATCAGATTTTCATCTGTTGCATCAGATGTTTCCATCTGTTGCATCAAATGTATTCATCTGTCACATCAAATATTTTATCTGTTGCAACACCATTTTTACCAAGACAACAATAAATCAACCCAGCAACACCAACACATCACACATACCACACTAAGAACATCAACTGTGATAAAAAATATCAACAAATTCAAATCAACAGTACGACAACAAGAAAAAAAAATGCCACAAATTAGGGTTTTATTCAATCCACATTTCAATACTAGAAGAGTAGTTGGCTCAAGTTCCTCTGTTTCTTCATAATTTTTTACCTGTGAAAAAAGAAATGGAACGACGAAAAACTCAAAGTTGTTGTCACCGAAGAAGTCTTCACATTAAATATTTCATCTATTACATCAGATGTTTCATCTGTTGCAACACCATTTTTACCAAGACAAATAACAAATCAATCCAGCAACACCAACATATCACAGACACACAGAACATCAACTGTGACCAAAAATCACCAAACAAATTTAAATCAACAGTACGACAACAAGAAGAAGAAATGCCAGAAATTAGGGTTTTATTCATTCCACAATTTCAATACTAGAAGAGTAATTGACTCAAGTTCCTCTGTTTCTTCATAATTTTTTACCTATGAAAAAGGAAATACAACGACGAAGAACTCAAAGTTGTTGTCACCGGAGAAGTCTTTACGTTGATTGACGATTGAAAGTCAAAAAGGAACTCGCCCGACTATTTGTCGCCGAAGGTTGAAGGGAGAAATTTTACAGAATTGTTGATTGGGAGAGAGTTGAGAGAAGCTGTCGAGAGAGAGAGTGGTTGATTTAGATTGAAGAGGGGTGTGGGTTGGGTTGATTTGTATTTTTAAAAAGATTAGAAAGTTTTGAAAATATTAATCAAATCCAAAATTAACTTAATCAAGTTTCCTAATGATGTTTGACCCTTTAAGTTGGTCAATGTCATCAATCCTTCATTCAAGACTTAAAAAATACCTTTCCTTCAATTTTCTCTAGTTACTACTTAGTAGTCGTTTGGCCATAAAAACTACTTTTTTTGGAGTTAGAGTTGGAGTTGGAGTTATGTTTGGCCATGGCTTTTTGAAATAGACTTTTGAAAAAAAAATTTAAATATGATTTTATGCCCTCAACTTTTAAAAATTATCAAAATCACTCAACTACTAATTTACCTACTAACATACAACCAAATGTTGAGAAAATAATTTATATTTCTTCAATTGATAAAATAATTAACAACAAGCTAATTATTATGATTGTTATTCTTTTAAAATTTGAATAAAAATATCACAAGCACGAGCTAAATAAGTTTATCTAACCATAATCGATTGAATAGAGAAAATATATTTTGATAAATATGATTGATGGATATAAATATATTTTATATATTCTTAAATTTGTTGATGAAAATTCTTAATTACTTTCACCTGAATTAATTATTTTATTGAATTTGATCTTTTTAGAAAAATCTACGAATGAATTATTTCTGAATAGATTAGTGCTAGTTTTTGCTTTTTCTTTATTGACGATATTGATTTTTCTTGAATATTTTTTTTGGGTGTAAAGAGGACAAACTTTTGTTAAGTTAATTACCACACTCGTCTCTGTTCAAAATCCATAAAACCAAAATAAGGTAATCGTCAATATGGATCATTACGTTATGTTTGATATACGACTTTATTGACCATTTTTTAATAATTTATTAAAATCATCATAGCCATTATATGAGATATACAAAAAATTAGATTGACAAGAAAAAAATATTAAATTTCTCATTTTTAAATAACATAATGTACTAGGCCTTATATTTCTATAATATAGTTCATTCAAAACAAAAGTTGATGTATTTCCGCCATAGATTTTCATTTATTATTTTTTATTTTACGTTAGTAAATTTTGGTTAAAAGAAAAATAAAAGATTAGAATATCTGTAGCAATTAAAATGATGTTGTACCATAGAAAACAAATAATAATTTTTTTCTTGGTGGTTGGTTGTAGTTATAACAGGGGTTTGTGTAAAAATTTAAAGATTGGGGTTATATATAATAATAATGAAAGTTGAAAATAGAAGTGGAAAATTGTCAAAACAACAAAAAGTTATTTTCACTTTTTGGAATCCAACTCCGAAATAATTTTTTGAATTTTCATGGCCAAACACCACAATTTTTGAAAAAGTGAAAAAAGTAAAAAAAAAATCTGGAAAAAAGGAAAAAAAGTTATGGTCAAACGGGCCCTTGGTAGAAATGCGAGTTAGCACACATGTGACGGTCATCATAGGTGCTTCATGGAATTCAAAATGAAATCAAGGATAGTTTAGGTAGTTTATCACTATAGTGCTTAAAACATATTGTATCTACTTATATCATGATTGTATTTTTTTATGGAAAATTTTCAGAAATAGCAACTATAGAACCTTAATTGTAAATTTTATAGCAACAGTTTCATAATTACGAAAAATAGCAAATTGTATTTTATATTTAAGTAAACAGCTGTTATACAAATACATATACAACAAAATTTACTATCCTTGTTTTACTCAAATTAGTTGAGTTAAATAAGGAATAATTATCCCATCTAATTAAATTTTCATAAATTACTCTTATTTATATTAGTAGATTCCTTTACCAAATTAAAATCAAATATGAAGATTATTATTTTCATGATCTTCAAAATTTCAAAATACCATTCTCTTATATCTCTAACTATTTATTTTTTTAATTTTTTCATTTTTTTTATTTTAATTTTTTTTTCTTTTCCATTTTTTCTTTCCACATTATTTTCTGTCTTCTACTTCTCCTCTTTTTTTTTTTTCATTTTTTGTTTTTTATTTATTTTTTCTTTTTTCGTTTTCTCTTCTTTTTTTTCATTTTCTTCTTCTTTTTTTTTTTTTAAATCACGTTTATTTTTACACTTCTATTTCTAGTTTCTATTTCTCTTTCTTCTTTTTTTTTCTTTTTTCACTTTTTTTTTACTCTTCTGTCTTTATCTTTTATTTTTAAAAGACAAATATCTATATGATATATTCATATTCAAAATATATACAAAATAAATAGACATACAGGTCTGCATATGTATTTACGGTAAAAAAATATGCATACATATCTGCATATGTATTTACAAAAATACATATCTGACTCACATGTATATACAAACATATATAACACAAAATCTCTATAATAAAATGACAATTATATACATATATATAAAGGTAATAAAAAAATACATGATAGATATCTTAAACAGTAAAAGAAAATAAATAAGTACATATGTTACCCTCTAAAATGACATAGTATGTACAGTTTAAAGACAAATCCAACACCGTAAAAAATACATATAGCTCAATATATGTATTTACAGAATACATACCTGATCCATATGTATATTCTTATTTTATATGAGTCACTTTTGTATTTCGCAAATACATATGAAGATATATAATATAGTTATGTTTGTTACTGTTTAATATGAATATGATATGTATATCGTAAATACATATGTATGTTTTATACCGTAAATACATATCCAGATCTGTATGGCTATATATTTTATATGTTTTTTGAATATGTGTATGTGATATACATATTTGTCTTTTCAAAATAAAAGTTAGAGATAGAAAAGTAAAAAACAGAATATATATATATATATATTTATATATATATATATATATATATATATATATATATATATATATATATATAAAGAAAAAGCTTGGGGGAAAAAGAGAAGTGAAAAAAGGAATAAAAAGGGAAGAAAGAGAAATAGAAGTGTAAAAAAAAAAGAAAAAAAAAAGAAACAAAATAAAATAAAATAAAAGAAGAAGAAAACGAAAATAGAAAAAGAAAAAAAAGATATGAGAAAGGAAAAAAAAAGAAAAGGAAAAGGAAAGAAAAAAAGAGAAATAGAAGAGAGAAAATAAAGTGGAAATGAAAAAAAAATGATAAAAAAATAAGACGAAAAAAAAAACTAACAAGAAAAAAAGATAGACATAAAATAGTGAAAGATAGCAGTGATATTTTATTTTAAAATCTTGAAGATAATTATCTTCAAATATGAAAAAGAAAAAAAAATAAAACAAAAAATTAGAAAAACGAAAAAGGAAAAGAGAAAAGAAATATAAGAGAGAAAATAAAGTGAAAATAAAGTGAAAATAAAAAAATAAAAATAAAATATAATAAAAAAATAAAATGATAAAGAAAATAAGATGAAAAAAAAGAGGGTAAAAGATACGACTAAATTTGGGGGAGGTGAAATAGTGGAATGAAAATAAAAAAATGTAAAGTAATGAGAGTAAAACGTGCAATTGGTAAGTAAAATAATACTACCTAGCCCAAAAATTCAATTTTCCTGTGAAGTGGGCCCCACTTACTTTTCTGTTTACATGTTATTTCTCTGTGCATTATTTGTTCTCATTTTCCATAAAAAATATATGTGGCCTCTTATTTCTTTTTAAATTTAATAATATGGAAATTTGTTCATTTTCATGAGAGATGATTAGTAGTATGTTTTAATTTATATTTTAGAATTTTTCTCAAAGTCATGTTACAATATTTTTAACTATACTTAAATTAACAACTTAAACTATTTAAGAAATTTATAGAAAAATTTATTTGTGTCATTTGAATTGACAACTCTCAAAATTACATTTGGGTGATATAAATTGAGAAAGAGGGAATAACATGTATTATGTGAAGATTACATAAAAAAATTATTATGAATCACAATGATTAATAACTTAAAATATTTAAGAAATTTATAGAAAATTTATTTTTGCCATTTGGATTGACAACTCTCAAAATTTCATTTGGGTCATATAAATTGAGAAAGAAGGAATAACATGTATTATGTGAAGATTACATAAAAAAATTATTAAGTAGTAATTTAATAATATGAAAACTTGTTCATTTCTATGAGAGATGATTAGAAGTATGTTCTAATTTATTTGTTAGAATGTTTCTCAATGTCTTGTTAAATATTTTTAATTATACTTAAATTGACAACTTAAAATATTTAAGAAATTTATAGAAAAATTTATTTGTGTCATTTGAATTGACAACTCTCAAAATTACATTTGGATGATATAAATTGAGAAAGAGGGAATAACATGTATTATGTGAAGATTACATAAAAAAAATTATTATGAATCACAATAATTAACATCTTAAAATATTTAAAAAATTTATTTGTGTCATTTGAATTGACATTTCTCAAAATTTCATTTGGGTGATATAAATTGAGTAAGAAGGAATAACATGAAGATTACATTAAAAATTTCTTATAAATCACAATAATTAATAATTTAAAATACTTAAAAATCATATTAAAAATTTTAGTTGTCTCTAAACTTCAGCAATTCCACATAAATTAGGACAAATAAAGCAACGTATATTGGGTCCGTATTGGCACGGGATCTTTGTGTCTAGCCCTATATAATAAGTGGCAAAGAAGCAGGCTGCTCATGGTCAACATACCTGTTTCAGCTTCTTCAACTGTGATTTTACTATATTACTCCTAATTAATTATTATAAGTTATTTATGTATTAAAAAATTAAGAATATTTAATAAAACAATGACTGTTTTAGCTGCTTCAATCGTGCTTTTACTATACCACTCATAATTAATTATCATGTCATTTAAGTACTAAGAAATTAATAATATTTAATTAAAAAGGATAAAATAGACATAAAATAATAAATTATTTTCTTATGTTTTTATAAGTCATTTAAGTATTAAAAAATTAATAATATTTAATAAAAAATGATAAAATAGATATAAAATGATAAATTATTTTTTGATGCTTTAAATTAATTTGACGTCTTATATGTGACCACTTAAAAAATATAAATTAGTTTTTAATATTTTAAATTAACTTGACGTCTTATATGGGACTATTAAAAAAATTTTACAAGAATTTGTTATAATAATTTTACTATGTCACTTCTAATTAGTAGAATAGAAGAAAAATGTCACGACTCAAAAATGAGAGTCATGATAGCACTTATCGCGGCGCATTTTGACATGTAAGCTTATCACCCAAACTGATATTAAAAGAGAAAACGACAGAAATATCTCAAGATAAGGCTTCTAGAATGAAGCCGAACCATATAAGTAATCATAATAATGCAGAAAGAACTTATCCAAAATACCAATCATGCCCAAAATCAGATGTCAATAGTGTAAGAACTACTAATATACTCCAAGAGTCAAATACATCAAAAAAGTAACCACAAAGGAATAATAATTGTCTCTAAATATTAATAAAGACATAACTACTATAGAAAGATAGAGGTGAACTTCCAACAATCGCTCGAGTCAGGCAATAAGGCGCAATCGATCTAGGACTTGCACCGAAAGGGCGCAGTATGCATGAGTACGGTCCACTTGTACTCAATAGGTATCATAGGCCGACCAAGCAAAGTAGTAAATAAAGCATACAAAATATACACTAAGGGCATGTCACCTGCAATCAAAAAATGTCCCACACCGCTTGCACTAACAGTTCTAATATGTCTCACATATATTGCAACATCACATCAAGATAGAACAAAAGTATGTATTATATCACATATAAGAAGAACAAGGGGGAACATGCGTATACAAGAACATCAAATACAAGTAAAAGAAGATACGATAAATACATAGATGACAAGTCAATATGACAGTACAACACAACATAACACAATAAAGTAAGTGTAATGTATATGATGATGATGATGCACTAGGTCGTCGCACAACCTCCGGGATCATCGCACAATTTTCGTATACACCTATAGAGCTAAAGCTTCCCGATATAGGACCTATGGAGGGTTCGTCAACTCGTATACAATCCACATATCTCATATCTCCGTTTCAGCACATCCCTCGGGGAAGGTTTTAAAAATATGTTGTCAATGTTTCTCAGATGTTTTCACGGTGGTACCAATGTTTCATGAATGAATATGATATGAGGATGTAATGCTCATAATCAATCACAATGAGTATTTTCACAACCAACCACAATGACATATTGTCACAGCCATATGAGTCAATATCCACTCATTATTGTGGTTTCATCCATGAATTTCCACATGTCTCAGATGCCAAATAAAATATAAATGTAATCACAATACACCAATGGTATCATATTAAGTATCTTAACAACACAATACAATTATTCACATGTATTCAAGGCTATTAATATCACATGGGACCCCACACGATTACACATATCACATAATAACTCAATTTTGACAATTACATCACATATAGGCCCCCATATGGCACAACACATAAATAGTCATTTTTCATGGTTAGTTCTCACCATTAACATGCATTTTTACTATCCAGCCCAGTCTGAAAGAGTTAAGTCATAACCTACCTCAAAAGCCAAAATCGGTCTGCTACACTTGAACCTGAGACCTTACCTTTCATGAACAACCCCAAACTCCACTAAAAATATCAAATATGAAATTTATGCGCTAAAATAAAACCAACGACACTCATATTGACTACTTTTGGTTCAGGGTCAAAACGAACCCTCGAAATTGATTTTTGAAAAAGAAGAGCAAAATCAAAACTTTACTTCAAAAAAAAAAAACTACAGCTGAAAATCCAAGTTAAATCGAGTCAAAAATGAGGTTCAAATAGAAGAAAAATCATTTTTGAGCTTTATCGGGTAAAATCTTTAAAATTCGGATTAAAATCAAGAATCGGAGTTATTTTGAAGATTAAATTGATGAAAAACTAACTATAAGATAAAAAACATTATTCAAGTAAGAAATGAGTAAAATTTGGGTTTTAAATCTGCCCTAAGATTTTTGGGGTTTGAGAAATTAATCAAGAAATTACTAAGAAAAGGGTGAATTCTTACCTTAAATCCATAATAAAACCAAGAAATAGATGTTAATCAGCTTTTCAAGCTCCCACAAACTTTACTTTTAAGCTCCCACACTATTTTAGGGTTTAACTGTCGAGAAGCAAGGTGAAAATGTACAAAATGAGCCAAAAATAGGTGAAAAAAAGCTGTAATATTGCAGTTTTTTTACAATATTTAGTGCAGGTTTTTCACTTAAGTCGAAACGAATTTCGAACGGGTGCCTGAGATTCGTTCGGAGTCTGATATATACAAACGAACTATGCAACCATACTAAATTCGACGTTCCAAACGCAATGACGATATCATATTTTCAAAAAAAAGTATCGTTTTCATAAAATTGACCCCTGAAACCCGAAATCATAATTTTTCAAATCGGGGCTCAAAATGAGATTTAAATCGTAAAATCATACCAAACACGCTACCACCCTAAAATCGACATTCCGGATCTGCTGGAGAAGTTGAATTTTTCATCCGAGATTTTTTCAATCAAATGTGGGTCCCACACCCATATTTTTAATTTTCTAACTTCCCGACCAATAGGTCGAAATGAGCTCGGGTGCATGGGGATCCGAACCAAAGGTCTACCTAGCCTAAAATTGATATTCCAAAATTGTTGGCGCAGTCCATTCGGCCATCAAAAACCACAATATCACATAGTAAATGATACAAAAATGCATCAAAAATTGTGCCAACCACTCCCATACTCCAGCAATATCATAATGCAATTACAGGGAAAGGTAAAATAGTCAAATCACACAAAATCACAAATTTCATATATTTTATCAAATTTTTAGGTCGTTATAAAAAAAATCATAAATCACAGTAATTAAAAAATAAATTATTTTAAAAATATAATTGATCATCAATGCCACAAAAGTTTGAACAACTTAAAATATTATTATAAAAATTTCATCAATCTAAATATAATAATATATGCCTAACTTAGAATTTATCAACCAAACAAATAAAAATTTTAACTAAATGGTAGAATTATACATAACAGAGAATTTTTAAGGATCAACATTGGGCCGTGCGTAGCACGACGTAAGCCGGCTAGTTCTAAAAGAAATTGTCAAAAGTTTGAAAGGTGGGATTTATTCAAGAAATTTTTCCAAGTTTTCGAAAGACAAAAATTGTCCAAATTAAAACATAACAAAAATAGACTTCTCTAGTTCAAATAAGGAAGTATATAAATACTAAAATTTAATTGATTCCAAAATTTTAAAAATATAAAAAATTATGAAAAGATGATTTTGTCTAAAGCGGAACCTTTTAATGTTGAGCAAAAAGTTCAAATCACTTTTTAAGGATCTTTACACTTTTAATATATTATAGATAGATATAGATTATAGATTATAGATTATAGATTATAGATATAGATTATAGATTATAGATATAGATTTTGTCTGTTCCTAAATAAATAGTGTGTGATTTGTACACAACATTTTTTTTGGAAAAATTACAGAAAGTAGCATATTTAATACTATAATTACAATAACTAGCAACACTTTTGTAAAATTATAGTTTATAGCAAGAGTAATTACTCATTAACTAGGCAAGTGCGCATTTTACTCTCACTACTTTACATTTTTCTATTTCCACACCACTATTTCACCTCCCCCAAATATAGTCATATCTTTTACCTTTTTTTTCATCTTATTTTTTTATCATTTTATATTTTTTAATTTTATTTTCACTTTATTTTCTCTCTTCTAATTCTCTCTTCTTCTTCTTTTTTCATATTTGAAGATAATTATCTCCATGATCTTTAAGATTTCAATATAAAACATCATTATTGTCTTTAATTCTCTTATATCTCTACCTTTTTTACTTTATTAGTTTTTTTTCATCTTATTTTTTTATTTTGATTTCTTTTTCTTTTTCTTTTTTATTTATTCTTTCCGCTTTATTTTCTCTCTTCTATTTCTCTTTTTTTTCCTTTTTCGTTTTTTTCCTTTCTCAAATCTTTTTTTCTTTTTCTATTTTCATTTTGTTCTTCTTTTTTCGATTTTATTTTGTTTCTTTTTTTTCTTTTATTTTTATACTTCTGTTTCTCTTTCTTCTTCTTCTTTTCTTTTTCACTTCTCTTTTTTTTTTGTTTTTTTGTTTTTGTCTTTTTATTTTTTTTTATTTTTTACCCTTCTATCTCTAACTTTTATTTTGAAAAGACACATATGTATATCACATACACAAATTCAAAAAACATACAAAATACATAGTCATACAGATCTGAATATGTATTTCAGGATAAAACATACATATGTATTTACGAAATACATATCATATTCATATTAAACATTTACAAACATAACTATACTATATATCTCCATATATATTTGCGAAATAAAAATGTGACTCATAGAAAATAAGAATATACTTACGGATCGGGTATGTATTCTATAAATACATATGCAGAGCTATATATATTTTATACGGTGTTGAATTTATTTTTGAACTGTACATACTATATCATTTTAGAGGGTAACATATGTACTTATTTATGTTCTTTTACTATTTAAGATATGTATCATATATTTTTTTAACCTATATGTATATGTATATAATTGTCATTTTTGTTATAGAGATTTTGTGCCTTATATGTTTATATATACATGTGAGTCATATATGTATTTTGTAAATACATATGCAGATATACATGTATGTTCTTTACCGTAAATATATAAGCAAATCTGTATGTCTATTTAGTTTGTATATTTTTTGAATATGTATATACCATATAGATATTTGTCTTTTTAAAATAAAAGATAGAGATAGAAGAGTAAAAGAAAATAGAAAAAAACAAAAATAAAAAATAAAAATTCAAAAAAAAAAGTGATAAAGGAAAATAAAAAAAGAGAAATAGAAACTAGAAATAGAAGTGTAAAAATAAAAGCGAAAAGAAATAAAAAAAAAAAAGAAGTACACGAAAAAAAATATGAGAAAAGGAAAAAAATGAAAAAAGAAAAAAAAAGTAGAAGAGAGAAAATAAAGTGGAAAGAAAAAAATGAAAAAGAAAAGGAAATTAAAAAAAAATGAAAAACTAACAAGAAAAAATAGTTAGAGATATAAGAGAATGATATTTTGAAATTTTGAATATCATGGAAATAATAATCTTCATATTTGAGTTTGATTTGGAAAAAGAATCTACTAATTTAAATAAGAGTTTAATTAGATGGGATAATTATTCCTTATGTAACTCAACTAATTTGAGTAAAACAAGGGCAATAAATCTTGTTGTATATGTATTTTAGAGCAACAATTTACTTAAATACAAAATACAATTTGCTATTTTTTGTAATTATGAAACTGTTGCTATAAAAGTTACAATTAAAGCTCTATAGTTGTTGTTTTTGAAATTTTCCTTTTTTTTTACTAATTAAGGCTTAATTTTTTTTATTATGTAAAATTCTGCTCATTTAAAGAATGGTGAATTCGAAATAATGTTATTAATATCTTGTTGATTAGCTAAAGCATTATTTATTCGAAAACAAAATAAAACGCAACATTGATTTAGGAATTAGTTTGAGAATAAGTTATTCTGAGATTAAATATACTGAAATTAGCTATCGCGGTATTAATTGTTCCATTATTTCATCTTTGAAGTGAAATAAAAATAACACAATAATTCAAAAGTAATTAATTAAAAATGAATTGTCCTTATTTCAATCAAGGAATAAGATCATCCTAAAATTTTAATCTCAAAATTACTTATCCTTAAGCCTCCGCACCAAACTGGCCTAGTAGTAATTAATTTGAAAGCAAGAACAACTAAACATGATAAAATAATTATTCTTTACGGGGCCGACTCAAGGGCTAAGCAAGTGAAGCAATGGCTTGTGGTCCCTAAAATTTTAAGGCCTTATTTTTTTAATTATTATGTGTGATGTAGATTGTCTTAATACAGAATTTAAAAAATAAAAAAATTATTTATTTTGAAATAGAGATCAAAACTAAGTCATAAATATCTGTGTGGTTATAAATCATCTGAAGAAAAATGAGATTTACAAAAATTAAAAGTATCTTCTTCTTTTTTATTTTAATTGAAATTTTATGGTAGAAAAGTACAAGGTCTTTATATAAAAAGTTACTTAGTCAATGTGATTGATTGACAAGGATGATTAGCCATCTATATTCTAATAATACTCCTTTCGTTTTAATTTATGTCTCTTAGTTACTATTTAAAGAGTCACAATTATTTTCTTTGAACATGATTTTTTAAAAATATTTTAAATTGTTAACTAAATAGACTTATATTATTTTTTATAGGCAAAATGGTTCAATGGACCCTTGTACAATGTCGGTTTTGTAAGTTACACTTTGATAACGCTCAATCTACAGCTCTCGTAGGAGTGTAAAGTGGTCGATAGCAAATATAGAACCCAACCTGGGTTGGATGTCAATCCCACAGGGAATAGCTTGGCCAACAAGTAAGTAGAATTACTAAACTTTAGGTGCAAGTCTCGTAAGAAGGGGGGATTGTAATGTGTAACCAAAACAATAAAGTAAAAGCTGAAAATAGCAAAGTAAAAAGAGAGAGATTGTCACGTTGGTTGTAAATAATGAGAATTGAAGCGTTGGGGTTATGTCCACCTCCTGAGTTATACGTCTCTATTAACTATGAGTGTGTAGAATTCCGACATGCATGTGCTTATAGAGAATTGTATTCGATGGTAAATCCAGGCGTCTTTCGACCTATTCGAGGATTATTTCACTTTAACTCTTTCGAGCTTAAAGCGTGTCTAACGGTACAAATTCTCCAAGAGGTTAATCCAGTTACGGCACTAACTGTTTAGTAGGGAATTTAGGGGGTGACCCTACTACCTTGACATTATCTCTTTTCCAGACAAATAACCTTTCTTTCGAACAAGTTAAATGTTATACTGGCGTATTCTTGCTTTTGCAACCACAAAGAATGTAGATTAAGATGAAGAGAATAATGATATAAGCATCATACGCGTCACGAACTCACAAACTCATAGCAATAGATAGTATTTCAGTTGGCTTTCATAACCCCAACAGAGAAGTTTAGTTACCCATGAATGCAAAGGATATCACGATTTGCATGGTTGATGGCGTGAGAAGTAGGTGATAGGCGTGTGGTTTTGGTGATTCCCTAGCAAGTAACAATTCTCTTGTTGTGGAATTTAAGAATAGAATAATAGATTAGAAGTGTTTGTAGTGGAAGATGAGAGAGATGGAAGAAAATTAATTGTTGAATTAAGTGAAGAATTGAAAGATAGAAGAATGAATAAAAATCTCTAACATGATAGGGTATTTATAATACTCCATCCTTGACCCAAATATACTAGGGTAAGGTTACAATATCATAATCCAAATAAACTAATGAAATACATAACCTAATTGTACTAGGTTAATGTATCTTTGTAAAAATCCAGCTTTGTATCTGTAAGTCCCCAAAGTCTTCAGAATTGTTGTTTTAGCCCGGGACAGATTTTCCATGCAGCAGTTTTGGTCCAGGTCCCCAGAGTCTTCAGAAATGCTGTTTTAGCCTGGGACAGAGTTTCCATGCAGCAGTTTTGGTCCTTAGGCGTGTAAACTCCCTTTCCTTCCTTCATGAGCTTTCTTTTGCGTCAAGTAAGCCATAAAATGCTGAATTTTGCATCATTTATACCTGAAACTTTACTAATCATGTTCGTTAGCTCATTTATAGGAAAAAGGACTAAAAGTGCATGAAATATATAATTTGTTCTCAAAACTAGGCTAAAATATGGGCAAAATATATTGATATAGGCGCGTAAATTCGCCTATCATCAACACCCCACACTTGAAGCTTTGTTCGTCCTCGAACAAAATATCATGTCCTTCTAAACATCAACTTAGGGTTTTACAGCAACAACACAAAACATTCTTCAAGACAAGCACAACAATTATCAACAGAGAGAAGCTTTCCGATTATAAGTAGAAGCAATTTAACCTCAAGCATAGACTCGTGATGGTGATCAACTCGCATGCAAACATTAAGGTGCATAGAATCATATACAACTATCCAAGACTCATCAACCATGTGTGTCTCACAATATAGTACCCATAATCACTCACAAGTATAGCATATGTTTCAAACATGGGTATCAAAATGTCCTTGCTCTCACTCTCACAAAGAATTCATATGTAGCAACTGATGACCATAGGCTTGTCCTTAATGTAGTACTCCACTAAATGTCGGAATGTTAAGATTAGGATCAAGTAGGTCTTTTGATGGTTGTAATGTAGGCTAAGGGACGGGTAGGATCAACTATTTTGGCCAGAAATAGTGACTAAGTTCCTAAGCACTTTAATACATCACATTGTATTATTGACACTTTTTTCTTTCAACCTTTCTTTCTTTTATTCTTCCACCCTTGTTCTCCTCTTTTGTTTTTCAATTTTAAGCACAACTCACTTTTCAGCTTTCTTTTCCTTTTTCTTTTCACAACATACCTCTTATGATAGCATTTTTTCTTTTTCATAACACATTCAAGAACCATTACAATTTAAAGCATCATACTCACCCAATTTCCTCTTATGTTGTCACATGACTTTTTCACTTTAAAGCACTTAGGAATTTGGATCAAATTACGGTCTTGAAAAAAATGGATTAGGCTTACATACAAGGTTGTCAAAGAAATAGGCTAAAGGCTCAAAAGGGTTTAACTAGGATGATGTCTATGGGTAGGTAAAACTGAAGGTAAACAAATATAGGTTGCCATAGAAATGCCTAAATCATATCCTAAACTTACACTTCTTATTTTCACTTTGCATACATACCAGGCATGTTCTAGCATCAGCCACATACATAGAATATACTATTATCTCACACACACAAGGCACATGGTCGACTTGATTAGAAGTAATATAGACTCTCGACCCAACAATTGAAGGAATTAAATCACACAATATCACATAATGAGTCACAACTAGAGCCTAAACGTCTCAATAGTCACAATTGTAGCACATACTCTTATTCTAATCTCATGCTGCCTATCAAAATAATTTCATGCGTAGCTAGAAAAAATTTGACTCCTAAAAAAAACTAAAAAAACGTCAAACGAAAAAAAAAACAAAAAAAAAACGGAGACTCAAAACAAAAAAAAACAAAGTAAACAAACAAACATACAAACATAGGTGCAAACAAAGAAGTATAGCATGCGATTCTGCCACCCCACACTTAGACGGGACACTGCCCTCAGTGGAAAATAAATGCGAAGAACCTGGTTAGTCGGACCCTTCATCAATGTCGGGGGTCATACCCCCGTCGTCTGAATCATCATAAGAGTCGTCGTCAGAGTTCTCCTCCTCGTCAGAATCAGGCAAGCGTCTATCATCATCAGTCGGCACATCATCGTCTAGAGGTTCCTCAAAATATACGCCCACTCCACACATCTCCCGCGCATTCCTGTTCATTGGGTAGTCGTGGTCCAGCTGTTGGAGCTCTTCAACAGTTGGAATACGTCCACCACTCATCATAGTAAATCGTGTCATGCCATAGAGATGACGGAAGAAACTCTCATCACGAGCATGTCTCTCCGCAGTAGTAAGGTTGACTCCATGAGTTGTTTTCGCATCTTTGACCTTGGTGAGGTCAACCTTCTTTGGGTTATGTGGGAGTTTGTGGTCAGCTGGTTCCTCTTCGACATCCTCCTTCCGCAACATTGTTGTCAACAAATTGCCGAATGTGAAATGGGACCTTTTGTGGAGTCTGGCCTTTCTCATGGTAGATCGAATGATTACCCCAAAGTTGATAGGGACATTTGTCATCAAAGTATAAACCAAACACACTCTATCACTTGATATCTTGGTGTATTGAGTCCCAGGAATAAGACATGAGTTGACAATACGCATCCAGATTCTTGCTTCCCTATTTAGTGGAGCATAGGGGAAGGTGTTGTGTCGACCTGTTTCTTTATGTCTGCCCCACCTTGCCATTGATCTACTTCCACAAAGCGTGTGTCGTATCGCTATATAAGGAGGCCTGTAGTACAGTTCTTTGAATGGTGCTGTGTCGACCGAAGGTAAGCCAAGAAAAGAGTTGATCCAATCCGCGGTGAGCTGTAACACTTGGCCCCGAATTTTGACTTCATTGCCTGTTGTGTTCGGCGACCAGTTGGCATAAAACTCTCTTGTTAAGTCAAGATTGCACTCTCCCATGTCGCGGAAGATGAAATCCAGCTTCAAAGCCATTATTTTTGCCAACATTCGCGGCTCCTTCTTTGCTAAGGTCTCCTTGTTGATCAAGTCGACGTGCACATATTTTGTTTCTTTGTTGCTGCTGTACCATGCTTTGGCTTCTTCCTCAAGAACCCATTTTATTCCGAACATTCTGCGTGGTAGGTGTGCTGAGGATGATTCTCCTTGGTCTTTTCGACTTCTCTTTTTGCCCTTTTGGGACGTGGTAGCCTTCTCCTTGCCTTGCCTTGCTTTAGGTGCCATTGTACCTGAGACTAGAAATAATGTTAGTTGCAGCACAATCTCACATGATACAATCTATATGCAAGCACTAGGGGTACCACCCCACACTTAGTCTTGTTAGCACAAATCAGTGAAGTGAAAGTGGTCGAGTACTCAGATTTCGTCGACATACGTTTTAGGATTGTATTCCGACAAGAAAATCAGCATTGCATCACTTATTTGCAGCCATTGGACTACTTTCATGGTAGATATAGCATCACCACGACATAGGGGTTATCTCATGGAATCGTTATTCTTACAACAAGCACAACCTCCTAAGTCGATAGGCACTATAATCTTATCCCGATGGTCGGGATAGTTTATCATGTAAGCATCCAAACAACAATCTTAAGCAATATTCATAGCCATATCAATTCAGCAATTATCATAACAATGCTATTGAAACCAAATTCAAGTCGGAAACAAGTCAATGATTCCCTACGGACATATTCACTCACATGATTTTGCAACAACAATCCAAACACATGAACCTCACCATCAATATTATATGATTGAGCAATTTAGAATAAGCATAGAAACGTAGTACTTACGATAAATAGATGAAGAATAAGAGAGTACTTACTTGCTTGAATCTTGTGGAGAAGTTGTTGTGAATTGGAAGAGCAAAAGAAGAAAATTTTGAGAAGATTTGGAGGGTTATGCGGCGCCTTTAGGGTTGTTTCTAATGTGGTTGTGTTATAAAACCAAGTCCCCTTTATATAGGAAGAGTATGGGTCGGGTTATGACCCATTTACAATCGGATTTGGGGACAAAAACACCACATATGCGGCGCATATCACTCGGCATATCAATGACATATGCGGCGCATTATCTATGGCATAATGGGACATATGCGCCGCATAGTCTATGGCATTTGTAGACATATGCGCCGCATAGTCTATGGCACATGAGATACTGAGACCAAATGCCATAGCATAGGCGGCGTATAGTCAAAAGCATACCTAGGAATAGGCGGCGCATAGTGTATAGCACACTAGATTCCGAGTCCTTAGGCTATAGAATAGGTTGTGCATCGTTCGTGGCCTATTTTTACCAAGGCCTAGCCTTCCTCGAAGCCTATTTTGACGTGAGAAAGGTTCAATTCATAGCCTTATGCATCACCATTCCTAACTTACCAACTTTACCATACAATGCGTCCAAATCGTCAATTGAGATCAATCTCCTCGTCGCATACTTCTTGCACCTATATTAGCTCAAAACAAAATAAAAACGATTAGTACGATGGGTTTCCTCCCACCAAGCGCCTTAGTTTTGGTCGTGGCACGACTCTTATTTTTGGATTTTCATTTATCAAAAAGAAAAAATATTAAAACGACGAAACGATAAAACGATAAAACGACAAAACAATAAAACAATAAAACGATAAAACGATGGGTTGCCTCCTATCTAGCGCCTTATTTATTGTCGTGGCTCGACGTAGTAATCTCGAGTACTTAGACTTCGTCGAGATAAGTGAAGGCCATGTCATTCATCGAGTCAAGAGGACCGATATATGGCTTAACACGTTGGCCATTCACTTTGAAGACAACACCATCATTGTCTTCCAATTCGACTACTCCAGACGAGTAGACTTGGATGACTTTAAATGGACCAGACCACTTTGATTTTAACTTACCTGGGAAGAGCTTGAGTCTGGAGTTAAAGAGTAGTACCATGTCACCTTTTTGGAAGTCACGTCGAACAATCCGCTGATCATGATACTTCTTCATCCGCTCCTTGTATAAATCTGATCTTTCATATGCATGGAGACAAAATTCATCTAGTTCGTTCAGCTGCTCCAACCTCAGGTTCTTCACATCATCCCAATTCAGATTCAAGTGCTTCAATGACCACAATGCCTTGTATTCAAGCTCGATGGGTAGATGACAAGCCTTCCCATAAACTAGCTGATAAGGTGACATGCCAATGGGTGTCTTGAATGCAGTCTTATACGCCCATAGTGCATCATCTAGCTTTCAAGACCAGTCCTTCCTATTCGCGTTAACCGTCTTGGCAAGGATTTGCTTGATCTCGCGGTTGGAAACCTCAACTTGTCCACTGGTTTGGGGATGATAAGGCGTAGCTACCTTGTGTTGCTTGACTCCATACTTGGCCAATACAGATTTGAATAGCTTGTTGCAAAAGTGAGATCCTCCATCACTTATGATAGTACGAGGTACTCCAAAGCGAGAGAAGATATTCTTCTTTAAAAACGCTACAACACGCTTTCCTTCGTTGTCGGCCAATGCTACAGCTTCCACCCATTTCGATACATAATCCACAGCAACCAAGATGTACTTCATTCCAAACGAATTCACGAATGGACCCATGAAATCAATACCCCACACATCAAAGAGTTCTACCTCCAGAATTTTGGACATAGGCATTTCATGGTGTTTTGAAATAGCACCTTGACGTTGGCATTGGTTACACCTTCTCACATAGTCGTGTGCATCTCTGAATATTGTAGGCCAATAATAACCACTTTGCAAGACTTTCCTTGCCGTTCGATTCCCTGCATGATGTCCTTCAACTTGCGAAGTGTGGCATGCTTCCAATATAGCAGGCACTTCTTCATGGGATATACATCGTCGAATGATACCATCCGCGCATCTTCGAAACAAATAAGGCTCATCCCAATAGTAGTGCTGAACGTCATGCATAAACTTCCTCCATTGGTGGTAAGATAAATTGGAAGGTAACACATTACTCACCACGAAATTTGCAAAGTCGGCATACCATGGTAATTTCTCCATTGATGTCGCTAGTATCTCCTCGTCAGGGAATGCATCATCAATCTGATTTCCTAGTTGCGCCACATACTCATTCTCAAGTCTAGATAGGTGATCAGTCACTTGGTTCTCGCAACCTCTTCTATCTTTGACTTTGAAATCAAACTCTTGCAGCAGCAATACCCATCGAATCAGCCTTGGTTTTGCATCCTTCTTCGTCATTAGATACCTAAGAGCTGCATGGTCTGTATGAACGATCACCTTAGTACCCAATAGATAGGCACGAAACTTCTCAAACGCATACACAACCGCTAAGAGCTCTTGTTCAGTAACAGTGTAGTTCCTTTGGGCTTCATTTAGGACCTTACTTGCATAATAGATAGGATGAAACAATTTCTCCTTTCTCTGTCTAAGAACAGCACCAACGGCTACACCACTAGCATCACACATGACTTCAAATGGGAGTGTCCAATCTGGTGCTACCATAATAGGGGCTTCAATGAGTTTTCCTTTGAGGCATTCGAATGCCTTTAAGCAATCTTCATTAAAGTCAAACTTTGCATCTTTCTCCAGTAGTTTGCACAATGGACTAGAAATTTTGGAGAAGTCTTTGATGAATCTACGATAGAATCCAGCATGGCCAAGAAAACTACGAACTCCCTTCACCGAAATTGGAGGTGGTAGCTTCTCGATTACCTCTATTTTTGCGCGATCAACCTCTATTCCTCTTTCAGAGATCTTGTGCCCAAGAACGATTCCTTCTTTTACCATGAAGTGGCACTTCTCCCAATTCAGCACAAGGTTGAACTCTACACATTTTTGTAATGCCATGCTCAAGTTCGCCAAACATGCTTCAAAGGACTCACCAACAACTGAAAAGTCGTCCATAAATACCTCCAAAGTGTCTTCTACCATATCAGAGAAAATAGACATCATACAACGTTGAAAGGTGGCTGGTGCGTTACATAACCCGAATGACATGCGTTTGAAGGCAAACGTACCATATGGGTATGTGAACGTTGTCTTCTCTTGGTCTTCGGGAGCAATACAAATCTGATTATAACCTGAATAACCATCCAAAAAGCAAAACCATCCTTTCCCCGCTAATCGATCTAGCATTTGGTCCATAAATGGCATGGGGAAGTGATCCTTGAGCGTCCAAGAATTCAGCTTGCGGTAGTGCATGCATACTCTCCATCCAGTAACGGGCCTGAGTAGAATAAGCTCATTCTTTGCATTCGCGACCACCGTCATGCCTCCTTTCTTAGGAACACATTGCACAGGACTCACCCATGTACTATCAGAGATAGGGTATACAACTCCTGCGTCTAACCACTTGATAATCTCCTTCTTCACCACTTCTTGCATTGGTGGGTTTAATCGCCTTTGATTTTCAATGGTGGGTGTGCACTTTTCTTGAAGCTGAATTTTATGAGTGCAAATCCCAGGTGGAATACCAATGATATCCGCAATGGTCCATCCAATAGCTCTAATATACTTGCGTAAGATTGCAATAAGAGCTGCAACTTGTTGCTCACCCAAATCGGTTGCAACTATGACTGAAAAAGTATTTCCGCTTCCTAAGAATGCGTACTTCAAATGGCTTGGCAGCTCCTTCAATTCTAACGTGGGTGGCTCTTCAATAGATGGCTTAGCTGGTGGTGTGGGTCGATTCTTAAGATCAAGATCCAGCTTCTTGGGGGTGTAGCGATATGTCCCTAATCCCGATAGAGCACAAATATCTTCATCAGAAATTTCAGCATCATTATTCTCTCCTTTCATGAGCAAAACCTCCAAAGGATCATTAAGAATTCACTCTTCAGCAAGTAACTCTTTCTCATCATCAAAGACAACATCAGCCATAGAAAATACACTCAGATCTTTGGGTTGCTTCATTGATTTGCAAATATCAAAGCGAACCACTTCATCATTTATTCGGAATGAAAGCTCATTAGCTCTCAAATCTATGAGCACACTTCCCGTAGCAAGGAAGGGGCGTCCTAGGATTATGGGAACCTCTGAATCTGCTTCACAATCCAAGATGACAAAGTCTGCTGAAAAGATAAATGAAGAAACCTTTACCAAGACATCGCATAAAATACCAACCGGTCGTTTCACCGACCTATCCGCCATAACAAGCCTCATATTAGTTGGTGTAGGATCTCCTAACCCCAACTTCTTGTAGATCGATAATGGCATCAAGTTGATGCTGGCTCCTAAGTCACACAATGCTTTGGCAAAGTTCAAAGATCCGACGGTGCAAGGAATCGTGAAAGCTCCGGGGTCGTCCTTCTTCTGAACTATCGATCGGGTAGCAATTGCACTACAATGATGCACATCATCTTTCAGCTCATAACTTGCTGCCCTCATTTTAGTCAAAAGATCTTTCATAAACTTCGCATACCCAGGCATTTATTCAAGTGCCTCTACCAATGGGACATTAATGGTCAGCTGCTTCAACATAGTCATAAATTTGTTGAACTTAGTGTCATCGGCCACCTTCTTCAATCTTTGTGGAAAAGGTGGTGGTGGGTATGGAAGTGTTCTCTCCATGGCTTTCTTCTCCTCTTACTTCCGTTTATCATTTTTTTCAGGCTGCACGTCACTAGGTATGGCGTCAATGTCTTCTGCTACGTCAACCACTTGCTTGCCTTTTGCTGAAGTTTCCAGCACCTTACCACTTCTGGTAGTGATGGCCATGCATGACCCATCATTCCTTGGGTTTTGCACAGTATCGCTCGGTAAGGTTCCAGCCTTTCTTTGATTGAATGCTGCTGAAAGTTGGCTCAATTGCTGCTCTATTTGCTTGATAGAAGTGGAATGAGAATCAACTAATTGCTTCATGGGGGCCAAATCGTCAATTACCTCCTTAACTCCCGCGCTCCTTGCTTCCACTCCTTTTAATAACTTAGCCATCATGTCTTCCATAGAGTTAGATGTGGTGGTGTCACGTTTACCAGGGGGAACGTACAAACCACTTTTTTCATTATTTTTCTTCCAACTACCTTGGTCTTTGCTTCCAGATTTATCATAATAGTTCCGACCTTGGTTTCCTTAGGTATTCCCTCGGAAACCCCCTGATTGTTCAAGTAGTTGGCCTCCTCTTCCGAATCAGATTCGTCTCTTCCTTTTGACGCAATAACTTTCACTTTTTCAGTCTTCCCTAATAGATGCTTTGTAAGAAGATCCATTTGGGTTTTCATGTGCGCCATATCTTGATCACGTTCTTCTTCTCTTCTTCTTTGGTCTGCAGACATGCCAATAGATAAAGTGGGGCTTGCTACCTCAGAATCCCTGGTATGCCAAGCTCTACTTTGCTTTGTCATGCGATCTAGCATATTGCTTGCTTGACCAAAGGTGAGGTCCATAAAAGAACCTCCAGCTGCGTTGTCCACCACTGGTTTAGTTACTGAATTCAAGGCTCTATACAAGATCTCCATGAGGTGAACATTAGTCATGTGATGGTTTGGGCATCTCGTTAGCTTTGTTTTGAACCTCTTCCATGTTTCGTGAAGAGCTTCAGAGAGAAGCTGACGAAAGTTGCTGATTTCATCTCTCAATTGAGCCCTCTTGGATGGCGGAAAGAATCTTTCTAGGAAAGCGTCTCTCAATTGCCTCCAATTTGTAATTGAATCAGGAGTCATCCCATTCAACCAAAGTGTTGCCTCCCCAGACAGAGACAATGGAAATAGACGTAATCGAATAGCATTCTGACCAACACCAGGATTGTCAAAAGACTTGCATGTAGAAATAAAGTTGATGAGATGCATATTCGGATCATCGCCTGCTAGTCCACCAAATAACCCCTTGAGTTGCAATAACTGAATCATGGTGCTAGTGATGTTGAATTTGGCTCCGGGCGCTAATGGTGGTGGAATTATAGCTCCAGTGGCTCCGGCACCATCAAGATCATCATCATCATCGTCGAAAGCTGGTTGCAAAGGTTGGCGATCATATCTATACCGAGCTTGTCGACCTCTTCGATTGGCAGGTGTTATAATTTCAGCATCACGCCTAGGGTTTAGTAACTCGTCATCACCTAAATCTTCATCGTCAGGATTTGTTGCTCGCCCAGGATTATCAATGTTTTGTTGTTGGACTTGAGCAGCGGCAAGAGCAGCTAATCTTGCTTGCTCGTGTTGAGCAGCCATCCTGTCGATTTCAGCTTGTGCTTCCATTCTTCTAATTCGTTGTGGTTCAGGATTGATTGGTAATAACGGTTGACCAGAACTTCTAGTGTGGGGCATGCACTAAAAGAAAAACCTGCAATAAACAAAAACAAAAACTAAACGTAAAAGTACGAGGATCTTTGACCAAAGGGTCTAGTAATTATCACGAACTTGATTGACACTCGTATTCCCCGGCAACGGCGCCAATTTTTGATAACGCTCAATCTACAGCTCTCGTAGGAGTGTAAAGCGGTCGATAGCAAATATAGAACCCAACCTGGGTTGGATGTCGATCCCACAGGGAATAGCTTGGCCAACAAGTAAGTAGAATTACTAAACTTTTGGTGCAAGTCTCGTAAGAAGGGGAGATTGTAATGTGTAACCAAAACAATAAAGTAAAAGCTGAAAATAGCAAAGTAAAAAAAGAGAGATTGTCACGTTGGTTGTAAACAATGATAATTGAAGCGTTGGGGTTATGTCCACCTCCTGAGTTATACGTCTCTATTAACTATGAGTGTGTAGAATTCCGACATGCATGTGCTTATAGAGAATTGTATTCGATGGTAAATCCAGGCGTCTTTCGACCTATTCGAGGATTATTTCACTTTAACTCTTTCGAGCTTAAAGCGTGTCTAACGGTACAAATTCTCCAAGAGGTTAATCCAGTTACGGCACTAACTGTTTAGTAGGGAATTTAGGGGGTGACCCTACTACCTTGACACTATCTCTTTTCCAGACAAATAACCTTTCTTTCGAACAAGTTAAATGTTATACTGACGTATTCTTGCGTTTGCAACCACAAAGAATATAGATTAAGATGAAGAGAATAATGATATAAGCATCATACGTGTCACGAACTCACAAACTCATAGCAATAGATAGTATTTCAGTTGGCTTTCATAACCCCAACAAAGAAGTTTAGTTACCCATGAATGCAAAGGATATCACGATTTGCATGGTTGATGGCGTGAGAAGTAGGTGATAGGCGTGTGGTTTTGGTGATTCCCTAGCAAGTAACAATTCTCTTGTTGTGGAATTTAAGAATAGAATAATAGATTAGAAGTGTTTGTGGTGGAAGATGAGAGAGATGAAAGAAAATTAATTGTTGAATTAAGTGAAGAATTGAAAGATAGAAGAATGAATAAAAATCTCTAACATGATAGGGTATTTATAATACTCCTATCCTACTCCTACTAGGCTAATGAAATAAATAACCAAATCCTAATATACTAATGAAATCCTTGACCCAAATGTACTAGGGTAAGGTTACAATATCATAATCCAAATAAACTAATGAAATACATAACCTAATTGTACTAGGTTAATGTATCTTTGTAAAAATCCAGCTTTATATCTGTAAGTCCCCAAAGTCTTCAGAATTGATGTTTTAGCCCGGGACAGATTTTCCATGCAGCAGTTTTGGTCCAGGTCCCCAGAGTCTTTAGAAATGTTGTTTTAGCCCGGGACAGAGTTTCCATGCAGCAGTTTTGGTCCTTAGGCGTGTAAACTCCCTTTCCTTCCTTCGTGAGCTTTCTTTTGCGTCAAGTAAGCCATAAAATGCTGAATTTTGCATCATTTATACCTGAAACTTTACTAATCATGTTCGTTAGCTCATTTATAGGAAAAAGGACTAAAAGTGCATGAAATATATAATTTGTTCTCAAAACTAGGCTAAAATATGGGCAAAATATATTGATATAGGCGCGTAAATTCGCCTATCATCACACTTCTACTTATATGTTTGTCATCTAGACCCCTGAACCCATTAAAAAATTATATTTTGTATCCTTTGACCGTTGATCGAACCTACATGGCATTGAAATTGCTGAGTAGGACGAAGTGCGTAAAGGCACTCGTCTAAGGTGCGAGTGGGGATCAATTTTTAGTCAATTTTATATTAAAATAATTAAAAAAAAATAAAAAGGCCACTCAACTTTTTTTTAATTTTTTTAATTTAAAAATATTTTTAAAAATTAAAAAATAATAAATTTAGAAAAAAATAAATAAAAATCCCTCTTCCCCAGCCCCCTCCCCCTCCAGCCATCCCCCATTCCACCCCCTCCCCCATCGACCCCAACCCTCTCTCCCCCACCCCCACTTCACCCCACCTCACCCTCATCCACCACCACCATTAACGTCTCATGCCCCCACCATTCTCTTACACCAAAATACAATCACACAGTATATTCACTCAACACACACCCACACAAAACATCTATTTTATTTATGGATTAGCAACTATACAACAATAATTCTCCACCCGTCAACATCAATATACGATACACTCACCATCTTTCTTTGTTCCGCAACTCATACACACAGACGCACCCCTTACTGAAAAAGACACATACACACACGGAGAGAGAGATCAAGGGAGAAATTGAGAGTAAGAAAACAATGAAGGAAAGGGCAAAAGCGGGGGAGATCGAGAGAAAAACGTAGAGAGTGTGATCGAATTCCGACTAGGTGCGAAGATAACCATTAAAACCGATGATCAAGATCTTCGCAGGAATCGACCATATTCACTGAAAAACAACTCAGAACTTGCCATCGTAGGAAAATCCGTCACCAGCGGTCGAAATCACTCGTGAAATACCATCACCGGTGAGCTACGAGTGAGCCACAAACATAATCTATTTCATTTGAGTTGTCCAGTTGGTTTGAGAATTTGTCCCATTTCCATTTTGGTTATCAAATGACTGTTCGTTAAGTCGTTTCCTCAGCTCTCACGCCCCCTTTGCTTTGTTCTCTCTCTCGTTGTTCAGCTCTCTTTCTTGCTCAATCTTTCTCAGATCTATGTGTGTGCGTGATATCAATGAAGAGTGTGCGGTGTGTGTGAGTTGAGTGTGTGTGTTTTACTCGGTAGCTGGGTGTGTTTGTATTGTTTTCTCTATATCAGGAAGCCATGGATCTCTATGTGTGTATGTGTTTTTATTGTATGGGTATAAAATCTGTGGAAGATGATTGTTGGAAGCTCATTGTGAGTGTGTGTGATGGTGTGTATTGAGAGTGACCATGAAAAAAGTTCGTTTGTAAGAAAAAAAAAAGAAATGGAGAAAGAAAAACAACAAAAAGAAAGAAATGGGGAAAGAGAATGGAGAAAGATGAACAACAAATAGAAAGAAATAGGGGAAGAGAGAGGAAAAAAATGAGGGGGGTTCTTTTTATTTATTTATTTATTTATTTTAATATGTAATATTTTTTATATATAAAAATGGAGTGGAAGATGATGTGGTACATGTGGCAGCTGATGTGGGAGAGTGTGTTACACTCACCCAAAAAATATTTAAAATATTGTTTTTTAGTGGGTTCAGGGGTCCAGATGACAAACATGTAAGTAGAAGTGTCCAACTTACAAAACCGACATAGTACAGGGGTCCAGAAGGTCATTTTGCCTTTTTTTATATAATTTTAAAATATGTAATTTTTTTATATATACAACAACAACAACAACAACAATAACAAGCCCAGTGTATTCCCACCAAGTGGGGTCTGAGGAGGGTAAAATATACTAAATCCATACCGCTACCTCCGAAAAAGTAGAGAGGCTGTTATCGATAGACCTTAGGCTTAAGATAAAGAATAGTTAGCAAGATCAAAGTAATACATGAAAACAGGATTGGTGGCATAACCGAAATAAGAAATAAGGACTAATAAAAATAGAAATACAAGAGACACGAAAATAAGAGTAATATGAAAATAAGAAATAAGAAAAGGACACCCACCTAGTAATAGTATACACTAGCAGCTCCTACCAATGGACACAGTCCTAGGGTTACTAACCCGGCTACACAAGAGCTCCCTAACTACAAGATACAATCCACCCTTGCACTAGCCTTCTACCTTTATCCGTGACCTCCATACCTTCCTATCTAGGGTCATATCCTCAGTCAACTGTAACAGCTCCATGTCATATCTAATCACCTCTCTCTAGTATTTCTTCGGCCTACCTCTACTCCTCCTGAAACCATCCAAAGCTAGCCTCTCATACCTACGAGCTGGGACATCTGTGCCCCTCCTCATTATATACCCAAACCATCTTAGTCTTCCCTTCCGCATCTTGTCTTTCACCGACGCCACTCCCACCTTCTCTCGGATAATCTCATTCCTAACTCTATCATCTCTAGTAAGTCTACACATCCAACGCAATATTCTCATTTTCGCTACCTTCTTGAATGTGAGAATTCTGGACTAGCCAATACTCCGCACCATACAGCATGGCCGGACGGACTGCCACTCTGTAGAACTTACCTTTAAGCTTTAAGGGCACCTTCTTATCACACAACACTCCCGAGGCGAGCCTCCACTTCATTCAACCTGCTCCAATACGTTTAGAGACATCCTCATCAATCTCGATATTCCCGTGAATCATAGACCTAACCCGAGATACTTAAAACTATCCCTCTTACAAACATCCTGGAAATCCAACCTCACCACCACTCCGTCCTCCTACTTCGAGTCACTAAACTTGCATTTCTTATACTCCGTCTTGGACCTACTCAACCTGAACCCCTTACCTTCAAGAGTTTGCCTCCAAACTTTCAATTTATCATTCACATACCCCGCGTCTCATCAATCAGCACTACATCATCTGCTAATAACATACACTAAGGCACCTCATCTTGAATACTCCGCCTCAACACGTCTATCACCAGTGCAAACAGAAATGGACTGAGAGTTGATCCCTGATGCAACCCTTCTCATCCGAAAAATGTTTTGAGTCTCCTCCCGTCATCCTCACCCGAGTCTACCCTCCCTCGCACATGTCCTTAATAGCTTTGATGTACACCTCCGGGACCCCTCTCACCTCCAATCATCTCCAAAGCACCTCTCTAGGGACTTATACTATATTTTTTATTTATAAAATTGAAAATTATTGTGTCTGAATTTATGCAGAACATTAGTTAAATTTGAAACCTCTTAGTAAAGCTTTGCTTTAAGCCTCCAACATTTTTGAATCGCCCCTGATTCTTTACTTGACTTAGGATTGACTGATCACTTCCCTCTCCAAAACCCCACACCTCACCTACCCACCCAACCCTACTTTCTGTGTGCAAGTAAAGTCGGTTGTTGGTTCAGTTTCTGTCACTATTGGGTAGTGTAAATTTTCATCAACAACAACAACAACAACAAACCCAGTGTATTCCCACCTAGTGGGGTCTGGGGGGGGGTAAGATGTACGCAATCCATACCTCTACCTCTGAAGAAGTAGAAAGGTTGTTTCCGATAGACCCCCGGCTCAAGACACGAGACACCACACAAATATAAAGTAACGCACAGAACAGGATTTCATAATGTAAATACGGCACCCATAAGTAGTAGGAAACATCGGAAAACACCCAGATTCATAATAAAACATGGAACACCGAAAGCATAACAAGAAAAAGAATAGGAATAGGAATAAAAATAAGAATAGGAAGAATAACAGGAATAAAACCCCCACCAAATACTTCCCTACCCTAGCGCCCCAAACTGGCCCTAGTTTTCTGCCCTAATTCGCGCCCTCCAGACCTTCCTATCTAGGGTCATGTCCTCGGTGAGCTGTAGCTGCTCCATATCCCGCCTAATCACCTCACCCCAGTACTTCTTCGGCCTCCCCCTACCCCGCCTAAAACCATCCAACGCTAGCCTCTCACACCTACGAACCGGGGCATCCGTGTCCCTCCACTTCACGTGTCCAAACCAACTCAATCGGACTTCCCGCATCTTGCACTCCACTAGAGCCACACCAACCTTCTCCCTGATAGTCTCATTCCTAACTCTATCCCCTCGAGTCATCCCACACATCCAGCGCAACATCCGCATTTCCGCCACCTTCATTTTTTGGATGTGGGAGTTCTTAACTGGCCAACACTCCGCTCCATACAACATGGCCGAACGGACTACCATCCTGTAGAATTTGCCTTTAAGCTTGGGCGGCACCTTCTTATCACACAACACCCCCGACGCGAGCTTCCACTTCAACCATCCTGCCCCAATACGGTGCGAGACATCCTCGTCAATCTCACCGTTACCCTGTATCACGGACCCGAGATACTTGAAACTATCCCTCTTACATACCTCCTGCGATTCCAGCTTCACGACCACCTCGTCCTCCAACCTCACGTCATTAAACTTGCATTCCAAATACTCTGTCTTGCTTCTGCTCAACCTGAACCCTTTAGACTCAAGAGTTTGTCTCCACACCTCTAATTTGTCATTCACACCCTTTCAGGTCTCGTCAATCAGAACTACATCGTCTGCAAAAAGCATACACCAAGGCACCTCCCCTTGAATACGCCGCGTCAATACATCCATCACCAAAGCGAACAAAAAAGGACTAAGAGTAGATCCCTGATGCAATCCTGTCAAGACAGTGAAATGCTCTGAGTCTCCTCCCACCGTCCTTACCTGAGTTTTCGCTCCATCATACATATCTTTAACTGCTCTGATATAAGCCATCGGGACTCGACTCACCTCCAAGCATCTCCAAAGCACCTCCCTGGGAACTTTGTCGTAAGCCTTCTCTAGGTCGATAAACACCATGTGCAGGTCCTTCTTCCTTTCCCTATACTGTTCCACCAGCCTCCGTACCAGGTGAATTGCCTCCGTCGTCGAGCGCCCAGGCATAAATCCAAACTGATTTTCCGAAATAGACACTATTCGTCTCAGCCTCCCCTCGACCACTCTCTCCCAAATCTTCATAGAGTGACTCAATAACTTAATCCCCCTATAGTTATTGCAACACTGGATGTCACCCTTATTCTTATAAAGAGGGATCATGGTACTCCACCTCCATGCCTCGGGCATCTTTGCCGTCTTGAAGATTTCGTTAAACAGACCAGTCAACCACCTTACCCCAGCCTCTCCAACGTACTTCCAAAACTCCACCGGTATCTCATCCGGCCCCGTCGCCCTACCCCTCCGCATCCTGCGAACAGCCTCTCTAACCTCTTCTACCCTAAAACGTCTACAATAACTAAACTCCCGACACTCCTCTGAATGCTCCAGTTCCCCTAACACAATAGCTCTATCCCCTTCGTCATTCAAGAGCCTATGAAAGTACGACTTCCATCTATTCTTAATATGGCTGTCCTCCATCAACACTCTGCCGTCCTCCCCCTTAATGCACCTCACCTGATCGAGGTCACGGCCCTTCCTTTCTCTAGCCTTAGCGAGTCTAAACAACTTTTTCTCCCCTCATTTCCCCTGTAACCCCGCATACAGGCTCTCAAACACGGCCGTCTTAGCTGCCGTGACTGCTGACTTAGCCTCCTTCCGAGCTAGCTTGTACTCTTTCCTGTTTACCCGCTTCTCTTCTTCGTCCCTGCTCTCAACCAACTTAGCATACGCCTCTTTCTTGGACCGCACTTTCTTCTCCACCTCTTCATTCCACCACCAATCCCCCTGATGGTGCCCGGCCCGGCCCCTAGAAACACCCAACACCTCACTTGCCTTCTCCCTAATGCACCTATCCGCCCTATCCCACATACTATCCACGTCCCCCCTACACTCCCACACCCCCATTCCCGCCAACTTCTCCCCTATCTCCCACGCATTCACTGGTGTCAAACCGCCCCACTTAATTCTAGGTCTACACTCCTTACTCCTCCTCTTACTATTCGTCTTTATACCCAAGTTCATGACCAAGAACCTATGCTGGGTCGAAAGATTCTCACTCGGGATGACCTTACAGTCCCTACACAACACCCTATCCCCTTTCCTGATCAACATAAAGTTAATCTGGGTCTTGGCCATCGCGCTTCGAAAGGTGATGAGGTGATCGTCCTTCTTCGGGAAGCCCGAGTTCACCACCACCAGCCCAAAGGACCTTGCGAACTCCAAAAGGGTAGCCCCCTCTTCATTTCTCACCCCAAAACCAAAACCACCATGCACATCACCAAAGCCTCCCGGTAACGCGCCGATGTGCCCGTTGAAATCTCCTACTACAACAATCTTCTCCGAGCTAGGCACGCCTCTCAGCACCTCCTCCAAAGCCTCCCAAATCGCAACTTCTTCTCCCCCGCCGAGCCCACTTGCGGCGCATAGGCGCTACACACATTCAGGGTAAACCCCCGAATGACCAACTTAATAGTCATCAACCTATCGTTGATCCTCTTCACCTCTACTACCTGGCCTCTAAGCTCTTCATCTACTAAGATGCCAACTCCATTCCTCCGCCTCTCGCTCCCAGAGTACCACAGCTTGTAACCATCCACGTCCCTAGCCTTAGACCCTACCCACTTGGTCTCTTGAATACACGCGATATTGATCCTCCTCTTCCTAAGAATCTTCACAAGCTCTATAGACTTACCCTGAAGGGTCCCTATATTCCAAGAACCAACCCTCAGCCTACCAACACTATCCCCACGCCCTCCCCTACCGCCCCCGCAGCCATACCTTGGCCTCCCTCCCACTCCCGCCCTTACCGCATCCCCCGCCCCCACAACGGCCCCACACCCCAACCCCCTCGGACATGACCCTATCCAACCATTACCGCCCACAGCCACTACACAGGAAAATATAAGAAAATATACTCAAAAGCAAGAAACGACCACAACAACAGCAACAACAGACAACAGTCACAACAACAACAAACAACAGACAATAGCAACAATAGACAACAGATAATATCAACAAATTACAAGCAGATACCCAATCAAAAGCAGTGCTAGAAAACCACCACAGCCACAGCGACAGCAACAACAGACACGGACAATATCAGTAAATCAAATGCAAATCGGATAAAACTAGCAGGAAACGGGGAATGAAATGAAATAGCGATGAATGAAATAGCAAAGGTTAGAGATCACCGGGTCACACTTGTAGATCAAGCCGGAAAACCCGAACCCAGCGTTGACCGGGTTCCGGTGAGTTCCGGTGCTGAGATGGAGCTGCGACTGCTGGAGGCCGGCTGAACTGGTCGGCGTCGTCTGGTCGGCGTCCGGGTGCTGCGGCTGTTGGCGACCGAGCAGCTGGCGGGTGAAGACGGAGCTGCTGCTGCGGCAGCGGCGGTGGCTGGCTGGGGCCGAGCTGCGGCTGCTGGAGGGGGGGTCGGTCGATCGGCTGCTGCTGGGGGGGGGGGTCGATCGGCGGCTGCTAGGGGGCAGCGGCTGCTGAAGACCGAGGGGGGTTGGGGGGGTGGATCTCGCCGGATCCGGTGAGGGGGGGAGGGAGGGGTCGGCGCCTAGGGCCGGAGATCGGGGCGGGCTGACGCCGAAGGTCGCGCCGGTGGCCGGCGACCGGAGACGGAGATCGGGTCGGGTCAACGACGACGGTCGGCCGGAGGTCGGCTCCGAAGGTCAGCGACGGCGACGGGGCCGGGGACCGGGGAGAGAGAAGGTAGGGGCGCAGAAATAGAACCCCTTATATCGTCCTCTTCAAATCCCATTCAAGGTAGACTAGACAAGAAATGTATCCAGTTCGGATAGAATATTCAATCGGTAGTGTAAATTTTCCAGTCTTTTTAAACTTCAAATATTCATGTGAAATTTAGCTTTGATTCAGCATATTTGTTATATATTATTGGGTTAGTGTTGTATTAACTGTTTTTTGGGGTTTATTTTTGTTTTAGTTGTTTAAAGTTTGAATTTTTTTTCATGTATTGTGAATCTGACTGAATCTTTATGATCATAAGTGGTGAAATTTCTGTAAAACTATTTTTCAAACTTGAAACTCTAGCTTCAAAATATTTCAAAAAAACTATTTAATATTTGAAATTATTTTCTGGATAAAAAAGTGTATCCAAAAGGCTCCTCCAATGTTAGATGACTTAATTGATTGGTTCTCTTGCGCAAGTTTGACTACATCACCAAACATATAGGAATAAACACAATATTCACAATTTGAATTATTGTACGACCTTTATTAAGAGAAAAGAAAAACAAATTATTGTACCCCTGTTAGCTTTAAAAGCAATCTAACATAAATAAATAAATAACTACTGTATTAACTAAATATTTGTCTATATATTTTGCCAAAACACAATAACAAAAACAAAAAGATTTACAAAGAAGTAATGATTCGTTGAAACGCGTCAAAAGGCTATGTTGTCGATATTTGAATATAAAAATTGTGATATTTGAAAAAAAAAATGTTGTACTCCCTTGGTTTTAAAAAAATAATTTCTTTTTCTTTTTATTTCATTTACTTTAATTTTAATTTTTTGTGTGATATATTTAAAATCACAAGATTAAAAGGTATTTTAGTGCATTTCACGTAACACCACTGGATACAATAAAAAAATTATTTTCTTAAATTGTATGCCAAGTCAAATTTGTCATTTTTTTTGAAATATGAGAAGTACTTCCTCCGTTTCGGAATAAGTGAATTGTTGAGGTATTTATTGATATTTCAAAATAAGTGAATCATTGAACTTTTTTTTCAAATTTATCCTTATGATTTGACAACCAATTAACTTTTGAAAAGGTATTACAAGGTTAACTTTTTTCTTTTTTAGGGGTAAAAATGAAAAGTTATCTTAAATTTATGTCTTTAATATTTTTCCTTAATCTGTATGCCAAAATATAACAATTCATTTATTATGAAATAGAGGAATCACTATTTAAAAGGAGCTGAAAAAAAATACAACAAAAAAAAGTTACTCAAGTGATAAGCACCCTTCCTTTAAGATTGTGAGTTCAACGAGAGTATTTTAAAAGGGGTAAAAATAATAGTTGAAAAAAATATTTGAAAGCTTAAAAGTATATTTGGACACACATTTTAGAGAAATAGGACCTCTTAGTTTTTTACGATTTAAATGAAAGAAAATATTTTTCTTTTAAAATCCGTTACGTGTAACAAAAAGAAGGAACATTTTTTATGTGTATTGATGAAATCTTCTTATGTAAAAAGAGCACAACTTTTTACTCCTTCATGTAGTGGTATAGACTGCGTATATTTTATCCTCCTCAAATTCACTATGTGGAAATATACTGGGTTTGTTATTTTTATATAAAAGGCTAGAAAATTATTTTTTCCTCTCTAAAAATATTTCAAAAAATTATTTAAAAATAAAATAAAATACATGTCCCTGTAGTGTTAGTATGACTTAATTGATTGGTTATCCCACGTGAATCTTAATCCATAAGCATACTTGTAAACAAATCCTAAAATATTCGCTATAGAATAATTGTACGACCTCTGTTGAGAAAACAAGGAAAAAAGCCAAGAATTATTGTACCCTGTTTTATTTTTTATACCTTTGAGGATCAAAATTAAAAAAATTTAAATTTAGAATTGTGTTTAATCATGAATATAAATTAAACTTATTTTTTATTTGTGAGAAGTAAAAGTGAAAAAAAAATTAAAATTATATTTAGAATTTATATAGTCAACCACCATTTTTAAAATAAAACAAAATTTTCTTTTTGAAAGAAAAAAAGTACAAAATTCTTATGGTGAAACGGAACTAAATACTTTGAAAGCAGAAGCTATTAAACATGATAAAAAAATGTTCTGAATCAAATAAATCAGGAAAAGACAAAATCAAGCACAACAATAATAATATGACTCATGATACTGCTATAAAAGTATAATATTAGCAATTTCAAGATAAATATATTTTTGTCATCCAACCGAAATCTAAAGGAACATCACTGATACAGTTTTAGCTGTTGCTGATTTTGATTTGTTGTTATGGGACTTCAATTATGTGTTAGATCAACTAAAGGACACCAACTGGATTATGTCTCTTGGTTCAATGCTTGTTAATGTTAAATGCCTATTTCGTCAAAAGACTTTACTAGCATTTATGTTGAGAATTCAAGTACTGTGTACTTCATTAGTTCAATGAGCTATCCTCTAAGTCTATACCGAACTTGCAAAACAGGTCTAATTTATCATAAAGAAATTCATGTTCAAGATCCTGTTTTTTCTTTACCATAAGATTCTCAGTGTGGAATCGTGAGAATCTTTTAGTTAATGATACATAGAGCTTCAATTGGCCACCCAAATAAATATATTCAACTCATAAAATATTGTAATAAAAGGTATTTGATTGTCTAATTTGACTTTTGATTTTATTCCTCCTATGTATCTTTTGTATATTTGGAACAAGTTTTGTTTACAGTAACAAGGAAGTTCATAATATTGATGTACGAATTGGTCATATTTTTCCTGCTGTAGTATCATTGATGAATATTTTCTTCCACATTTCTGAATTATGATAAAGAAAAAGTGATGTGCTTCTTCTTTACCATTATTAGAACCTTGTCACTAATTTATAATTTAGTATATTATGATAACTAACCCCAAAAGAAATAACGAGCTTGATTGTTTTTGTAATTAAAAACAAAAACAAAATTATAACCAAACAATTTCCAAATAACTTTTATTTTACAGCTCAAATGTATTATTTAACTAAATAATAATATACATTATAGACTCATTGATATGGGGTACATGCGTGTGCCCAGAAATTAGTGTAGATTATAATGATGAAATAAGTTATTTAATATATATGATAGATACTTATTTCATATTATTATTCCGTCATAACTTTATTTATTTCATCCCCAAAGAATCCCCTTAGATTAAAACTAGGGGAAAGAGTCAAAAATACCCCTCAACTTTAAAAAATTAACTAACTTTACCCTTCGTCATACTATATGGCTATATATACCCTCGTCGTTAATAAAGTTATCATCTATGCCTCTTAAATCGATGGAATTTTTCAAATTGACTGAAATACCAAAATTTGAATTAAAAAAACCATCAACCCTAATATAGCCCCCCCCCCCCCCGCCCCCCGTGCCCGTATAACTAAATATCCTAAACACAATCAAACACAGTTTTTATTATCTCATCTTTCCCTTCAATTTTTTCTACAAATTGAAGGAACCGCTCTCAAAAGGTATCAAGCACAGCATCCAATAACAATTCCTCAAGAAAGATCAATAATTAATAAACAGAGTAAGTATCGTTGCTTGGTGCTGAAAGGTTTTGTATTTCGTGTGGAACCTATGTCCATATATGGAGGAGGAGAGAAGAAACGTGTTTAATAGACATGGATTATACTATGCATTTATAGATCGTACTTTCTTTTATGCCTCCCTTATTCAGTCGTCCACTTACAAACATGAAGTTCCATTTGCACTGAGCTGCATAATGGATTAAGGGGTTGTTTGGTAGAATGTATTGGAATGTTAATACATGCATTAGTTTAATGTGTATTAGTAGTACCTTGTTTGGGTTAATTTTTTATCCTATGTATAACTAATGCAAGCATTAGTTATACACATTATTGTGTATTGAGGTGTGTAATACTAATACCTCAAAATTCATAGCATTAGTAATGCAATGGATCTAATACATGCATTAACATACTTAAAGACCCTATTACCCCTCAAAAAAAAATTCTGCATCCTTTCCAATATATATATTTATTGAGTGTATTATGTAAAAAAAAAAATGTTTTTAAAATTATGTAATTCATATTTTTTTAATATATCGAACCAAATACTGCATAAGAAAAATACAAGCATAACTAATGCAAACATGACTAACACAAGCATTACTAATATACCATATTTTACATTATTTTTATACACTCTACGAAACGATCCCTAAGTTTTCAATGCAATGGAACTCTTCTAATTTTTCCTATTCTAGCAGCATTGGTAGGAATGATTGACCAGATATTAGCCTCTCGCCCCATGCTTGATACTTCCTCCGTTTCATAATAAATGAATTATTAGATTTTGACACATAGATTAAGAAAAAAACATTAAAGATATAAATTTAATACAACTTTTCATTTTTACTCCAAAAAAGAAAAAAACTGATCTTGTAATACCTTTTTAAAAGTTAATTGGTTGTCAAATCATAAGTGTAAATTTGAAAAAAAATTCAATGATTCACTTATATTGAAACACCAATAAATACCCCAACAATTCACTTATTCTGAAACGAAGGAAGTATTGGATATGTATGACCATTAACTGACCAGTCATTATCTACATTCCTCCCAAGTTACAGAATATAATATCAACTTTTAGGAATGCAAATACTTGATTTTGTTTGATAAAATGATAAATTGAAGATTGTATTTGAGTTATACGGGTCGGGGTGGGTTATATTAGGGGGTGATGAGATTTTTAACTTTTGTGGGGGTATTTCGGTTAATTTGAGTTTTTTCATTTATTTTAGGGATATAAATAACAACTTTGTTAATGACGAGGGTATATATAGCCAGATAGTATGATGAAAGGCAAAATTGACCAATTTTTTAGAATTGAGAAATATTTTTAACTCTTTTCTCTTAAAACTAAGGTTTATAACACATCTAAACTATGCGGGAATCCTACCAATTATGATGGCCAGGTCCCCCACACTTAAATATATGAGTCAGAATCTTTACAAGATCTTTAATATGTAAAAAATGAATATTTCTTGTAAAAAAGACATAAAACTTAAAAAAAAAAAATCGTAAGTGGCCTAAAAAAATAATTTCTCCCCAAAAATTTTACTAAAACTATTTTTGCAACTTGAAACTGTCTTCAAAATATTTCAAAAAATCAACTTAATATTTAAAATGATTTTCTGGTTAAAAAAGTATATGTCTAATAGGCTACAATGTTAATTGACGGATGGTCTTACGCAAGACTGAATATAGGAATAAACACTATTCCCAATTTGAATTATTGTACGACCTTTGAGAAAAAAAGGAAAACGAATTATTGTACCCTGTTAGCTTTGAAAGCAATCTAACATAAATAAATAAATAATAGTAAATAAATATTTGTCTATATATTTTGCCAAAACACAATTAAAAAATAAATAAAAGAAAATTCAAAGTGCCAAAACACAATAAACAAAAAGAAAAGAAAATTCAAAGTGCCAAAACAAAAAAAATTTACAAAGAAGCAAAGATTCATTGAAACGCGTCAAAAGGATATATAGGAGTAGTAGATATTTGAATATAAAAATTGTGATATTTGGGGGAAAAAATGTTGTACTTGGTTTTAAAAAGGATAATCTATTTTTTTTTAGTTTACTTTTAAAAAAGTGGTCTTGTCCTTTTGTAAAAAGAATGATCTAATCTTTTTTTAGTTTATTTTTAAAAAAGTGGTCTTGTTCTTTTTTAATATCATAGAATTAAAAGATATTTTAGTGCATTTACGTAACTTTAATTTTAACATCATTAAATTCAAAAAAAAAAATTATTTTCTTAAATTTTATGTTAAATCAAAATAATTGTTCTTTTTTGACACAGAGAACATACTATTTAAAAGAAGTTGGAAAAAAATACGATGAAGAGGAGTTACTGGAATGATAAGACCTTCACTTTTAACCTTGAGATTGTTAGTTTGAGTTAGAGCTTTCTAGGAAGGGTGAAAAAAATAACTAAACAGAATATTTGAAAGCTTGAAATTATATTTGAACACACATTTTCAAAAAAAAAAAAAAAATGGGGATCTCCTATTTTTTACAATTTGAATTGGAAGAAAATATTTTTTTTAAAAAAAAATCTGTTACGTGTAAAAAAAAGGAGCATTTTTATGTGTATCAATAAAATCTCTTATAGAAAAGAGCACAATTTTTTTAAAAAAATATGTAAAGGGTTAGAATTTTTTTTTCCTCTTTTAAAATATTTCAAAAAATCAATTTTTGAAAAAATAAAGTACATGTCCTTATTTATATGACTTAATTGATTGGTTGTCTCACGTAAATCTTAACACATAAGCAAACATGTAAACAAATCCTAAAATGTTCGCTATAGAATAATTGTACGACCTCTGTTGAGACAAAGGCAAAAAGCCAAGAATTATTGTACCTGTTTGTCTCCTTATAGGTTTGATTAAAAATTTTTGAAGACAGAATTGTTTTTGATCATGAAAATAAATTAAATTTATTTTTTATTTTATAAGAAATAAAAATATATATTTTTTTAAATATTTATATTTAAAATTCGTATAATCAAACACTATTTTTAAATAAAATAAAATTTTCCTTTGAAAGAAAAAAATACTCCTATAAAATTTTATAGCCAAACGGAACTAAATACCTTGAAAGCAAAAGCTACGAAACATGATAAAAAAATATTCCTTACTTACTAGACTTGGGGTTGACTGATCAGTTCCCCCAACACCCCCACCCCCACCCCCACTTCCACTCCCACTCCCACTCCCACTCGCTGTGTTTTCTTGTGTAATAAGTAGTTTGTTGCTTCAGTTTCTGTCACTATTGGGTAGTATGCTTGCATAGTAAGTCTTTTAAACTTCCAATATTCATGTGAAATTTAGTTTTTATTCAGTTTATTTTGTGTTGTTTATGTGTTTGAGGCATGTTATGTTGGATTAGTGTTGTATTAACTCTTTAACTGTTTCTTGGGGTTTCATTTTTTGTTTTAGTTGTTTAAAGTTTGAATCTTTTTTCATGTTTTGTGTGTCTGACTGAATATTTATGATCATGGGTGGTGAAATTTATATAAAATTCCTGATGTAAAGAATATGTCAACTGATGTTATTCATTGATCATTGGGCTATAAAGAAGCATAAGCAAGAGTTAGATTTAAAAAAATGTATTCTTGAAAATGTTATTTTGGAAGATAAGTGGATTTCTTATTTTTTTTCTTTTGTTTAGTAGTTAAGCAAAAAATATTATTCTAAAAGCATTTATTTATAATCTAAACAAATACTACGGGAGGTGGGGGATGGTGGGCATGGAGACTATGGGTGTAGATGAGTTGTGTTAGAGAGTGGGGAGGACACAATTGCCTCACACATTTAGTTAATCTGGACTAGTGGGAGTATAATCTAAACAAATACTATGAGCGATGGGGGTATGAGAGTGTGGAGTGGTGGAGATGAGGGCTATGGGAGTAATACTTCCATTAGGGAAGTCATTTTCCTCAGTTTTAAGTATTTTGTTTTCCCAGAGAAACTGTTTTCAAAAAATTTTAACCAACCCAACGTCTGAAACTATTGTTAGAGGTACTATTAATTTGCTAGACTGGAGAAAGTCAAAAACAAAAAACATTAGCTAGATGATTGACTTTAATTGACCAAAAATCTGAAATCAGTTGATTTCCTTCTTGATTCGTTTTCTTCTCTTTTCTGTAATCTGTTCTTTTATTTGTGAGTCAGTGGCCTATTTGGTTAGATTAATGATCAACAAGCATAGCAAATGCAATGATTCATTCGCTAAACACTTCACAACTACATTAACATCTTGCTGCATTAGTCTCACAAGTCCGGAAAGTGTAAATTGAACCCCACTACGTGAAATGGTTGTTTGATGTTTTCCTTTATGTGGTTAGTCATAGTTTTGCTTAACTTTGTGGAGTCTAGTTTTCATCACATTAGGCTGAGCATACTTTAGATATCCTGTTTATGCAGCATTTTAGTTGCTTACATGTTCGACGGATATGAAACTCATAGTTGTTCCTGATGGTTTAGTTTGGTCTCTTCAATTATCTCTAACTTTGGATTCTGAAACTTCCTGTTGGTTTAGTTTGGTCTCTTCAATTATCTTTAACTTTGGATTCTGAAACTGCTGCGTATTTGCATTATAATATACGGTGCTTTGTTTTAGAGAAACTTTAGCTATTTCAATAATCCGCATGAAATAGTCAGATGCGGCTAAGTTTGAAATGATAGCATGTTGGATTCTCCTTTACCTTAACGTTTGGCTCTTCTTTACCCATTATATTAACATTTTAACCTTAATCTTGTTATTTTATTCTTATTATCTTCCATTCTTTACATGTAGTCTTACTTGTGTTAACATGTATGTAGACTTCAGGGGGTATTTCTGTGGTGATTAACATTTGAAAGGCGAACTACACTTGGAATTTGGTTATATGGGTAAGACAATTCAGGTTTCCGGATTCCCTCATCTTCTGTCTGCAGAAGTGGTCAAGTCATTCTTAGAGGGACATACAGGATATGGAACTGTCACTGCATTGGAGGTTAAACTGTCCAAAGGAGGACCTAGAGCATTTGCCAAAGTTCAATTTGTCAACAGCATAAGTGCGGAGAAAATCATTTATTTGGCTAGTAGGAGGCTGTATTTTGGTACTTCTTATTTGAAGGCTTGGGAAATGCAAACTGATATGGTCCAACTGCGGACGTATGTGAATCACATGGATGACATAACTTTGAATTTTGGATGTCAGATATCAGAGGAGAAGTTTGCAGTGCTGGGAAGTACTCAAGTGTCAATTAAATTTGGCATTGGATTGAAGAAAATTTACTTCTTTTTATCTTGTGGTTCAGCTGATTATAAACTTCAGCTTTCATATGAAAATATATGGCAGGTTGTGCTTCATCGTCCATATGGTCAAAGAGCTCAGTTTCTCCTCATACAGGTTTTTTAATTATTCCATACCTTTAGCTATTCTTTTCATCCTTCTCCCTGATTGTGACTATTTGATTGGCTGAGTGGGACACAATTCTCATGTATTGAGTCTCTTATTGTTTGTTGATCCACTTAAGGCAAAATCATTTCTGTATCCCTTTTATGCATGCGGAAGTTAGACTTAGTACCAGCTTTGGACATTGTCTAATATTAGAAAAAGCCTGCGTATATAGCTTACCTCTTCTTTAGTATGGTCACATCAGTTAATAGTTACATCAGTTAATATATAGCTTCATATAATTGAGTTCTGGTAAGATCGGTGGTCTACTTTACTGATTTACAATAATATTCATTATTGACTTATTCATTCAATTTCTATGGTTTAGTTATTTGGTGCTCCTCGGATCTATAAGAAACTTGAGAACTCCTGTTATAGCTTCTTTAAGGAAACTCCTGATGATCAGTGGGTGAGGACAACAGATTTTCCTCCATCTTGGATAGGGCTATCTTCTAGCCTATGTTTGGAGTTCCCTAAGGGTATCCAACTTCCAAATTTCCAGGAAAGTTTTTACTACTATGCAGAACGTGGAAACCCATTTACTTTACAGACTGGTTTCACCTTTGCTTTCTCCGAAAAATCGGCTCTGGTTCCCATTGTCCAGCCCCCCAGAGGAGTTGCATTGCCCTACAAGATATTGTTCAAAATTAGTTCTTTGGTACAGCATGGATGTGTTCCTGGGCTAGCATTAAATGTAAACTTTTTCCGATTAGTTGATCCTCTAAGGAAAAATATTGCATGCATTGAGCACGCCTTAGAGAAACTGTACTATTTAAAGGAGTGCTGTTATGATCCAGTGAGGTGGCTCACTGAGCAATATGATGGGTATCTCAAGGGTAGACAACTTCCAAAATCTCCATCCATCACTTTAGATGATGGATTGATGTATGTAAGAAGGGTCGTAGTAACACCATGCAAAGTTTATTTTCATGGTCCGGAGGTTAATGTTTCCAATCGGGTTCTCCGCAATTATTCTGGAGACATAGATAACTTTCTTCGAGTTTCTTTTGCTGATGAGGAGTGGGAGAAACTGTATTCTACAGATTTATTACCAAGAGCAAGTACTGGAAATGGTATGAGGACAGACATCTATGAGAGGATCCTATCAACTCTGCGGAAAGGCTTTGTAATTGGTGATAAAAAATTTGAATTTCTTGCATTTTCATCGAGCCAGTTGCGGGATAATTCAGTGTGGATGTTTGCATCAAGACCTGGCCTTACTGCAAATGATATAAGAACATGGATGGGTGATTTTTCGCAAATTAGGAATGTCGCAAAATATGCAGCCAGACTTGGTCAGTCTTTTGGTTCCTCCAAAGAGACTTTGAGTGTTCGTAGGCATGAGATTGAACTTATTCCTGATGTAAAGGTTCATGTAAGTGGAATCGATTATGTCTTCTCTGATGGAATTGGTAAAATATCTGCTGACTTTGCTCGTAGAGTTGCCACAAAGTGTGGCCTTCAATATACGCCATCTGCTTTCCAGATTCGTTATGGTGGATGTAAAGGCGTTGTGGCTGTTGATCCATATTCATCAATGAAGTTATCTTTGAGAAAAAGCATGTTGAAATATGAATCAAACAACATAAAGTTAGATGTCCTTGGGTGGAGCAAATATCAACCTTGTTATCTTAATCGTCAACTGGTTACTCTCTTGTCTACACTTGGGGTGAAAGATTATGTTCTCGAACTGAAGCAAAAAGAAGCTGTAGATCAGCTTGATGCTATCTTGCATGATTCTTTGAAGGCACAGGAGGCTTTGGAATTGATGTCTCCTGGAGAGAACACTAATATTCTCAAGGCGATGCTAAATTGTGGTTATAAGCCTGATGCTGAGCCCTTTCTTTCAATGATGCTGCAAACCTTCCGTGCATCAAAGTTGCTTGATTTGCGGACCAAAACAAGAATATTTATTCCAAATGGAAGAACAATGATGGGATGTTTGGATGAATCCAGAACCTTGGAGTATGGTCAGGTGTTTGTTCAGTTTAGTGGTGCTGCACGTAGAGAATTTTATGAGGATTTACTTCCACGTAATGACAGCAGATCCACCAACTGTAATTTCATTCTTGAGAGCAATGTGGTGGTTGCAAAAAATCCATGCTTGCATCCTGGTGATATTCGTGTTTTAAGGGCTGTAGATGTTCCAGCGCTGCACCACATGGTAGATTGTGTTGTATTCCCCCAGAAAGGAAAAAGGTAATTTTACGTGGGAAACCTATTAACTATTTATTTACGCGTAATCTTATGTAGAAGGATTTAGCAGTTCTTTCCTGGTCGTACTAACTATCAAAGTGTTAGTTCTTTTAATGGTTGCATTCAGAAATAATACTCTTGTAAGAAGCTTATATTAGGAATCTATAGTCACGAAATTTCATTCCGTAAAAACCGTATAATCGAAATCTCTGTAGCTTGACATGACCTCTATAAAGTAGCTTTCATTGTGTTTACAGTGAAAAGAAGTGGAATGCTTATTGTTCTGTAAGGATAACATCCTATAGAGTCTTAATTGTTCTTTATAGGAAACAACATATGTCCTGTTGATTGTGGAACTGATGCAATCATGCAACTTTATATGGTTATGGGGTCATCATTTTGTGACTATAATTCAGCAGTATTTCATCTATCTAGAATATTCTTAATTTTTCTTCATAGAAGAGTTTTCAAATGTGAACTAATTAATCATCGTCCATCCTTGTGAACTTTTTCTAAGTTTATTTCTTTTTTCATGGCATTGTTAATCAGTGTTAAAACTTTGATGACAGGCCTCATCCAAATGAATGTTCTGGGAGTGATTTGGATGGGGATATCTACTTTGTTTGCTGGGATCAAGACCTGGTTCCGCCAAGGCAAGTCGAGGCGATGGAATATCTTCCAGCACCCAACACACAATTGGATCATGATGTCACAATTGAGGTACCCCTAGTTTAACTTCCAAAATTATCATGCTTCTGATGCATCACTATGTTCAGCCTTTTTTACCTTCCGGAGAATTGGCATGGTCTTCATATTATTCTTTCCTTTTACTCCTTTTTTCTGATTAACCCTCAGTATAGTCCACTTATTCTATTGCTGAGATTACTGAGTACCTTCTTCAAGACTTGTATTCAGTCGAATCTAGTCTAGTGTATGAGTGTTAGGTGCATCAACTACGGACTGGTTAATGTACTTTTCACCATCCTCAATCTTTACTACCTGATATATGTTAAAGGTTTTAAGTAGGTATGCTGGTGGGATGAGTTGTGAGAGCGTTGATGGGGTGTGAAACTATAACTCTTGCAGGAATATTGGCTTCCCTATTCCATTTAATACCTAGTATTGGTTAGTAAACTTCAATAGTATATGAAAAAATTAACCAAAATCAAACTATGAGGTCCAGGTTAGTGGTGCGCAAAGTAGCAAAAAGTACCATATTTTTACCCTTCATAATTCGGAAACTAGGAAAACAGAACACTTCTGCACAGATTCGTGATTAAATAGGCACATGAAATCCAAAACTGCAGACCAGAGTGATCAAGCCTGAGAGTCCCTGAAGTTTATTATCATCTCGCTGTGGAGGGATGAAGCCTGAGAGTCCCTAAAGTTCGTCGAAGAGTGCTCATTCTTGGCTATTTGCTTTAAATCATCATATGCATCATTTTTCCCTTGCAATCATGATTTGCTTACCAATCTGTGACATAGGAATTACAGCTCTGATGAAACTGTACTTACATACTCTTGAATTTGTAGTAGGGAGTGGACTTCGATCCTTTGCATTCAGATACTTATAAGATGTGTAATACAATTACAAGCACTGAGCAACTCCTTTTCCACTGTCTGCTTACTGCAGGAAGTTGAAGAGTACTTCACCAACTATATTGTGAATGACAGCTTGGGAATCATAGCAAATGCACATGTCGTATTTGCAGACAGAGAACCTGGTATGGCCATGAGTGATCCATGCAAACAACTTGCTCAGCTCTTTTCAATTGCAGTTGACTTTCCAAAGACTGGTGTTCCTGCTGAAATACCATCTCAGTTGCGCCCTAAAGAATACCCGGACTTCATGGATAAGCCAGACAAGCCAACCTATCACTCGGAAAGAGTTATTGGAAAGCTTTTCAGGGAAGTGAAGGACAAAGCACCTCAGGCTAGCTCTATCGCGACCTTCACAAGGGAAGTTGCCAGAAGATCATATGATACTGATTTGGAAGTTGATGGATTTGAAGATTACATTGACGAAGCTTTCGACTACAAAACTGAATATGACAACAAGCTGGGTAATTTAATGGACTATTATGGCATAAAAACTGAGGCTGAAATACTCAGTGGTGGCATCATGAAGGAATCAAAAACTTTTGACCGCAGAAAAGATGCAGAGGCCATTGGTGTTGCTGTGAGGTCCTTGAGGAAGGAGGCAAGGACCTGGTTCAAGAGGCGGAATGATATAGATGACATGTTACCAAAGGCTTCAGCTTGGTACCACGTTACATACCATCCTAGATATTGGGGTTGCTACAATGAGGGATTGAAAAGACATCATTTCATTAGCTTTCCCTGGTGTGTTTATGACCAGCTGATCCAGATTAAGAAGGAGAAAACACGTAACAGGCTAATTCTCAGTTTGTCATCTCTCAGGTCTCAGATGAGTCGCAAATTAGTGTTGAAATAAGGTTTCAAGCAATCATTAAGCTGATAAATACATAATGTAAGTAGGGTGTGATCATAAAAGAACTGCTATGATTGATATAATGTAAGAAGGATGTGATCGTAAGAGAACTGCTATGCCTTGTTAACAGCCTTTTGTCTTTTAAACTGCATGAACTGCAACATATATGCAGTACTCTCAGATACAGATGTCTATAGCTAAGTCCTAATTGCAAGTGGTTTAGTTTTTCTCTCTCTCTTTTCAACATGGTTCATATTATGTTTTTTCGTAACCACGAGTGCCTTCCTGATATCCATGAGACATTAGAAACTACTGAAATTTTGGAAGACATAACTGATGGATAGAGAACTTAATAGCTCCAGGCTCCAGCTGAGAACTGAAACTCTTGTTAGAACTTACGTTGCCCAGACTCTTCAAAAATGTCTTATAGATGCATGTTAGATCTCCAAAAGTAGTGTATTTTGGAGAATCAAATACGGGTGTGGCATTAAAAAAGTGAAGAGTTTGTGCAACTCAGCTTAGCACTGCAGTAGTTATGTCTCTGTTGGCCAGGGTAAATTTTGATTGATGGATCACAAAATTAGCCTAATAATTCTTGCTAGCTCAGACGGCAGCAGCGACTTCAATGGTTGCAGCAATTTATTTCAGATCACCCGGTCCCATTGCCATCACTAGCCATAAATAGCATTTCAGCATCTACAAAAATAATTAGCTGCAAATACCGAACTCATACAATTGAAATACTAATGAGACATTCATAGTTGTGCCAACTGGCTTTGGTGCGACACTTCTAAATTCAATCGAAGATTTAAACTTCCCACGAATGTGAACAGAACCCCATATCATTGAGTAGCCTTTTTAGTTTAATTAGATATTTGTCTCTAGAATGTGAAGAGAATCCCATAATATAGAATCTTGGATAGAGAGATGTCCAAATGAAGCAAATGGCTATCGAAGATTCATTCATATAACTAATCCTGACCAACTTCTACACACAATGATACAATAGAGGGAAACTCCGTACTCAACCTACAACAAATAGTATATTGGATTATTGAGAATTGAACAGAAGTTTCCTTGTGGATTCTTCTGCTGCTTTTCATAAGCAATTCCGCATTGGAAAAAGAAAACAATAATAGCTTCTCACATTCCACCCAAGCTCCAACTAGCATTGAGCCTAAAGTACAGAAACTAAAATCAGATCCGTTCATATGTTCAGAAACTGTGAACAAGCCGATGAAGATGACTGAGAATCGTTAACTGGCTTTGTCCAGAAGATTATGATGCCCAAGTCAAATTCCTTGTATTATTTCCCTGATATCATACCCTTGGAGCTATATACAAAATAGTTTAGAGGAAGAAATCAGATTAGCATATTCACAGAAAGCAAAATGGCAACAAATACTGCCTACTAGATGCTAATCCTAAGCTTGCCATGCTTTAAATGACTTCACAAAGCAGTGAGGTAACTGAATGTACAGGGAGAAGATTACCTGAAGGAAGGTCAGAAGCAAAATAACACCAGAGTTCCAGAAAGCATGAATTGTGATTGGCGTTAGAAGGTTCCGTGTTTGAGCATAAGAAAATCCCAGAGCAGTCCCTGAATGCATGTCATTTTTCATGTCAGATTAAGCATGAAGAGAAGTACAATGATAAGAAAGGGTGAAATCGATGAACTATTCATTCAATGGTGCTTCAATTCCAAACTAGTAGAGGTCAACTACATAAACTTTCTATATCCATTCTAGTATGTTTGAATAAAATATTAGCTCAAAAACTACAGAAAGTTGTGGATCCTGTCTTACAAAGTATAAACAATTCTTACTTGAACTAATTTTTCCTACCCAAAAGAAACTTTTTGAGAACTTTCAGAAGTATAAGTGTAAAACCCAAGTATGTTAATCCTTTTCGTATTTTCTGCTTTTACTATTCTATTGTCCAGTGTCGTCTATATTTAAGAATTTGGAAGCAATACCAAGAACAAATAGCTGAGGAAATTGTCCAGGAGTGAGATGTGCAAGAGCAAATACAGCACCACTAATAACTGCTGCGAGCGGTGTAGGTAACCTGCAAGAAGAAATGGGAAAGCATGAGAGACAATAAAAGGGACTACCTGTAATATAGAGCCAGTTCTAACAAATGTAAAGCAGTAGTATATCTATAATCAAAGTTATATAGAAAGAATTATACCACTTAGTCAGAGCGACCATAAAAAAACCTCTAAACACAGTCTCCTCAAGAATTGGAGCAAGTACACCAGTAACGCCAAGCAGAGAAACAGTGCTACATAAAAAAGAGAGTTGGTAATTCAATTGGTATATCTTACAAGTACTCAGAGAGTAGCAGGAAAGCCATTAACACAAAACAATTGACCTATAGATAACAGAGATAATTTACAAATTAACTTCAAACTTCCTTCGAAAGTACCTTATACTTGAGGAGCCTATCAATGGGAGTAACCGGGCAAGAGCATCAGTCTATAACAAGGTTTAAGGAATTAAAGAAAGCATCACAGGTGATAAAAAAGAAATTTAATCTGCTTCAGTGGTTTTTAGTTCAATTCTGACCTCTCTTTGTGGCGGCTCACCGTTGAAAGTAGACATTGCCACTCCGGTTAAAGCAATGGCAGCTACTGCTCCCACTAGACCAATTCCAGCCCACAAAAGCCACCCTCTCTGGAGATTGAAAGGTTCCTTCAGATCTGGAACACTAACAGACCGTAAATCAACTACGGTGTAATGTAATACATTTTGACCAAAAAAAGCAACAAATGAATGAATCATTCCATAACTTGAAGAAATGCTAATTACCATAACGATATATGTCATCAGGAAGTGGTTGAGACGACTTGGTGAGAGTATAAAGGACTATTAGCACAACTGCAGTTGTTATACTGAAAAAACAAAAAGTACACAAAACATCAGAATCGGGGAGGTTGGACCCAAAGTGAAAACAATACTAAAATGACTGTCCATACGCTTGATCAGCGAACAAAATTTCAGCCTTCTCATCCAAGCTCAATGCTTCTACATCAAGTCCTACATATGGTATTGATGCTGTTTCTATTAGTCCTGTCAAAACAAAACTGCCTGAATATTAGTTAGCTTTTTCCTCCCAAGACCAATACTAGCTACTAGTTATCCAATATGCTTCCAAGACAAAACAGAATTTCAGCTTATAAAGATATTTTACAACAACAAAAAGAACAAAACTACCATTTTCAGTTACTATCAAATAAAATGTTGCAGTTCACAAATCTTCTATCTTGCTTAGTTGCAATAGTACATCCATTACAAAAAGCTTCAATCTTTTCACAATTCACAATAAGATTACACTTCTTTGGCCAGTCATATTTGAAAGCTTAGCCAGGTAATAAAATTACACCTTAATCCACATGCAAGTGAAGAAAGTGAAACAGTTTGCCAGTTCCATGGCACATCCCAGCGTCTCAAAATTGGCCATTCAGGTCCATTTTCCTGGGGGAAAAGGAAACAGCAACACAAGAATTACTCATAGAGAAAACCAATCTAAGAAGCTCACTCCAAAAGCACTCAAATTTATCATTTTCAATTTCAAGATTCTATTACATCAATGTGACATAGCACAATTACTTCCACCTAATATACAAAATGTCAACACAAGAATTCCTCATAGGGAATACCAATCTAAGAAGCTCATTCCAAAAGTACTCAAATTTATCATTTTCAATTTCAAGATTTCATTACATCACTCTAATATAGCACAATTACTTCCACCTAATATATAAAATGTTATTAAGTCAACACAAACAATCAGGAAATACTACAAAAACATAAAAAGAAACCACCCTTAATGCCAAACTGAGTTACTTTTAAGTAACTATACAAATGTTAACAAGTCAACACCATAACCACAATCAAGAAATACTACAAAAACATCAATAGAAACTACCCTCAACTTCAAGAAATAAGGTATTTAATACTCCCTCAGTCCATTTTTAATTGTTCAGTATTGACTTGGCACACCGGAGTAATAAATTCAATGCTTTAGGAAATGCATTACAAAATGACTATAAATAACAGGTAAAACCAGACATATATTTTAGTACAGTGGACAGGTAAAAATGGCTCGAGAGAGTAACAAGTAAAAATAATAATTGGCAATTTGAATTTTATTATACTTACTTTATAACCAGGACCTTTTTGGGGACTAGAAAAGCATATAGTAGTGAATCCTCTAGCAGGAAGTTGACAAGGAGCTGAATCTTGAAATTTGAGAAACGGGGTCAATGGGCCAATAGATATTCTATGTGGTTTCTGAAGAAGGATTTTTGATGAATAAAGTTTCGGTAAAAAGGACGAAACAATACAAGAAGCCATTGCTACAAAGTTCAAAAGAGAGATGGAAGTTTTTTTCGGTGGAGATAAGGGGGCTAAGGATTGTGGATAGTGTGGTGTTTGAGAAGTTTAGGGGGTGAAAAGGGAAGTTGAAGTAGAATGAAGTACCAATATTGAAATAATGTTTTCATTATAATTGCAAAATGACCTTTGAATCCCTGTACTATATCGGTTTTATAATTTGAACACTTTTACCTGGACCTTGAATCATTAAAAGATAATATTTTAACCCTTTGATCATTGACTTTGCCTATATGACTTTGAAATGGTGATTAGAACAAAGAGAGTGTAGGCACTAGCCTAGAGGTGCGAGTGAGGTCAATTTTAGCTTAAAATAATTATTTTTTTTTAAATGAAAATTAAAAAATAAAAATAAAAAAAGATCATTTTTTTCCGTTCATCTTTTTAAATTTAAATTTTTTTAAAAAAATTAAAAAATAATTTAAAAATTATTTTTAAAAATTTAAAAATATTTTTAAAAATTTAATGTAATACTTTTTTAATTTTTTTTCAAATGACGTGGTAGATAAGGCAGACGTGACAACTGCCGTGGTAGCTGACGTGGGTAGAGTGTGTTATACTCCACCAAAAAGAGTTTCAAATGTTGTTTTTTAGTGGGTTCAGAGGTCCAGATGACAAAAATGTAAGTAAAAGTATCCAACTTACAAAACCGACATAGTATAAGGGTCCAGAAAGTCATTTTGCCTAATTTTTTTGATTCTTTTTTTTTTTTTAATGAAATATAATTGACCAACTTTTGAATCATCAAAATTGTTATTTATGTTTTCTCAATCGATGGTACACTTTTCTTTTAATCCGTTACAAACACAACTAAAAAGTACTAATTATTTTTTCGTTGAAATTTTTTATTTAAAAATTCATGGTACATTTTTCTTTTAATCCGTTACAAACACTATTAAAAAGTATTAATTATTTTTTCGTTGAAATTTTTGATTTAAAATTGTTCAGTGGTTATTCTCACATATATTTTAATTAAATCCGTGGAAAAAGAAAAAATATTAGTATAAAATTAGAAAGTTTTTCAGTATTTCAGCGAGAATATGATTCACACTATGCTTTTTTTCAATGAGCCAGTTCGGAGAAAACTTGATGGGTAAATCATATTTTCTAACACAATTTTTTAATTAAATGTGGTGGGGGAAACTCTATTTCTATTTTTTAGTAGAGAAAAAGTGTCACATTTCTATAATTAAAAAAAAATTAACTTTAAAATTCTTATTTTATCTATAATGAAATTATTATAGCCAAACAAACATTTAATGCTTGTTTTAGAGCACAAATGTCAATTATCTTTTTTTTTTTTTTTTCAAATTAAATAGTGTTACGTAAATTGAAACGAAAGAATTTGACTATATAGCCTTCAATCACTATACCTTATCTTTGACCATTGTAATGTTACCTATAAATATTTAAAAAGTTAAATAGTTAATATTATGTATCCAAGTTTGTTTTAGCATTAGGATATTGATATGGAGTTTTGATATCTCTGTTGATGATTTAAAAAGAACTGTTAATGGAGGGGAAAATTTAACTTAGTGATGTACCTGTTCATTGTTTTGAGTTTTATTTAAACAAAATAAGTCCAAACAGATAGTTCCTCTTGAACATCATAATGTATGTTTAATCTCATTTCAATATCTCTCAATACGAGCAGAATTATACCTTGTTAATAAATTAATCAAAAAAGTACATCAAATCTTATAGTGTTAGCGGGATAAATTAGTACACCAATGTACTAAGATATGATACTTTAGGATTAAAGATTTTCTCATTCTTTACTTGAGATCGAAATGAATCTTTATTCACATCAAGTGATGATCTAATAATCATCAAAGTACTTAATTGATGTGCTTCATTCATATAAAAAAATTTCAAAACCTTTTCGAGCAGATTGATGACAAAGATGTCGCATATCAAATGTTTAATTTTCAAATCAAGATCTTTCATATCAAATTCCTCCTCGAATACACATAATCAAATGAATTAAAAAAGATTGTTGATGGAGAGAAAAATTTGACTTAGTGATGCACTTGTTCGTCGTTTGAGTTCTATTTAAAATAATTTGAGCCTTGACGAAGATACTTTTTGATCCAACAACTTTTTTTCCACTCTTAAAACTTCAAAGGAACCAACAAAATTCTGTAAGTAATCTTTTACTCCCTCCGTTTCAAATTATCCGTCCTAAATTTTCTAATTTAATTTTCCATTTTACTTAATTTTTTTCATTAATCAAGAAGAAATAATTTTTTTTGATGTTTTAATTACTTTTTCTTTCAATTAAAATGTAAACATTATTTAATAGGGGTACTATCGTAAACTAGTCATGTTATTAATTATTTTTCTTAATCCATATGTCATCTCAATTTAGGACGGAGGATGTATTTATAAACATGTCACAATTTTGAGCCTTGAATATGATTTTTTTCTAGTTATAAATGCTCTACCTTAGTGTGCAAGTTTTCAATTCCCAACACAAATATAAATTAGTTAGACTCCAAATAAATAACCAAGAGTCCGGAACCAAAATATGCCATGAAACTAAAAAAAAAAATCAAAATATGTCATTTTTTTAAAGTGGTACCATAATATGCTTAACTCTTTTTTTAAGATAGTTATATGTATTATTTTAACGGAAATGAGCAAACGGAGTTAAGTTTCAAAAAATATAAATTTAAGTGAGTTATGCATTTTTTTTAACATAACACTCTTAAAAGAGAGTTATATAAGAGAAGTTACGTAACTCTATTAAAAAGAGAGTTATGCATTTTTTTTACATAACTCACTTAAATAAAAGTCACACAATTCTCTTAAAAAGAGAGTTATGCATTTTTTTCTACATAACCCACTTAGTGAGTTATGCATTTTTTCTACATGACTTACTCAAAAGGTGAGTTATGTAATAAAAGTTACACAATTTGCTTTTTTCCTCTACGTAAATATAGTAAAAATTATAAACTCACTTTATGAAAACTTACATATTATGTGAACAATTAATTTATCTTTTAAAGTGTTATATTTTTAGAAAGAAGGATAACTGCGAAACGGAGAGAGCAAAACTCACTGATTATGTGAGTTATTCAAATAGAAAATAAGTTAAAAAAATGAGTTATCCATTGAATATAACTCTTAAAATATGTGTGATAAGTGCATAACTTTATTAGTGATATGAAATATGAATATGATGCAAAAAAAAGTATGAGTTATGCAAAAAGTTGACATGTTCATCAAAAAAGTTTGATAGTCATAAAAGTACCATTAAAAAAAATGTAAAATTCACAAAAAAATAAGTTATCCTTCTTATTTCTATAAAACTCTCTCTCTCTCTCTCTCACACACACACACACACACACACACACACACATATATATATATATGAGTTATGCAAAAAGTTGACATGTTCATAAAAAACGTATGTCAGTCATAAAAAGTACCATTAGAAAAAATATAAAATTCATAGAAAAATAAGTTATACTCACATTTATACTCGCATTTTTAGGGGCTTAACTCTGCGTAACGGGAATAATATATATATATATATATATATGTGTGTGTGTGTGTGAGAGAGAGAGAGAGAGAGAGAGAGTGTGTGTTTTATAGAAATAAGAAGGATAAGTCAATTTTTTGTGAATTTTATATTTTTTCTAATGATACTTTTTATGACTGACAAATGTTTTTGATGAACTTGTCAATTTTTTGCATAACTCATATATTTTTCGTACCATATTCATATTTCATATTACTAATAAAGTTATGCATTTATCACACATATTTTAAGAGGTATATTCAATGGATAACTCATTTTTTTTTAACTTATTTTATATTTGAATAACTCACATAATCAGTGGGTTTTTCTCTCTCCGTTTCGTAATAGTTAGCCTTATTTCTAAAAAAATAAAACTTTAAAAGATAAATTAATTGTTCACATAATATGTAAATTTTTATAAAGTGAGTTATATAATTTTTATTATATTTACGTAGAGAAAAAAAGCAAGTCATGTAATTTTTATTATATAACTCACTTTTTGAGTAAGTCATGTAGAAAAAATGCATAACTCACTAAGTGAATTATGTAAAAAAAAAAATGCATAACTTTCTTTTTAAGAGAGTTGTGTGACTTCTATTTAAGTGAGTTATGTAAAAAAAAAATGCATAACTCTCTTTTTAATAGAGTTATGTAACTTCTATTACATAACTCTCTTTTAAAAGAGTTATAGAACTTCTATTACATAACTTTCTTTTTAAAAAAGTTATGTTACAAAAAATGCATAACTCACTTATTAAGTGAGTTACGTACATTTTCTAAAACTTAACTCCGTTTGCTCATTTTCGTTAAAAATAATGCATATAACTTTCTTTTTAAGAGAGTTAAGCATATTATGGTACCACTTTAAAAATATGATATATTTTGATTTTTTTTTTTAGTTTCATGACATATTTTGGTTCCGGACTCAAATAACCAACATCAAATAGAATAAAAGAATTAATTCTTGATCAAATTCTTCATTGATTGCCTTCTTTGAGTTACAAAGCATGAAATCTACTAATTTAAGTTAGTTTAAATTATGCGTAAAGATTCTTAAAACTAAAGAAAAATGTAATGATAATACATAGTCCTTTCGATAAAATTGAACTCAACAACAAACCATCACCATACTTTGGACAAGAGAGGGACGTTGCTCGCACAGGAAACACTTGTCATATTCAATTCTAAGATTATTAATTCGAGTCAGTATGAAAGTAAAAAGGAAAAGAAAGAAGGATGTAAATGTTGAAGTGATAGAACTTCATTAAATCTCTACCACGTTGCATGCAGAAAATGAACGAGCTGACCATGGTTTTTTTTTTTTTTTTTTATGGAAAATAAACTTCAACCACAAATTAAAATATAAAAAAATAATAATATTTTTACTGATAAACGATATAGGTACAAATCTGTTCCTCCCTTGATTATTCTCTTTTGATTTTCTTATAATTCGAGGGACGTTAATAGCGTATTTCTTGAACGTATGAAGATTTGGATTGATATGGATTTTCTCCATGATTCGAGGGTTTTAGTGGCGTATTTCTCGAAACATAGGAAGATTTAGATTTAATCTCTATGAAAGGAGTATTTAAATTTGGTAGATCTTCTTGATGTATTTGATTTTGATTATCAAGAAGGAAGAATTTTGGATATATTCCATGATTTTATAAAATTTTGAAACTTGTTGATCTCCTTATAAATATTTCATGAATTTAAAAGATACTGAAATATCTTTCCAAATACCCATGAATTTATGGGATATCAACATAGCATGTTTCAATATAATAATTATGATTCATATAAAGTATGTAGAGATCTTTACGAAATCCTTTCATGAATAATGGATGACAGCAAAGGGGAATATAGAATTAAAATGCACATGATTACACTATGTTTGGTTCATATATTAAAACACTATTGATATCTAACAACCAATCCTAGAAACCCCCACCCCCACGCAAACCTTCAATTCTACCAAAGCAAAAGACCAATCTTATAATTAATTGGCTCATTGAGACGCCTCTGTCATTAATCAAAAATTTTGGGTTTAAGCATCTGAGAAATATAGTAAAAAAAAAATAATTAGAAACATCACCTTCAAAAATGAATCTTGTAATGCATGCATTCAAATTTAATTGGACTCTAATACCAACATTGAACATGAACATCTAAAAAAAAAAAGAAAAGAAAGAGTCAAATCTTAGGTAACTATAGAATTGATAACGATATGGAATTTGGTTATTTGTTGGAGTTAAGTCTTAAAAGCATCATACTATCATATAATGTCCCTTCACAATAAGAGAACGAGTCCATTCCTAGAGTGAATTACCTGAACAGGCCAAGTTTTGGTATTTGAAATAGTTTAAGCAATATTCATCTATGTTACAAATAATTTTTAAGAATTAT